>BPTQ01000002.1:252968144-253318206 GCA_019973895.1 Chrysanthemum seticuspe | reverse complement strand
ATTAAATGCAACACGTCTTTAGTCTTCTAACATGTAGCACAATATGTAGAACCGACTGTAGACTCGACCTTCTTCAAGATTGTCCAGTTGGGGAATAGAAAGTTAACATCTTCAACTCACCAAAAACAAGAACATCACCAAAAAGCATCCCAATCAACTTACATCTTGCAAATCCCCTTAACTAAAATCCCTCCCAATCAAACAAGAACAGAAAGATGTTCATCAAGGAAATCAGCAATCAGGCCGCAACGAACACACGAAATGGTAACACCAAGCAAACAATCACATCAAACAAGAACAGAAGGTTGTTCGGAATCATCATGTTGATGTGCACGTGAAGCATTAACCGGAAGCACTTTGTCAATAAACTCATATCAGCTTGTGAAGATGTCAACTAACGGCTCATAGAAGAAACTCCATGTAACGATGACCCGATAAGAAGAAGATCGGTTCTTACATGAGTTTGTAGCCGTTTGACCATTTATTCTCAGAAATCAATCAACCATGCAGTAATTTCACACTTCTTCTCCCCCTCAAGAATTGCATACGGAGTTGCCATTCTTGATTAAATAAGTGAAAGTCATCCGAATGTTCTATTCACACTTCTTTCCCGCAAAATCAGCACATGATGTCGCCATCTTCATTATAATCGAGCAAGTGGAATGAGAAAACAATCAGTGATAGCCCGGTTCACTTGATGACTTAAGCGCATGGAAAAAGTATGAAGCATGTTGATGAGAATGGTCATAATAAGAAGATTTCTCTTCTTCAGAAGATAAAGCGCACTGACACGTACACCTTTCTTTTCTTTGGAGTACGAGGCCTGAACTGATGTGAACAGACGTCATAATCTCTCTCTTTTCAACTCTCTTAGCTAAACATGTAATCATCACCATTATCATTCAGTAGGCTCTTTGCAGTGATAGCTGATAGAGATAACCCAATATGATGAATTTGACCCTGAAGTAAACTAACCCGAACTCGTGACTTAAACTTGCACATATGTAACAAAGAGCGTTGCCGAGAATTCATGCTCCATTGAATCTCTAATTACTCTATACTCTTCAACCAACCAACCATCAAGTATAAGACGTATGTCACCTCTTGAAAATCCACAATTGAATGTGACACTGAGCACTACAACGTAACTCCTTAAAGTGATAGTTATTTTGTGGTGGTATGAGCCTAATTCCCCCAAGTGGTAAAAGAAAAAGAAAAAGACACCCAACAATAACTAGATTTCCAAGTCTTCGTTTTTGATAATAAGCTCGAACAAGGATCATGAATAATCTTCATCCAACCATCCCCATACCTTCAGATGCTAAGTACACTTGCCCGTGATATTTCACTTCAACCTCAAATAAATAATAGTGAATTAACTCCGTTTTCACATCTTCTTGGTTAAAAGCTCAAATCTAGCCTCCTTTGACGTTTTAAGTGAACTCTGATAATGGTTTCATCCCTACCATGGTTTAATGAGCATAACCCCGTAAAACTATGTAATAACCAAACTGCCATGACGAAAATCCAAACACACATCCAATTCATGAAGTACACCATTTTATCCCTTCTTCGAAGTAGAAACCGTAGCACCAGCATCAGAAAGGATCCCGACATACACTTTCCTTTCTCCAGGATGGTTCCATCATCACGGGATTTTACAATTCTATGGTTTAAACCGAGAAATAGTTTCTTTCGCGGGATTTTACAAAACCAAGAACAAACCGTAAGATAGATCCGGAAATGCACTTTACTAATACCAGGATGTTTCCATTGTCACGGGATTTTCCAAGTCTCTGATTTAAACCGAGAAATAGGTTCTTTCGCGGGATTTTACAAAATCAAGACAAAACCGTAAACAATGTTAGCTTGAATGTGTAATGACAACTTTGGTTTAAGTGAATATCTGTTTTAGGGGAACATGCAACGGTTCATCAACGGTTCGATTATCAACATCAACAATATCATCAACCATCCAATAAATACTTTGGTAAACACATCATTCACGCATTCTGTCGGCTATTGCAGTGACATCATGGAGAAGTAAACCCGATATGCCGAACTTGACCATGAAGAGAAATTCCCCAGATTTGTTACTTAAACTTGTACTGATCCTTGTGAAGAAGAAACGGTGTACCCAATGTACAAAACCTCTTGACATTCTCAACTGAGTGAGACACCGAAGTGATAGCAACGTTGTGGGTCAAGCGAGAAAGAATCACAAACGTAACTAAATAGCCAAGTCTTTATCACCCTCTATAAAAACGTCCAAACAAGTCATCTTCACGGAAGGGTAGAAAGAAAGAAGACGAAATAAGTAAACGCGCCCGGAAAAACCTCACTTCAAATCCAAATAAGAAATACTGAACAACAACCCCGTAGACAACTCTCATCACTCATCATCAGTTAAAGCCATGACGTAATATTTTATGTGAAAATGTAAAAGCCAAAGTATCAAATCGCCTAACACAACGAATCTCATCAACCCATCTCGTAGCCTAAATCTCATTAGCAAAACTCAATATCCCAATACATCGACAAATCTCATATCACAAATAATAATCGAAAAAAACATTAAGCTCGGTTCAATAAACATATTCAATATCACACGACTCGATCCAATTAAGCACAAAACTATTTAGTCCATTTACCATATTACCATTCATGGATACCAAATAAGATTATATCCAAGAAAATTTGTAATCAAAATTCGGATACAATCTGAAGATATTATCCTATGGTCCACCATACACGATCCATGTCCAACTTCACACGGGCCCATGTCCAAATTAGTGAAAAAGAAAAATTCAAATCTGATCCAACCCATTGTAGTAAGCAACTCACTCGGCCCATGTAGATAGAATACACGATCCAGTACTTTGGTAGATGAAACCCTAAATATGAGGAGTATTAAAACTTACACCCTAACACAAAGCAACCCTAATCTTTCTCACCATATGTACGCCCCCTTCTCTGACAAAAACTCACACAGCCATTTCAACCCTAAATAATCTTTCACCAAAAATTAATCCGCCTCCCCTCCTTAAACAAAAATTAAGCGCATCTATTAAACAAGTTAATCTCGCCACAGGGATGGCTCGAGATACTTGTGACAGCCACAGGGATGGTTTTGAGATGATGATTAAGCTTCATAATCTAGACAAAGGGTCACGGGTAAGATCTTTCTTTGTAATAGATTGTGATGTCTTGTGTTTAGATTTAACGAACCACGAAGAGGGAAAGGGAATAACATAAGTTGTTATTACTCTTCCTTTTTGAGTTGGAAAAACAATTGAAGCAAAAGTATCAAACCCAACTGATTTTATACGTTCTATCCAGGGTGAGACTTGTGTTTTCATGTGATTGTTCATTGAACGAATCTTAGATAGTGCTTAACATAATTGTTATGACACTATCTTCTTCTTTTTTTTCGTATATTGATTGAAGCATAGACTTCACAAGAATCAGTGATGAATGATTATCGTGTGATAGACCCTTGATGGTCTTGATTTTACAAAAATTAACACGATAACAATTCTGAGATAAATGATTTAGTCCGAGTCTAAGATCTGTGAGGATATCTTTCTTTCGTGTAATTGTTCTTGTAAAGGACCTTGTGTATTAGAAATACCACACGAAGAAAAGATCTGAGATCGGTTTGATGATAATTTTTATGTGTCGAGACAGTAATCAGTGATAATGAAAATTCGTGTGCAAAGACCCTTGATTGTCTTAAAGTATTCCTTTGAATAAACGAATAAATCTGAGATTAGTTGATGATTGGTTTTTCATTTTGATTCGGTTCTGTACACATGGACTGATGATGTTAAGCACTGAGGTCGAGTCATTTTGGTTATGGTATTATTGTTGTGGTCTTGGTCACTTCTTCATCTACCTTTCTGTCACAAGTCGCTAAACCATACATACACCAAGTCGCTAGCCAGTCAAAACAGTGATTTAATAACCCAAGTCGCTAGCTAATTCGCTAAGCCAAGTTGCTAGCCAAGTAGCTAGCCAACTCGCTAGCCAACTCGCTAGTTAGACGACTTGTAAAGACAAGTCGCCACAGTAAAGTCACAAGGAGTACAACTCGCTAGGATGAATAAAATCTTTTCCGATGAGTTTTTCCGACTACTTTTCCGGCCACCTTCATATTAACCCAGAAAAATGACATAAAAATGCATTCCTTTTTGCCCATTATGACCACAAAAACTGACCACCATAAAGACTTATTATTACCCAGTTTTGACAATGTTTGACCACAGAAATCAGACCAACAAGAATACGCATGTATGGTACAAACATTGTAAAACAATGAATCAAAATATTGACTTGGACAAAGTATTGAGGCAAGATGGATATCTAAACATTAGACAATAACTCTTTTTTTTTTTGTTGAAACCAATAAAAGGATACAAGACTTAAATCAGTTATACCACAACACAAAACAACTTTTTCCGACCATCAAGAAACACCAAAAACAGTTAAGGACAAAATAAAAAACCACTTGAAATCATCAAAACACATAACCTTGGCTTTGGTACCAATTGTGGGATCGTTATTTTATGTGTTTGATGATTCGGGTGGTCTTGGGAGATCAAAATACATGTTTGCCATTAGAGAGAGTAAGTTAGAGAGTTGGGTGTTTTCTTGGTAGAGAGTTACTTCACAAAATGTAGAATATTAGATTGAAAGCACCACCCCTTCCATCCATGGAAGGGGTATTTATACTTACAAACATAACGACCTCCTATCGGCCTGTGGATCAGGTATACAGTGGGTAAAGACCCGTCCTTTCTCTACGGTGTTGCACTAAGCTATACTACGCTACAAACTAATAAATAAACTACTAAATAACGTGACTAACGACAAGTCTACGAGCTAAATTAAGCTAGATTACATTTGGGGTGACCGACTCTTCACTATGGATTTTTCTAATTCCTAACAGAGACATTAATGTTAAGAGAAAGATCTGAATACATTTGTGTTTGTGTAATCAGTTCTGAATACATGTTTAGTATTGTTAGTTTTTTGGTGATTAATGTTAAGAGAAAGATATGTTATTATAGAGACATTTGTGTTTTGTCCGAATTTTAAAAAAAAACAGGGGAGGATGTTGAGTTTGATTATAGTGTATTAAATTTTTTGAAATTAATTGTGTTTTTTGATCGATTTTATTAAATTAAATTAGAAAGTTCTGAATACATGTGTGTAAACAAACTTATTTAGTAGTTGTGTAGATGAGTTATCTATAGGTTTAACTTTAGTATTTGACATTGTATTTAAATGATATGTCAATAACTTTAGTTCATGTATTTGTAGTGTAAATGATTCTAAATGCAATTGTATTGTTCATTTAATTTGGGATTACATGTGTATAACAAGTTAATTTGCCGTTAAAAAAATTTATTTTGTTATGTGAATAAAACTTCAATGGAAGTCCGGGTTTACTATAACAGATTATATAACCTTTTTTGGTGTACATGCAACACGGTATGAGTTGATAACTAAATAACATATGTATTATTGTTTTCAATAACTTGGTCATAGATTTATGTTATATATAAATGGTCTAGATACAATGTCATAGGTGTGCATTTGTGAATAACATATTTGGTTTAATGAAAATACAGAATTGAGGAGGAGTAACAGAAATAAAGGGAAGGGTCCTGTTGTTGAAGAGAACACTTTTGAAGAAGCAATTGATGCTGACATTGAGAACATTGAGGACAAGTTTGTACCTGTGCAGAATGGTTACCTTCAAACGTCTGGAAGCAATGGTAAGTATAATCTTTATAGTTATGAGATATATTTTGAAACTGGTTGTATACGTGTGATTTAATATATAATGTGCATAGTTTGGTTGTAAAAGTATTTATGATTTTGTGATTATCAGGAACACCATTGAAGTGGAGTAGAAGTATGATCATGTCCAGGGTACCTGATTCCCCAACTGTTGACAAAGGAAGGAAAAGGGCAGCCGTAAACACGGGAAGCAACAATACAAAAAAGCAAAAAGGTATGGATTGAGTAATATATATTTATATGATTTGGAATAATCAAATTGACATTTGTATTTGCCGTTCAAAAAAAAAAAAAAAAAAAATTGACATTTGTATTTGAAGTTAGAATTGTTGTTTTGTATATGCTTGCAAGTTTAAATAGTTTTTGTGTAACAATAGTTTTTTGAATACATATGTAAAAAAGGACAATAATAGGGTAGTGAACAGGGGAATGAACTGGGGATAGGTTTAAAGTTAATAACTATGGAACAGGGGATATGTTTATAGTTATTAACTATAAGGATAAGGGGAATGAACAGGGGGTTGAACAGGGGAATGAACAGGTGAAAGGACATCTTTAAACAAAATAACAATAAGTTACAGTTAATTCAGTGTTATACAATCTGAATTAGAATATGTATGTGTTTAAAATAGGTAATTATGAGTTGAATATATGTATTTTGTAGTTTATATTTATTGTTGTGCACGCTTATATAGAATTAATACATATATGTTTGCTTAATAATAAGAAACATATGTTTTAAAATTTATGAAATATGTATCTACAGATTAGATATCTAGGTATGAATATTCTATACATATATAACATATGTATTTAAAAAATGGAAAAGGATGGATAGTAAGAGTGTATATATGTATTTAGTGTGGGTGTATGTAAGATATGTATGTATGCAGAATGTTTGGGATTTTGCATATATTAAACTTGATTGAAAGAAAAATTATGTTTGAAATTGTTGTAACTAATGGTGTACATATGCAATATTGTTTGTGCAGGTGATAATGACGTGGAAGACATTGCGGGACCTTCCATAGTTATAGGCCCAAAAAAGAAAGGAAATAACAAAAAGAAATCCCCGAAAAGAGAGAGCGCCAACACTGTCTCTACGACCTTAAGAACAAGGTCAAGTCCAAAGCCCTTGTACCTTGCTATAGCAACGCTAAAGCCTAATCAACAGGCTTGCGTTGCTAAAATGGGCTTTGGAAATTTACTGGATGTTAAGCTTGATGGGATACCATCCAGACTAGGCTTTTATGTAGTCGACAAGTTTGACCCTGAGAGGATGGAGATAAAACTGAGGAATGGAGCATTACCGGTCAATACACAAGTCATAAGTGAAATGGTTGGATTGAGAGACGAAGGAGTTAACATTATGGAAACTATAGTGGAAGGTAATGAAGAGGTGAAACAGAATTGGCTGGCTCAATATAACATGGATGAAAAAGAGATATCACCGTCTAAGGTTAAAGGAGAGATAAGGAAGTCTAGAGTGGTTGATTTAAACATCAAGCTCAATATTATTGTACTTTTTAATAACATCTTTGGATGTTGTCGTAAAAATGGGGCAGTGAACTTGGACATCCTTGATCACATAACCCCTGACACTAAGTTTGAAGAAATAAACTGGTGTGAGTACATAATGCAAAGTCTCCAGGATTGCAAAAAACCATGGAAGAAACACATGAAAAATAACTTCTTTTGTGGACCAGTTGCTCTGTTGACGGTAAATATTATTATTCATCAAAAATAGAATGTGTGTGCACTTGTATACAGTTTGTAACTGATATAATTTAATTTTATGACAGTTGATTTATGTGGATGGAACAAAATGCGAAGCGCTACCAATGATCAGAAAATGTCCACCCACCTCCACATGGTGTTTGGAAGTACCGAGAGAAAGAGAAGAGGAGGAAATTGATGCTGGTGGTTTAGGTCTAGGTGAAAAGGAGCCTCCATATGAGGAATCAGAGGATATGGGATTTCCCGAAGACTTGGAGGTATGTTTATACACATGTGTTATACAGTAATGTAAGATGAATAGGTACGTAGAAAACATGTGTTTATACACATGTGTGTAAAAAATTGTTTTGTATGTATTTCTTTACACATCATCTGTTTATACAATGTGAGTATACACATGTATGTTTATACAAACTTTGTGTATACACAGGTGATTATAGGACTCTAAAGTACAAATGTGTTAATATTATAGTGTGAGTTAATATGTTTCTATAAGAATACATGTGCTATTAATATGCGCTTGTGTATGCAGGGGTTTTTATGGAAGATGGGTAAGTATGTAGAAACCATTAACAAGAATAGGAATTGTTTTGAGAAGACTCTCTGGATGGCGAAGGAGGTGTTTCTGGGGAATGAGGAGATTTTGGAGTTAGAACGTAAGTATGTGGAAGGTTTAAGGATGGAAGAAGAAGTCCCAGCGGCTGATGATGGAAATACGGGGAACACTACAGGTGGAAATGTGAACATGGAGAGCGATGATATCAGAACGCCTAACGTATCAAAACAGTTGATCGAGTGCTGAGCACAACTGAAAAGGGCAAGGGTGTGGCTACAGAGGATTTACCGAGCTATAGTTTGGGTTTGACACAAGAGTGGGCAGAAATGGAAGCTGAAAGGAGAAAGGAAGAAGCTGAAAAAAAATACAATCTCCAGTTGCAGCAGTTCCTGTAAGTTTTGTTGAACCGGTTGCTGTAGAGAATGAACAAGCTTCAAATACAGGAAGACATGAAAAAGATCCAACTGACCAAACCGGGAGACCATCGATTAGGCGATTTATTGGTAATTTGACATCTAAACAAGCTGGAAAGAGAGAGCAAGTAGCATTCGCACATGCTAGGTCGCCGTTTGTTGTGAGGGCTGTTGATTTTGGTGCCTTCACAGCTGAGGAAAAAAGAATTAAACAAATGTCGTTCCAGTCATTCGGAGATGCCAAGTAAGAATACATTATTTTTAAGCTTACTTGATTATGTATGCATATGTACTTGAAGTACCTAATTTTGTGTATGTTAGTGAACTATTATATGCGGCAAAAAGTGGAGTAAGGGCCACAAGAATTCAGTTGGAGAGTTTGGGCCAATCAGAGCATGTGGATAGTAACATGTTATCTGCGTGGGGAGATGTTCTGAACTATAATGAAAGACAACAAAGCTCTAGTTCTCCGTTTAGATTTTTTCTGCCAACTTTTGTGGTGGTAAGATGATATATTTACAATAGTGTTGATACTTTTATGTTTGAATACAAATGTAACCCGATACATTTTTTAATATAAATATAATGTTTATGAACAGACGGCAGCATTCCGTGCACATCTTTTCAGTGCACAGCTTTTCAGCAGATCAAAGGTTTGCCATGTTCAGAGAATATGTGGAAAAAGCAACGGAGAAAGAGGTGAAACTGAAGGGATTCAAAGGAGTTGATCTGGTAAGTTACGTAGACTTACATACGTTAATAACATAAAATTATAAAAATGATCAGGTTACATTTGTGCATATGTTGGATCAACTATTACGAAAATTGGATATTGACGATTATGAGTAGTTAGTATGAACATTTATATTTACATAAATATGATAAAAAGCGTGGTAGGTGTTTGATAGTGTTCTGAAGGAGTTGAATTTGACCGTATTGTACATGTATTTAGCAATTGGATAGTTTTGCATATGAATTTAGGAATTTGAAAGCTTTTGTATAGTGGGCGAAGTGCAAAATATATTTGGCATATGTATTTAGGATTAAGTAACTTATTTAGGATAGTTTTCAAAGTGCATAATAGGTTGCATATGTATTTAGAAGTTGGTACCTAATTTGAATGTTATTATAATAATGCAGGTTTTTATCCCGGTTAGTAATGATGGACACCAATTTGTAGTTGTGTTCAATCTAAAGAGGGGAGAAGTTTTGATGTTGGACAGCAAAAGTAGCAAAAAAGCAGAAAGCAGGAAGGGTAAGAAAACATGATATGAACTTGCAACGGTGAAGAGTGTTGTTGACGTAGACGGAAAGGTTGCTGATGACAGCTTAGCTGTTATTATGGTATGTCTTTCCAGTATATATGTTGTACTTAAGTTTGAAATAGTTTATTTTTAAAGACACTTGTGTAATAGTTATTTTTTTTGGAAGTTGCAGCAAGTTAATTTCGGCAGATACTTGACAATGTTGCAACATCCCAGAGCAAGTGATGTATTTACAGCTAATTTAAGAGCTCCAAGATTGAAATGGCAAACAGAATCAAAGGTGCTAAACTGTGGTGTTTTCGTTATGCGACATATGGAGACTTACATGGGTGAGCAACTTGAAAGGTACGAATGTGGGCTGTCTGATGATGCGAGAAAGCAGGTTGGTCAGCTAAACAAGTTAAGGCTCAAGTATGTAACAAAAATTCTGCTATGTGGATGCAACTTACTATCTGCAAAAGTTCAAGGAATCATGGATGGAAAGCCGCAACATGGAGTCTAAAAAACAATGGTTATTCTATCTTTTTTGTTTAATGCAGTTCTAGACAATACATTTGAATAAGTTTTATGTTTTGGGTTTATCATTTTGTCGGAATGTTTTATTCAGTTCAAGTATTTGTTTGAATTTATAAAATATTGTGTTTGTGTTTATTTGTTGGTGGTAATAATAGTATAGATTAAATTTTGTAGTGTTTTGTTGGGTAAAAAATGGTTTTTATTTTCAGAACAGATGTAGTGAGTTAGTAATATGTACAGGTGAAAAGATTTATATGCGAATACAAACAATTATTCTCATAACATATGTCAATCTTATAATACATGTATTATAAGATATGAATATCTATAAGAACACATGTATTATAACTTAAGTCAATCTTATAATACATGTGTTCTTATAAATATGAATATCTATAAGAACACATGTATTATAAGATTGACTTAAGTTATTAAGAAAACATGTAATATAAGATTGAGCTAACATGAAATCTTTTACATATGAATAAAAACATTTATTTTCAAAACATAAGTATTGAATGGTATACATATGCAATGTATGGGCAAATATGAATATCTACATGGAACACATGTATTATAAGATTGTATTAACGTATTAAAAAACAAGTATTATAAGGCGGACTTAGCATTCAAGATGTAGTTAACAAATTTCATTTATAAAAAAAAAAAAAAAAAAAAAAAAAAAAACGTATGTATTATAAGATTGATATAGCATATTATGTATCATATCGTTATAAAGCGTTATAAGGAAATTATCATAAGTTCAATATAAAAAGTGCACTTATCGATCATTATACTTATTATTACTTAAAGTTGAATAAAAATTTCTTTTATTTACAAAGCATATGTATTCCGAAAAATAGACAACTTGTTTAAGTCAAATTGTACTTGGAAGTTTTTTGTTAGCATATAATAACACATGTATTATAAAGTTTAATTACTGTAAAAAAATTCAACCACATTATAAAAGGAATCTTAAGTAATAATGGTGTGTATATGACGAGGAAAACTTCAGTTTTTCAACATATGTTTATACACAACAATTAACACAGATTCATTTAAAATTTTACGTTACATGAAAAATTTAGCTAAAAACACATGTATTGGGATCAATAGAATAAGCTATCAAAAGAAAGGCAATATTGAGACACAAAAACGAATGTATTATAAACGAGATGATAAAGGTTCAATGTTATGAAACTCCATGCATTCAATTACAATGAGTATTAAACATTAAGCAACGTAACTAAACACAAAAACACTTATTTAAAAAAAGTCGATAACGCGACTAAAGTAACTGAAAAGTAGAGTAATATTTATTTTATGCCTTGTGATTTAATTAGTCTTCATCAAATATGTAATACTCATTGTCATTGTCTTCAACTACTCGTCCTGATTCCCTTCAACCTTTGTTTCAATCTCCTTGTTTTTCTTCAAGGTACAAGTACGGCTATTGTGACCAACCTCCCGACAAAGACCACACGTACGAACTTTTGAATACTTTGTTTTTGTTATTCCCTTTGATCCTGAACCCTTGTTTTTTAGTATGCCTTTCGTAACAACAATAACACCTTCCAAATTGTGGTATTTGCGTATGTTTTCAGAGTTTGAAGAAGACATGGTTTCAAATGAGAAGAATGGTGGAAAAATGAAGCTGTTATGTTTCAGAATGAGGTGAAGATGGAGTAGGGTTTTGCTAACAAATAGTGTATATATACAGCATATGGGAGGGATAACAAACGTTGCTAATAATTAGGGATTTGAAAATCTCTTGATTTTTTAAGATAATATTATGCTTATATGCTTTGAAAATAACCACAATTAGAGATTTGAGATATATTTTGTTTTTTTATAATGATATGATAGAATCGGTTTTTTAAATACTCATGCGAAAATCTTTCACAATTATTTTAAAATACGGTATTGTTAATAGATAAGAAATTGTTGTATCAAGGAAAAATGCGTGTAACAGTTGTGTAATACATGTGTTATATAACTAATGCATATAGTTTTGCCAAATGGATAACAGTTTACGTATTGTAATGTATAGTGAGACCAGTATTTTAAAGAAAAAAAGTGTGAATAATTATATGACAACATTATAACATATGTATTTAGAATATGCACCATACTAGCATATATAAAAAAAGTGATGATATATATAGAAAATGGATTGACAAAACAAATGTATGAGTAGCATAAAAAAAACCAATGATCCATATTCAAAATCCTGAAAAACATAAATGCAATGAATATGAAAATAGCAAATGTTTCAATGTAACTCGAAATGCAACAAATGAGTTCCAACGAATGCCATGACCAGATTACTCATTATCGTAATCTTCATAATCATCATCTTCATCCTCCACTGCTATGCCCTTTCCCTTTTTTTGTTTGCATGTGCGCATGTTGTGGCCAACCTCATCGCAAATACTACATGTACGTCCTTTCTTCTTCGTTTTAGACTTAGTCTTAGCTTTTTCACCAGGTCCGATAAACCGACCACCGCCCGTTCCACAACCCTTATTCCTTATTCCTTGCGGAACTTTGACAATGACTTCTGAAGGCGTAGTAACGCCTAGGAGATTCTGATAAATTTCTTCATTGTTCGCCTTGTTATTTTCCTTGGGAAGGTCAGCATCTAAAGATTCTTTCAGCTCGTTAATCTTTGCCACAAACTCTTTTAACTTTTCCGTGTCATTCCTTAATCGATCAAGACAATACTCTAACGTTGCATGCGCATCTGCAGCTAGATTGTCGGTTTCTTCAATGCATGGACCATATCGATGCCTCTTTTCTAGCAAATGAGGAGGCAACACATCTTTTTTCCATCGTTTGCTAATGTATAGGTGAGGAATCTGGTCAATTCCATTGACACGGAACACGCAGAAAACATGACGACACAAGTATCCATGTCGTCCAAAATGGTTACATGTGCACGTAACCGTTCCATCCAACTCATTCCAAACAACCTGTAAAAAACATTTGAATGTGGTTTTAGTTGTTATCGTATATACAGTAAACAAAAAGAACAAATATGGATAAATCAAATGTTCTAATAGTTGAGAAACAAAGCTTTTAAAAAATTACCTGTGCATTAATAATAGTTCCGGTGCTTTTACTTTTTTGCCGAATAAAACAAACTTTAGCCCCATCTTCCTGGTTAACACTTATCTGTGAACATGAGTATAACCCTTTGAGGATCTCTTTTTGCACCTATGCTCAACATGAATTATGATCAACAACTAAGGGATTTGTCAAAATATATATTAAATTTAAAACTTTGATATGTGTATGCATAAATGTAAAATTACCTCTCTGAAAATGGAACGAGAATAAACTTGACAGGCATGCCTTTCAATAGGTAAATCAGTAAACATTACCGGGGTGGATTCAAAAGTACGGTTGTCCATAACACGTTAGGTATACCTCTGCTTTTCCATAGCAGCCTCGAAACAAAGCATAAATTGTACCAGCATGTTACCAGAATGAGAATAAATCCGGAAAAATGCGTTTGAGCTTTCAGAACGAGAGGTCGTCTTCATAAGACAACACATGGGCAAATCCTTAAAGTAACTAGGAATCCACCTATCCCTGATTTCAAACATTTCTGACAACCATTTGTTGCCAGTTAGGTTAAACATCCCAATAAGAGCGTGCCAGCGTTCTTCAAACTCTTCGGGTCCAATAAACACATTCCATATAAGTTTATGAAACATCTTCTTAAATTCTGCATCGGAATCTAGCTCACCACATATCTGAAAATATTCACAGATGTACAAAAGTGAATGAAAGTTGTTTGTGGTATGATTAATACAACAATAAACTTGAAACACATGTGCAAAACAACTCAATAAAATACTATATGAAAAGCGTAATACAATAAAAACACATGTGCAAAAACTATACCTTTCTAGTTTCTGGGTTATGTGCCACATACACAACCGATGATTTGATTCCGGTAAAACAGCCTCAACAGCCTTTCTCAAGGCAGCATCTTGGTCAGTAACAGCCAAAATGGGGGCTTTTCCATGAGCTTGTTTAAAGGCAGTAAGAATCCATTCATACGACTCAGTTGTTTCATCACTCATTAATGCAACCCCAAAAGTAACGCACTTTTGGTGGTGGTCTATGCCCGTGAAAGGGACAAATATCATCCGATACCTAAACAAATTATTTGAAAAATACGGTTACAAAAAAAAAGAAAAAGAAACAAACATATGAAAATTAGGCACAAAATAAAGTACTATAAAAATAATTAAACATTACCTGTTAGTACGGTATGTAGCGTCAAAGGAAACCACATCACCAAACGCATGATAATTGCATTTCATGGTCTCATCCGCCCAGAACATACGATCAAGAACATCATTAACACAGTGATATTCAAAAGTGAAATTAGGGACATGTTTCTTCCTGTCATTCATTTTATCAACAAGCATTTGTGCATCCCTAGGCCCAATATATTTATTAAGCGAACGTCGAAAGTTCTTCCAATCGGATGGCGTACCACGTACCTTGTCGTAACCACCCATAAAAGCTACTCTAAGACGATGAGCTTTGGTGGGTCCAATATTAGACAGTGATGCTCGATGAATAAACAATTTATCACTAAAATCCAACTTGCGTTTTGCGGTTGAAAGATCCATATAATTCTCATCTAACAGTGGATGATTATGGTTTTCAGTAAACTCATACAACCTATAAGCAGGGGTACCATGAATTCTTTTGAACTTAACACACGCCTTGCAATCAGTTACAGTAAAGTTCAAGTTACGGTTTTCCCTAGTTTTTTTAGCATCTTCCTTTTGGTTATTTTCATTTAGTTGCTTATCAACCAAGGTATCCTTGACTACTGTTTTCCTAGGTAATCCAGCTTTGTTACATAGTATATACTTGTGAGTAATATCACCATTCTTACGCTTTGTGGTGGATTTCCTAATCGAGAACCTAGCCTTCTGAGCATATTCTAGGTACATGTTGTACGCTTCATCAAAACTATCAAAAACATCATCTTCGGTTGGTTTTTCTTCAAATGGAACGTCTGGGATCCGGTACTTATGTCCGTTTGGAGTAGGAACTACTTCATCATCTGATTCACTACCTTCGAAGTCAGAACGATCTACACAAATAAATTGCCACGTGGTCAGCCTAGATATATCATAAAATACATGTGCACAAAGTGAAAAAATACCTCACATACACAAAACCTTATAATCTGTCCGTAAAAAGTGACGTTTAATATGAAACATACCACAAACTAAATTTTGTATAATGTGAAATACAAATGCAAACTGATGTGACTCTACCATAAAATGTATATAGCATCTGAAAACAAAGTAAAACATATAACATTTGTTTTGACAGTTAAATACATATGCATACAGTCCAATTAAGAAAAACTATAACAACTACAAGTTTTTAACAATAAAGTATATGTAAAATACATATGCATGCAATATACAAAAAAAGGGAAATATACAGATTCTATAAAATAGCACACAAAATAAACGTTTAATGTATAACATACTTCAAACTGAATTTTTAAACTATTAGAATCAAATAAAAAACCAACGTATCACATAAAATAAAGAAACCCTAAAGGGATTGGTCAACATCATTAACTATAAACACAAAATTAAAGAAACACTACAACACATATTCATGTTTTGGTATTAAAACTTCGATTGTAAACGTGAAAACTAAAATCTTTACAACAATAAAATAAAATAACTGTATGATATGGAAATTAAAAAAAAAAAAGTAATAATTACCAGATTGAGCATGTTCATCAGAGATAACAGCCTCCTCAACGTTTACAGGTTGAATAACATCATGTGACTGAGTACCATGCTGCGTTTCATACAGTCACATTTTTTCCACTATTCGAAGCCATTGTTGATTCTACAGGTTTTTTTTTTTCGAATACAATGATAAAATCCTGGTGGTTAACGTGGGATTTGTGATGTTGATAGCGTTTAATTGAATGATAATGACTGAGATAATGATTATCTTGTAACCACTTCCAAAAATACAGGAAGATTTATTTATTTTCAATAAATATAGCAATTATATGTTACCTAAAATGCCCCTGATATAAAATAGATTTAATCATTTAATGATAATTAATTATCTTTATTCTGATTGGTCCTTGGCAGTTCTCGCAGTTCTCGACCTTTTTGTGGTTCTGAAAATAACCCTACACTACAATGGTAAGCGTCTAGGAGCCAATTTTTCCGGCGTAACTCGGTGGTGTCGTTTATGTTTTTCAACTTTCCAAACAAGTGGGGAATGGGGTATCTATGGATGTTGTTCAAGAAATATGGAATGGTGTTTGATATGTTTATGGTGCAGGAATTGACTACGAAATGGGCAACGTTACGGGTTTGTTTGATTCAAGCTAGTTGAAGATGTGAATGCCTTACTAAGAAGATTGCGGGGAATTAAAATAGGAGAGGCATTTTTGAAGGTGTTCTTTGCTTTCGACTAGAAAAAAACCGGTGGTGGTGAAAAGGTATACAACAGTGGGGAGAAATGTAGAAAGCAAATGAGGTCAGAAATTGATTGGAAATACGAGATAGGTCGCAATAGGGCAATGGACGGACGTAGGTTTGTAGATGTGGTTAATGGGGGCAGAAAGGATAAAAACAAAAATGGAGAAAGGTACACGAGAAAAGGAGGAGGAACTGTAACAACCCGTAAGTTTCATAAGGCAAACTGAATATTTTACCTTTTGACTTTTTAAAAGTTGACTTTGACTTTGAATTTTGATTATTTGATTTTTACTATAATGTAAAAACAATTACTATAACCGGTAGTAACTCGTAATTTTCCAAGTTAAATAATTCACTATTCGAATTATTAATCTCTGAACGTTTTTGTTCACCTTTTTTTATTTAACGAGAAGTTATCTCGCAAAACGTGAAAACCGCACACAACGCGTACTGACACAACGGTAAACACAATAAACAATTTAATTTAAATTACTTTTATAAGTAATTTCAAAAGTTTAATCGTGTGCATTTTCCTCGTGACCAACACAAGACTAGGATGAGTACATGTGTTTAAAATACTCAATATCACCAATAGTCATATTTTATATGAACTATTACCACTTTATCATTTTTACGTAGACATGTTACTTTTTACGTAAGACGCGTACTTAAACCTAAGTTATTAGGTTTTAACAACATAAGCGCACTCCGTTAAATTTATCACTAATATAATATACTAATATAGAGTATATTGATAAGTTTTTACTTTTTTATAAGTTTTATATTTTTACATTACCCAATTTTAAATTTCATGACTTAAGGGCTTAACGTTAGTAATTATCGGGACCAAACTACACCTTGTAAACTAAAACTTATCACAAAAACACACATTTATCACATCATCATGAGGTGGATGAATTTGGTGTCTCACCAAGACCACATGGCTTGGTTATAACACTCATAACACATAAACATGACACCTACACTTCTTTGCCATCCACCAAGTGCATAATCCCAACAAACACTCATAGTACATGCAAAGATAGATCTCAACTATCCATTTTCTCTTTTCCTTCCTCTTTGAACGTGGCATAACAGCTCCAAGGCCACCATCACCATCTTTTGATTTGTACCAAGTCCATTTCATCTTTTAGTTGAAGGTTTAGTGCTCTTTTGTTAAGATCGTTTATGAGCTCGGCTAGGGATCAATAACAAAGATAATAAACACAATACGCAGCGGAATAATCAAAACAATACTTTGTTATTGAACAAGGTTTTCATTCACTAACTCTAAATAATACTAGACGTTTATAGAAGCACGTCTACTAACTAAACTAATAACCTAGGCGTTTACAATGATCCATACGCCTAGGACACACTAATCTAAATCTAATACCCTAGACGTTCTTCCCTAACGTCTAGGCTAAACACACACCTTTTAGTCGACTACATTATTGGAAGACTTAATTAAAAACCTACACCTATGTCCTCTTTATATACTAGAGGATAAGGACTAAATAATAAAACTTCCATTGCAAGCAAGTCCTTCCATCTTTTAGTAGGTTTCCTTCTTGTCATATTAAGTCCCTCTTGTTTCATTCTTTTTGTCTTTATCAACTCAAACTTGTAATTCCCAACAATCTTCCCCTAGTTGATAATGACAAAACCATTCTTGAACGAACTTCCCTAGACGAAGTAGCAGAAGTTGAGATAAATAAATCTCGCCATAAATGAAACAAGTATGTCTTCCTTTGTCTTCCCCTTAATCCATGCCACGTCACTCAAACATCTCTTCCCCTTTTTGTTATTATCTAAATAGGGAACATATGCAAATAATGATCTTGACCACCACGAACCAATATCATACTTCCAATCTAAGCCATCCAATGCTTCAAATCGCCCACCATTACGCACCATAGGAAAAATGGATCCAAAACAGTAGAAAACTTCAACTAGCAGTAGTAATAATGATCAACAATAGTAAAAATCAACAACTTCCCCTTGAGTGATGCATGTAGATGGTTAAACATTTAACAATAAGCTTCTCCTAAAAACCATATGTTAACCATCTTCTTGATTCTTCAAAATCTGTAGGCTCCTTGTAATGATTACTTTGTGAAGAACACCAAATATAACGAACTTGATGAAGAAGTAAAATTTCCCGAACTTGTGTCTTAAATCTTTACAATCCACGGAACTCCATACTTATACGTATCACCATAATATAAGTAGACCGCAATCCCTTGAAAAGAATCCTCAACTATATGAGACACTGAGCACTACAATGTAACTCCTTCAAGTGATAGACAATGTGTGCATAGAGCATCATAAGAAAAATCACACATTGCTAGATTCATCAAGCTAGATGATAAGAATACAAACCAAGCAATTCCACTTCACCTTCAAATAAGTGATAAATAATCCTCTTCGTAATCAATTCTTCAATAAATCTCCATAACGAGCCTTTTTAAAATCCTTTTAAGAACATAAATTTCTTCCTGTGTGTGTGAACCAAATAACCTTTCTATGTGTGTCTCCAAAAATCATGCTCAACTTCCCCTTAAATCGAAATCTCCTCGTAATAAACCATGAACAGTATGTTGGGAAGGAGCAGTACTTTTATCAAAATCTGCAGTACTTTCATATAAATTGCAGTACCTTCGATATAAACTGCAGTACTTTCGTGTAAACTGCAGTACCTTGAAAATTAATACGAGCAACAGTACCTTGCATCCAAGCAGTACTTTAAAATATTTGCAGTACTTTCGTCTTAACCATATGCAGTACTTTAAATTCAATATCAGTACCTTAAAACATCTGCAGTACGTTAAAAAATTCTCGAGCAGTACTTTAAAACAGTGAAGCAGTACTTTCAACAAAATTCGACCAGCATCAGTTCCTTTAAAAATTTCATCTCGTCTTGCAGCAGTACTTTCAAAAAACCCCTAACAGTACTTTCAAATTCAATCAGTACTTTGATAATAAACCTCCATCAGTACATTCATTCAACACACAAATAATAACCAGTATACTCACTTGACGAGAATTAATGTGGATATACTGTTCCATGTGATCATATTACCACGTGCACAATGACCTCCAATAGGTAGCCCCACAATTTGACCAATATTCGGTCCATCGTCCAATCAATGTCATACCACGTGATATCCCATGTCAAAGATATGACCAGTCAATTCAAACAATCATACAAATACTTGAGATTTTAGACCAATCACAATGAGAGACCATCATAACTTCCGTAGACCTTATAACATAGAATCCATCCTTCTAATTAATGAATATCAAAACAGTCCCACACACGAACCACGTGATGCACTTTATTCAACATATTAATACCATGTAAGTGACCATTCATTCAGGACCAATCAAAGGCATGTACACAATAACAACCGTACACCATACCACGTTAAATTCAATCCTTAAAAACCTTAAAATTCGTTTTTGAAAAACCCTTCAGCAGCCAACTTCGACGCTTTATAACTTTCGACTCAGACCTCCAATTAAAGATCCCTCCGGTCAAAACCTTGTAAATCCCTATATCAAGAGCTCCCCGCTCTGATACCAATTGTTAAGATCGTTTATGAGCTCGGCTAGGGATCAATAACAAAGATAATAAACACAATACGCAGCGGAATAATCAAAACAATACTTTGTTATTGAACAAGGTTTTCATTCACTAACTCTAAATAATACTAGACGTTTATAGAAGCACGTCTACTAACTAAACTAATAACCTAGGCGTTTACAATGATCCATACGCCTAGGACACACTAATCTAAATCTAATACCCTAGACGTTCTTCCCTAACGTCTAGGCTAAACACACACCTTTTAGTCGACTACATTATTGGAAGACTTAATTAAAAACCTACACCTATGTCCTCTTTATATACTAGAGGATAAGGACTAAATAATAAAACTTCCATTGCAAGCAAGTCCTTCCATCTTTTAGTAGGTTTCCTTCTTGTCATATTAAGTCCCTCTTGTTTCATTCTTTTTGTCTTTATCAACTCAAACTTGTAATTCCCAACATCTTTACTAGACCTTTAGTTCATTTTACACTACAAACATCACCATCAACATCTTTTCTTGGGTCAATGGGCTGAAATATAAGAGTATTCTTGGGTGATTAGCAAGAGTTTAAAAAGATTGGGTTGAAGTTTTGAAGACCAGGGCTGAAGATTAGAAGGGCTTGGGATTGATTTGTTCATGTTGTACTAGTAACTTTTCATCATCTCTCTTGTAAGATTCATGTTTATTTTCATATATTTATTCAATATGGTTGTAATATATACTGGAATTATATGTATTTTATTGATATAAGTATGATTTTATAAGTGCTTGACATTGTACATATGATTTTTAACTTGAAAATAAGCTAGAGCAAGCCTTATGTGCACTTTATGAATCTGAAATTTACAACAGTCCCAAAGATTGATTAAACTGATTATCTCAGTAAAATGTGATGTTAATTCAATAAGATATGCTTGTATATCTATGTATTACGGTCGTTTATAACTCATCCCGATGAGTAAATGAGAGCCAAAATGGCGAGAGGTGTCAAAATCTGCACACCAGATTTCATTTGAAAAAAGCTCATGGTTCTGGTTATTTCTAGAATTTGGCCAAGCTTAATGAAATGTAGCTAAGACCTAAACTTGAAGTTTGACGAAAGCCGGGCGTCAAAACAAGTTGTAGAACTCAACTTTTGGTCGTTTTGGCTCGACTGAATGTTCAGCCAAACTTTTTGCAATTAAATATAAGTATATACTTGTAATTAGACTATTGATATAAGTAAATTTGGACTTTAGGACACTTAAAATTGGCAAATATATGTATATACTTGTCCAAGGATGTATAAATCAATGCATAATGATTTATGATTATAAATAATGTAGTCACTTAGATGAAAATATGGTGCTGGAACAAAAAGTCTTCTGATACGATTTTAAATCGCGATTTTGACCCTTTTCTGGTCCGAATCATCAAAAGTATAAAACACAAAAGTTACTCAGAATGATTTTTTTATAAAAAATTTGCTCAAAATATCGTTTTTGTTTTATACTTAGTAGAGATATATAATCCACAAAATGACTTTATTTATACCCATTAATTATTTTGTTCATTTTATCAGTTTTTAGCTTTATTGCAATATATCAAAAACACCATGATGGTTTTAATATGAAAACTTTACTCTTAAATCTAGAGTAAGGATCAAATGAGAATAAAATTACAATGAGAAGGATGAGAAGAAACCACAACCACACATTTTAGATGCACCTACAAAAGTAGATGCATCTCCTCTTAAATTTCTTTTTTTTTATTTGAAATGTGTGGCCAAGAACTTAAATCTATACTAAATAAAAAGAGAAAATGGATTTAGTTAAAAACTCTCAAAATAAGAATTGTATATTTACTAATCCCTTAATAATCTATTTTGACTAATATTTAACCATTTGAATGTCATTCCCATTTATTTTTATAGCTAATTTCAAATTAATACCTAATATACTTTATTAATTAATTCTTATATATATGAACCGAAAGTTCGCAACAACAATTATCCGGTGCTACACAAATAAATGATAAAAGAGAAACATACTTATCACACCAGATCGACGCAATTGGATTTTGCCGTACACTATAAACCGCCAGTGCTATGTGTGAGTAAGTATCTATATAGATGATGATCTATGTAAGCTACTTATACTTTGTGTTCTCATTTTTTATGTATTGTTAAACGAGAATACAACGCAGATTCAGAGTATTCCATGGCAGAATACTAGAATACAAAAACTAGGTTAAGATCATTAAGAGGCAACAAGATCTCTTTCTAAGTCTTGTTGGGTAAGAGGTTTAAACCTAATGGTTTTATCCTATTATACCACTTAACTGATTATTAGAGATGTCTAAATGAAATGCGTGCTTGCATCCTGTTAGGTCGGGAATGTTAAGTTGAACAAATTAATTCTCATAAAAAGAAAGATCTATAACATTTGGAAGTTGAGGCACTTGTAATTTTTCACTTAACTGGCATCCTGTGAAGTCAGAAAATTTCCCCTTTAAAGGAAGTTGAGGCACTTGTAATTTTCCACTTAACCAAAGCCAATGAATATCAAGGAGTGACATCCCGTGAAATTAGGAACGCCCCCATATAAGTTATTGATGCAGGTATGATACCTCCATGGATGAACATCCAACAAAGTTGGGGACTGGCCCATTAAGCAAGTTAAATTGCAGATACAATAGAATTAAAGATAAACAATTCCCAAAAGACTTTGGAATGAGACTTCCTAACTAATTGGCTGAGAGGTCTAAATGCTTCAGAGAAGTCGAATCTCCCAAACATGAAGGAATGACACCTATTAAATGATCATTATGCGAGAGGTCTAAATTCGTAAGAGAAGTCAAATTTCCTAATGAAAAAGGAATATGCCCTTCCAAAGCATTACCACTAAGATCAAGATGATGCATGTTGGTGAGATTTGCATGTTGATTACGAACAGATCTTGTGAGACTATTTGAAAAAATATCCATGATGTGTAAGAGAAGTCAAATCTCCAAATACAAAAGGAATGGATCCTTTCAATGATTTATCACTAAGATCGAGATGATATAACTTTTGATAGATTTGAAAGGTGTTGTGGAATATGTCCACTTATCTAAATACGTAAATTGGTAGGGAACACAAAACGTTTGGTACAGGATAGGACGCAATGTTGATAATTATCTACCAAATTTACACATAAAGTTGAAGTTGATATGATAGGACGCAATGATTGTTGATAACGATCTACCAAATTTATACAAAAGGTTTGGTATAAGATAAGATAGGATGACTCAATGTTGATAATGATCTACAAAATTTACACAAAGTAGGGTATAATATAATTATCTACCAAATTTACACCAAAAGTTTGGTGACACAATTGTTACAACTTACACCAACCCATTTGCAACAATCCCTCTTTCTTCTTCGCTACCCCATACACGTAGGCTGTTTGGGTGGTCAATTAAGGAGCTTGCCTCTCTTTCTCAATGCTGGACTTGCTGGCAACAACCATGTTGGCCTCTTCTTTATGACCTAGGCAAGACCACTACATATAGGATACACATAGCAACAACGAAAGAACAACAAGCATCATAGTACTATAATTTTTGAAGGGAAACTAAAGAGAGATCTTTAGGAAAACTGTAATTGGGTTAATTAACTACATTCTAGCAATTAGACGGTGTATTTATAGAGAAATATGTTTCTCGACTCCTCGAGGTGCTACTTATTTCAAAAGGTCTCCCATTATCATACTATCGCACGTTCTTCTAAAATCACCCCTGTAATGCCACTTTTTTTTTAATCCCTATGTCACTACAAGAATCGGGGCTAAATCCGTGGCTAAAAGTCCGCTAAACGACAAAATAATTGATTTTTCTACTTTTGATTCTAGAAACTACCTCTAGTGACAACAAAGTCGTCGCTAAAACTTTTTTAAACTTTGACTTTGACTTTCAATTTATATATTAGGTAAAAAAATGAGCTTGAACTTTTAACGACGACATATCTTATTTTGTCCATATTCTGTTTAACACTCTAAATAAATAATAGATTTAAAAAATTTTAGCATCGGCTTTTGTCGTGGCTAAAAGTATAATATTTTATTATTTTATTTTTAATTAATTATTTAGCTTCGACAAGTCGTCACTATTTTAATAAATACTTTTAGCCACGACATGCCGCAGTTAAAAATATATTATTTTTAAAATGTTGTTTCATATGTATTTTCCAAAAGAGTTTTAGTTCCGACTGTCGTCGCTAAAAAATGTTAACTTTCATTGCTAAAAGAGTAAAAGGTGTCTTGGTTAAAGGTTTGACTGTGTCGTAAAAGTTAGGGTGTTATGCATACCATTTTATTTGATAAATACACCATCATGTACAAACTATATAGCATACCATACAACACTGTAATGCACAAAATATGGTGTGAGCATGTGTATGTATCACCCTCTAAAAGTTATAGTGTTATACCACTAGATAAAAAAAATATATAAGCTTTAATTTCATATAGGCCACGAAGGGTAACATTTGGCAGAACATGCAAAGTTCTTAATCGCGATGTTTGAGCCCATTAGTATATAATGCTTTGCGCTAGACTGATGTGCTCCGGTTGGTGCAAGTTTTAAAAATTTATAATCACGAATTAACCGTATAACCTTTTAACACATACGAGCAAGTATACTCGTCCGCAATAGTAACGTTTTGGTAAGTCGAGATCGTCCCAAGGGATTTTTGTTTTGAAATAGATTATAATAAAAAGTTTCTAACAAGAAAGCTTGTCAAGGCTCTCTCGAATAAGTGTTCTAGTGAAAATACGAATCAAGAATAAAAATATATACTTGTGTGAAGTCTCATAATCAACCATAGATAATGTTCATAAAGGTTTGGTGTATACTCTTATTATGATGCACAAATCATAAGCAAATGATTCCCCAACCATGGTATTTGTTTGTAAAAATCATTCTAAGAACAAAAACATTTAGGTAATCCTTTCGGTCCTTATCCCAATGATTATCCGATAAAAATTCCATTTGTTTGCAACATGCTCTCATTAAATTTGTTCTTACGAATCTTTCGACCCTTCGTGATGAAAACGTTCCTAGTCTTGTTTTAATAAGCAAAACATGGTGGATGTCAATCACCATATCCCCATACTAGTTTGTCACAACACTTTTTGGAATAAAACACAAGAGAAATCCTTTCGGTCCTTTTTCTTAAAACATGTTTTATTGACAAATCAATCCAAGACTAGTATTTTTCCAACAAACTCATTTAAACAAGATCATATATACATGCATCACATTTTAAGAACATTATTATGATTAATCACATTCCAACACACAAGTATAACACAAACTACTCCATGAAAACAATCATATCTAAACACAAGTCATAACAAAGTAATTCAAACAATTCAAGAGAATAGATTTCCATAACAAAGTTCATAGAATACCTAATCTTTTGTGATTACAAGAATTAGAAATCGTGGAATGTAGCAACCACGCGCCTCCAATCACCTAGGATCACCGCACAACTCCAAACTACCGAAACAATGGACAAGAATGGTTCCTTCCTTGCTTCTGGACGTTTTCCAGTAATTACCAAGCTTTTGGGTTGAAATAAATGGGTAAGTATGAGTTTTGGTGTAAACTAATACTCTATTTGTTGTGTCACACTTAGTATACAAGTACTAGGACCTTTAAATAGCCAAAGCACTTGCTTAACTGCCCAAAAAACGTTCTCTCCAAGTTAATATCAAGAAATGATCGGACTCCAATGATTATGGGGAGTTAAGACAACAATAAATGCGAATTGTGTAACTGCAGAGCCAGAAACCGGATCGGTTTCTCTGTCGACCGAATCGGTCACAGCTTTGACCATTAGCCCAGCCGGATCCGGTTGCGGGTTGCGACCGAACGGCTGGGTTTTGCTCCTTTTGACTTTTTGCTGACTTTTCCCTTTACGCTTCGTTCTTTGCTTATGTTGATGATTTCCAAAGCCAAGCTTGATCTTTCCTTGCTGTAGATGCTTCGAAATCACTATGCTTCCATATCATTGAGTCCACAAGCTTCCAATCTCAACTTCCTTCCTTTAGATGCTTCCAAATGTGCATAAAAAACTTCATTTCTTCAATATTCGCAATACCTGGCTACATATACATACACAAGACGCATCTTTGCACTTTTGCAACAGTTAAGAGTAAATATAGCCGAATATCATGCACAAAACTGACAATAACGCTACTAAAAACATGTTCATTTTAGACGTTATCAAATTCCCCCACACTTAAGCTCTACTCGCCCTCGAGTAGGTCAAACATTTGCAAAGATTGATTTCAATGGTCCATAACACCATGTTTCAGAAAATGTAACAATTACCAAAAAAGATAATTATTAATTTTATTATAATATGAGAAAATCTTCTAAAAATGAACCAAACACTTAAGATAACATAACTAGGATACCTCACAAGTAGCTTTTAAGATTTCACTCAACACTCATATATTGGTGGGTATATCACTCAATGCCTAGTCATGATCAATGCTTTTTACCATAAGCTTGTACAAGTATCAAAACAAAGAAAATAAATTCATCAAAGAGGTCTTTTATTCGGGTTATAACGATAAGGCTACGGGTTCATAATAGGTATGGATAAGGCATGGGATAGTTTATGAAATTGGTTTTAAAATAAAATAAATTCAAGTCCAAATCTCCATGGTGCTAGTCATCATACAAACCACAATCCCGAAAAACGATTATTACTCCTCTTCTCATATCGATCACCAAATATATATATATCATGTCTTAGCACATTGGCTAATCGATAACTCAAACATACTTCATCTTCCTTCATATTCATAATAATATAGCACATTGGCTATAACTTTTTTTTTTTTTTTTTTTTTTTTTTTTTTTTCAACTCCCCCACACTTCGCATAAGCATCACCACAAAAATACAAATAAAAAAGTATGCATCCTTCGTCTTTGTCGAAATGGCACACACGAATGGCTCAGTGTAACCAACTCATAATCATCAAAAACAATCCAATCATTCCAAACAACTAGCAACAAACCATTAGACTTGATAAGGGTTGGCTAAGGTTTAAAGGTGTAAAATATTTTTGTATTTTTCTGGATTTATCAAAAACGAAAAAGAATGGCTCAGAAGGTGTAACTAGGGGTATCTAGCGCTAAAGATGAGCACTAACAAAATGGGTCCATGTGGGTGGTTAACTAACCGATGTGGTCAGCTAATATATCATTAGATGTAAAAATGGAAGGCCATTTGGGTTATTCCTAAAATGCCTCTTATCACTTGAAAATATTTAGATCACTCGAAAGTGATTTTAACCGTAATGCATAACTAGTACAAGTTCTAGAATCGACATAATCACCGGCACACTCATAGCAAATATAAAACAAAAGATGTTTCATACAAAAAGAAACCTCACAAAAATGTGGGAAAAAGGCTATTATGCATGCTAGAAAATGCTATCGAATCCAAAATGAATTATTTCAGTAATTTGGTTCAAATCTAAAAATTTTCAAAAACCTCATTTTACCATCGAAATCCCAAATTATGTATTTTAATTATCAGTAATGCGCGAAAAACCATTAGACCATCAAGGGCGAATTTCTTCTAATCACTTGCATCCAAAAGTTATATAAAAAAAAAATAAAATGCGTATCATTTTCCTATTTTCTTCCCTCCCCCATACTTAAGTTTTGCATTGTCCTCAATGTAATGAAAAATGAACTTCAAAGTAAAGAAAATGGGAAAAAGATAGTTAAAAGATACCACGGAATAAAATATGCAATAAGCACATTGGGTCATTAGCAAGCCTGTGAGTTATCCAACTCGAAATATTTGACCATCAATAAGCTTCCAACATATCCATCCTGCAAACAAAAACTGCAACACGAAATGCACAAAACAAACAAAACTAAAAACTAGATAAAACCAAAATATACCAAATATCCTAAAGAAAAATCAATCAAAAGATAGAAATAGTTTAAAACACATCATGACCATTGTTTTTGAAACCATAATCTCACGAATGACCCATAATCACTCGTCATCCTCGCTCATTTCTTCTCCTTCTTCATCATCAAACTCATCATCATCATCACTTTCGGTTACATAGTTTTCGTCTATGATTTCTGAACGAACTCTCCTCTTTTTCTTCTTGCCTCCAACTCCTGATGATGATCCTCCTACTTCATAACTTGTTCCTCCAGCTTCAGGCAATCGACCATATGGGGGTATTGGATCAGGAAACGGTGCGTACCCAGGATATGGATACGGATAGGGTCCAGGATATGAAGTGTAAGGAAAAGGATATGGTGGAACATTTGGTGGATTGTAGGGTGGCAACTCGTAATTGGCTTCTCGAGCCATGTGTTGAAAGATAGGCATCGAATAATCATTGATGTAGTTGTTCCTTAACATCATCGAATCTCTCCACACATCCCTACATTGAATCTCATCTAGATGTTGGTTCCACTCTCCCCATCCTGAATCAAAACTACTGGACGTACCCATTTGCACGTTCTCCATTGGTATATTCCCTTGCTGTTGTGGTGGTTGCTGTTGTGGTCTTGGTTCAATCCATAATCCTACGGTTCCCAATCTCCTATTCAAAGCATTACCAAAACCTTTCGCAGTCCACGTTTCACTATACTTTGGCTCTCCACACTTAGCCAATTCCTCATCAACATAATACCCAAGATTCTTCGCCAATCTTGTCACAAAATGTCCTCCACAAATGTTACTGTTGCTCTTGATTCTCGGGGCTCTCCTAGACAAATATTCGGCAACCTGCCAAATAGCATTACCGTCCTTAGTTTCTTCCAGCAACTTCATAATCCATAAGTCCGGTTTCTGACATTTGTCCCTGCTTCCAAATCTATTAAATGGCCCGGTCACAATCAACTTGTGAAGTATCCTCATCAACGGATTCCTGATAGTTGAAGCATTCCTCCTAGCACAAGTAGGATCTCCCACTTGATTCCAATAAGCGGGAATACTAGGGTAATCTTTTTCAAACCTCCGAAGTCTAGAAAAGTGAGTTTCAAATAATCGATGATTTACCTCATGTGGCTCATACAAACCAAGAGCTACACCAAAAGCTGGCAATGTGTAAGCATGATCCCTACCACAAAGTCTAAACCAAATACAAATCTCCGACATCAAATTCCGAACATCTACTTTTCTTTCAAAATACATGGTTGAAAAGAATTCCATACACCATTCTCGGTAGACTTCTTCATTAACACTGAATGCTCTTTCCCATGACAAATCATTGAACGAATCTCCATCCCCTGGATATACATAAGACGTTCGCATCATCCTTCTTAACTCATCTTCACACTCACATTCGTTAAATAAATCCCAATCAATCACCCTTGGAACTAAACATTGCCTATGTTGTAACTTCGACAATCTTTCTCGAAAAGCATGTTTCTCTCCATCGGTGAGATTTTTGAATTTTAAATTAGCATTTGCTTCCTTCTTCACACTATACTTAACCTTCTTCTTCTCGTTCCTTTCACAAAACTTCGTAACAAGCGGGTTAATTGGAATTTCCTCTCCACTTGAGCTTCCTACAATAATTCTCTGTAGAAATCACAAAAATAAGATCATATAAGAGTGTTAGAACAAACAAAAAGGTTAGAGAACCCTCTAATAGACATTTCAAAATTTCACAAAAAATCCTCTCAGAAACCGTAACCGGATTCGGTTGGATCACCAACCGAATCGGTTTCCTACTAACATCAGGCAACAACCGTTCGGTTGCCATGCGCAACCGAATCGGTTGTGCAGACTGCATAAGGTGTTTCACCTTCAAATCCTCAACATCTCGAATTTCTAACGCTCAAACCACTCTTAGATCGCATTCTATCATCCTCAATGATTTCCCACATCCTAGAATTACTCTATCTTGCTTCCAAATCATCAAACATCTAACATCTAACAACTCATCTCATCATTCTTAAAAAAAAATCATAAGCTCTAATAGTGTAGCATCCATCACTCTTAAAAATCAAACATATCATCCATCAAAATGAATCACTAATTGTAACTTATCTCTTCCATAAGCATAACCCAATTAATTCCGAAAAATCTTATCATCTAAAATCCATTCTATGGTGAATCAATCAATCAATCACTTATTGTAATGCACACCTATCTCAATCACTCACTCAATCCTAAAATATTACCACTTAATTCGAATTATAACAAAAACCCCCAAATTGGTGACCTAAAATCCAATTCGAATCAAATGTTCTAAATAAAACCTTAATTGAGTAAATTGAATGTAATTGCTTACTTGCTTGGGTGCCATGATGTTATCCTACAATTCAAAACAACTTCCAATCTGCTCTCTTGGATGAATTTTTGCAAAACCCACCTGGAAAATTAGTGTGTGTGTGTTTTTGGAAAAATGAAAATTTTTTATATTTTGGTGCAACCGGTTCAGTCAAGGACACAACCGATTCGGTATGCTTTTTGCCAAATTTGCTTTTTAACATGTTACTTAGGCATTTACCCTCCAAGCAACATATTTTTACTCAAAAATTCCTGCTAAAAATTTCACACAACATTTATTCACCAAATGAAATTTTGAACAATCATTCAATCCAAAAAAAAAAAAACTAAACTCATCATATAAATGAACTAATCCAACTCAACTCAAACTCATAGTCATAATGTATTAAAACCAAATTACCTCAATCATAACATGAAAAATAAATAAGAAACAAAAATCCTAATGCATCAAATCAAAATAAAATAAAATAGTTCAAGAAATTCAAGCAAATGATTGCTTGTTATTACGGTCTTTGCCTTCCCTCAAAATTCCTCAAAATATTCTTGCCTAAGAATATCCTCGCTTTGAAATTTTCCGGTCAATTCACGGAATGTTTCAAAAGTTTTAAATTTCCTCATAAATCTTCGTCCATCCGGGCATAATATATCAAACTTCACATGCCATGCCCCATCTCCGGCTTGCCTTTTGTAAGTCCCCAATCCTTCGGGTTTCCACTCCAAATTCTTAAGTTGCACCGGTAAAGATCCTAAAAAGTCGGTCAACTTCTTGTAAACCAAAATGTTTTTAAATGGGTTGTAGAAAGCTTCTATCGCGAATGCACGTTCCATTTCGTCCTCTATATCGAAATAAGGTGGAGTTAAAGGTCCGTACATTGGATTACCGTGGACATCACGTCCCACTTCAAAACAAGTTAAATCATCATTTGCATCCATCCATTCCAAATCTTCCATACCTTCCAAAATTGGTCCTCTTGGTCTTGGGTAGTATGTTTGCCTCGAAATTCCATCGTCAATAGTCATGGTGCCTCTTCCCATGTCTATAATTGCTCCACAAGTTCGTAAAAATGGCCTCCCCAACAATAGTGGTAAACTCTTGTCCACCGGAATATCCAAGACAAGAAAATCTGCCAAATACGGTTGGTAGCCAATTTGCACTCTTACATTCTTAACTTCTCCCATTGCCTTTGCTTGAGTGTTATCCGCCATAGTGAGCTTAGAATGATTAGGTTGCGGATTACTTAGTCCCAAAGTTTTGAACAATGGATACGGCATCACGTTAACACTCGACCCCGTATCAGCTAAAGCATAAACTGGTGTAGTTCCATTTACTTTGATTGGCAACACAAAATTACCCGGATCCTTTTCTTTCCTTGGCATGCCTTTAAACAAAATTCTATCTCGATCCTCATCCGTGAGATTCTTATCTTCCAACCTAGCCCTCGCTAGCATCAATGCATCCAACTTCTTTCGATAAAGCACATAATCTTGGAGAACTTCAATAACCGGTTTCTTTTCATTGAGCTCTAGAAATTTTTGCTCTAGATTCTCTAAGATAGCTTCTTTTTGGCTTTCGGTTAAGGGTTTGATAGTAGTAGTAGGTGACAATGGTGTGTAATCATTTTTGGTGGTGGAGGTTGTTGTTGGGGTTAATTTATTTGATGATGGTTTCTTTCGGTTTGCTTTCCCCATTTTCACCACTTCCACATTTTTCTCCTCCATATTTGCACACACTTCCACTAGCATCTCGTTGATCCCTTTTCCTTCTTCCAACTCGGTTATGTTAATCCGCATCTCTCCCATACCAAAATCTACTTGACACTTGGTAGTGACAAGAAAATCTCTACCAAAACAAACATTTGGCTCATCTGCATTACCTTCCTCTAGAACAACAAAATCAGTTTCAAACATATGCCCATGAATATTGACCTTCAAATTCTTCACCATCTTTCTCCCATATGCCTCATAATCCATACGAACATGACCGATTTCGTCAAGAACCTCTTCCAAGATATAATTCTCTCCATACGCCATATTAAGCTGTGCATCCCAAGCACGTACTCCTTCCACTTCACAAGGTGTTCCAAATCTCATCATCGGTGAATCATACACCGTTGACGGTGCTTGTGTAAACACTACCACTCTTTTGTTTTTGGGTAGTTGAACCTTGTTTTCACATACTTCTTCCATATCACCCGTGTCAATTCCCAAATCTTTCTTGCTTTCCTCCAGAATTCCTCCAATCTTTTCTAATGAACTTCCCGTATCCTTGAACATGTCATCCAAAGTACGAAGGTATTCCGAGATTCCGCTCAAACTATCCATGTTACTAGACAACTTAACAAAGCAAAACAAATCAAATCCCGAATGATTAGCGTTAACGTTAGTAAAACAAGAACAAACTATAAAAACATATAATAAACAACTAAGACATCTAACAAAATTAAGAAATAAAATAAAAACTCAAAACCTCAAAATGATAAAACTCGGCACAGAAACTCCAACCGGATTCGGTTGGATCACCAACCGAATCGGTTGGTTGAAAAATTCTACGACAGAAACACGAACCGGATCAGGTTGCGGGTTGCGACCGATCGGTTTGTTTGAAATTTTTTTTTTTTTTTTTTTTTTTTTTAAAACAAATTTAATAATAATAATATGAAAGCAAATTAATGTCATTAAGGATGTACTAACTCTAGTTAATTAAATAAAACTCTTCATAAACTAATAATTAAATAACTCATTAACTCTAATTAAAACCAAAATTAAAACTAAAACTAAAACTAAATAAACTACTAATAAATCTATCATAAAATAAACTATAACTGAAAATAAGATACTCTTAACCATTACCAACAAAAATTAAAAATTAAAATAAAACTAGATTATCTAAATAACAAATGTAAAGAAAATAAAATAAAATAAAGACAATAAATCTAAAACTGATTAAACCACACAATTACTCTAGAAATCAAAACACAAATAAACTAAAAAAAAAATAGAGATAAAATTCGAACCAAAGAAAATTTTCACAGAAACTCTAACCGGATTCGGTTGGCTAACCAACCGAATCGGTTAGTTTGTAACAAAACTTTTTTTTTTTTTTTTTACTAATTAATTTCAAAGAAAATTACAGAAAAATCCCCGGCAGCGGCGCCAAAAACTTGATGTGCTCCGGTTGGTGCAAGTTTTAAAAATTTATAATCACGAATTAACCGTATAACCTTTTAACACATACGAGCAAGTATACTCGTCCGCAATAGTAACGTTTTGGTAAGTCGAGATCGTCCCAAGGGATTTTTGTTTTGAAATAGATTATATTAAAAAGTTTCTAACAAGAAAGCTTGTCAAGGCTCTCTCGAATAAGTGTTCTAGTGAAAATACGAATCAAGAATAAAAATATATACTTGTGTGAAGTCTCATAATCAACCATAGATAATGTTCATAAAGGTTTGGTGTATACTCTTATTATGATGCACAAATCATAAGCAAATGATTCCCCAACCATGGTATTTGTTTGTAAAAATCATTCTAAGAACAAAAACATTTAGGTAATCCTTTCGGTCCTTATCCCAATGATTATCCTATAAAAATTCCATTTGTTTGCAACATGCTCTCATTAAATTTGTTCTTACGAATCTTTCGACCCTTCGTGATGAAAACGTTCCTAGTCTTGTTTTAATAAGCAAAACATGGTGGATGTCAATCACCATATCCCCATACTAGTTTGTCACAACACTTTTTGGAATAAAACACAAGAGAAATCCTTTCGGTCCTTTTTCTTAAAACATGTTTTATTGACAAATCAATCCAAGACTAGTATTTTTCCAACAAACTCATTTAAACAAGATCATATATACATGCATCACATTTTGAGAACATTATTATGATTAATCACATTCCAACACACAAGTATAACACAAACTACTCCATGAAAACAATCATATCTAAACACAAGTCATAACAAAGTAATTCAAACAATTCAAGAGAATAGATTTCCATAACAAAGTTCATAGAATACCTAATCTTTTGTGATTACAAGAATTAGAAATCGTGGAATGTAGCAACCACGCGCCTCCAATCACCTAGGATCACCGCACAACTCCAAACTACCGAAACAATGGACAAGAATGGTTCCTTCCTTGCTTCTGGACGTTTTCCAGTAATTACCAAGCTTTTGGGTTGAAATAAATGGGTAAGTATGAGTTTTGGTGTAAACTAATACTCTATTTGTTGTGTCACACTTAGTATACAAGTACTAGGACCTTTAAATAGCCAAAGCACTTGCTTAACTGCCCAAAAAACGTTCTCTCCAAGTTAATATCAAGAAATGATCGGACTCCAATGATTATGGGGAGTTAAGACAACAATAAATGCGAATTGTGTAACTGCAGAGCCAGAAACCGGATCGGTTTCTCTGTCGACCGAATCGGTCACAGCTTTGACCATTAGCCCAGCCGGATCCGGTTGCGGGTTGCGACCGAACGGCTGGGTTTTGCTCCTTTTGACTTTTTGCTGACTTTTCCCTTTACGCTTCGTTCTTTGCTTATGTTGATGATTTCCAAAGCCAAACTTGATCTTTCCTTGCTGTAGATGCTTCGAAATCACTATGCTTCCATATCATTGAGTCCACAAGCTTCCAATCTCAACTTCCTTCCTTTAGATGCTTCCAAATGTGCATAAAAAACTTCATTTCTTCAATATTCGCAATACCTGGCTACATATACATACACAAGACGCATCTTTGCACTTTTGCAACAGTTAAGAGTAAATATAGCCGAATATCATGCACAAAACTGACAATAACGCTACTAAAAACATGTTCATTTTAGACGTTATCATAGACGCTTACTAATTATCTTCGACGAACCAATCGGATATAAGTTGTGACAACATACATTCTAAATTGCGTTATTGAAAATAGCACCTCAGGTTGACAAGACGCTCCTCCTTTACCGCAATACTCGCACAAGCATGATATGATGTTTCATGAGAGGGATTGCAAGTGCATTTGACGTTAATACATTTGTGCTTATTTTTTTGTATTAAAATTCTTTAAAGTTGAAATAAACGTGATACATCATATTCACCAATCAAAAAATAAATAAATAATTAAAAAAAAAAATACTTTAAATGAAAAAATATGACCTACATGTATGCCTCTTCTCGCAAACTTAATGACCTACCATGTTATGTTAAACATTAGAAAATCCTTATAAAGTCCCATCATAAGGATTTTGGGTGCCACGGGCCGAAAAAAAAAATATGCGATTAAAACAACCGTTATTGATGCTAAAATAAAGTTACAAATATTCAAATATACTAATCGATGCTAAATGGAGTTATAAATATTCTATGAATTGTGCAATTAAAAAAGCCCTAGCTTTTTTCTCTCTCTAGGTCTGGCGATTTCCGGCCGCCGCCACCTATATCTTCCGGCCAAAAACAGTCCCAAAATCGTTTCTCTGCCTTTTAACGTTTGATCTTTTCATTGTTAACTGGTATGCAATCGAGTTAGGGGGTGTTGTACATGTGGTGGCGGCCGGTGGCTTTATTATATTGATCTTATAAATCGCTAGTCTACTGCTGCGAACAAAGATAATCCTAAGCTGCTGCTGTTGTCTTTGTTTTAGGGTTTCTTTGTTACCATTTAACGATTTGTGCTATGATCTATCTTTTTTTAATCGTTATTCGGGTTGCTATGGGCGATCTAAAACCGTTCCCTAACCGCCTTTTATCCATTTATTATGGATTGATCGTTTGGATAGGGGTGCTCTCAAGAACGAAACCCTTATTAGGGTTTCGTTATTTTCTGGTTTTGATGGGTCCTGCTGTTATGTTGAGGTTTCTGCAAGTTCATGTATCTTACATGTTCATGTTCGTTGTTATGGCATGTGGGTATGAGAGAGATGCAAGTTCATGGTTATGGTGGCTGATAAGTTGTGGTGGCTGGTTCTCAGCCTGTTGTTGTGCCTGGACCTTTTGCCCTCTTTGTGTGGGTATTGTCTAATGGCATGGAAGTTAGTGTTGTACTCGGACGTCAACTAATGGTGATTGAATACGGAGCTGCACACTATGGAAGTGGTTCTTTGAACCTGGACTTTGTTACATTTAGATTGTTAATTTGAATGTAATTTGTTTTCTATTCTGTTTGTTAAAGCAGTTTAGTGTTTGTTGCTGCGATTAGCGGCTTGTTTAGCTTAGTTACATATGTAGAGTCATATCGCCTATGTAACGGGTAGAGGGCATGGAATGTACGTCCATGTCAATTGTACTTCATTGAATTTTTGGATATATTTACCGGGGTTTTATGGCCCTTTTACCCAAAAAAAATGAATTGTGCAATTCTTCTAGCATTTTTCGAAACAAAGTTCTTGACCATCTCTTTATAATTAACATTGTCTAACAAATCATTCTCAATAGCTATCAATGACAATCTATTAAGTCTCTCCTGTGACATTGAGGACCGTAAGTAGGACTTTAGCAACTTCAATTTTAAGAAACTTCTTTATGTGGATGCCACTGGGACAAGGAAGGTCAACAATACTCTATATGTAATTAGTGCATTAGGAAACAATCCCGTTGTTTCAAGAATGTTAGGACATCAAAAGGTTCCATATTTTCAGTAGGCAAAAAATTATTAAGCAACCTTAACTCCACCAATAATTCATTTTCATCAATATCTGATCGTTCACTGTTCTTTAGTGCAACTTCGAGTTTACTACAAGACAACTTAAGACTCTTGTCATCATAAGACTTTAACTTATAACAAGAAAACAAGAAAATGGGTATACTTTCATACTCTGTGTATTGTTCGAATCTTGTTTTAAGAGATCTTTAGTGCAGCTTCGAGTTTACTACAAGACAACCTAAGACTCTTGTTATCATAGGACTTCAACTTATAACAAGATACTTTCATACTATGTGTATTGTTCGAATCTTATTTTAAAGAACCAATCGCCTGATCGACAATGTATAAAAAATAATTAATCTTGAAGGACTCCTCCAGTCCTCCGCGGAAAATGAAGCAACATGATCAACCGGATTCTCGTCAAATTGCCTTTTCTACGAATTACACGTTTTTGAATGAACACGGGGATCAATATCCATTTCAACAAAAATTTCTTTAGCATCATTAATGGCTTTAGAGAGTCACGTTTCTCTAAACTCCTTAAAGAAAGATATCAATCCTTTCACTTTAATAGTTACATCGATAAGCATATCATTGGATTATAATTTATACTCACCAAATTTTCCGCGTATAAGATCATAAACCAAAAAACTATTGCTAATAAAAACTCAAAATCACCAAACTTATTTGTTGCTAGAGATTTTGCTTGACTTTGAATTAGAGAATCATTGTCACTTTTTGCAACTTGAAGCAAAGCCTCTCGTATGTCTGAAATCTGTAATGTGATTTCTTTCACACTTTCAACATGACTCTCCCAACAAGTGATGGATAGTGACTTAAGAGTTAATCCATTAACATTATCTTTCAAAATTGCCACCTTCTAGAAGAATCGGCAAATATTGTGTATATGCATTGTATTATTCCAAAAAAAATGAGTAACTATTAGATAAAAAACAAACGGGATAAAAAAGTACTGTGAATTATTGTAGAATCTACTTACCAAAACTTGAATACAAGTGTTAGCCATGTCACATAATGCAAGATTAAGACTATGACAACCACATCAAGTAACCAACAAATAAGGAATCAACAACCTGTAACTTCCATATAGAATGAGTAACTATTAGATAAAAAACAATCGGGATAAAAAACTACCGTAGATTATAATCTACTATTTGATGAAATTTTTCATACTGGCCCACCCTCCAAATCCGAAACGAGTCACAAAAAATCAGACCACGATGAATATGTTAACAATGTACATGGCCAGTCCAGCTAGGCAGAAAAAATGGTGGCTTCTCCACAGCATTCTGCATACAACAAGTTTAAGGTGAGTCACTCGATTCAAGGTTAGGTCTGCAGTGTGAGTGGGTTAGTGAGCCACCTCAATGTTTAGATTGATTAAGTGCAATAATAGCAAGAATGTAACTGATCACTAATGCATCTAAGTCAATAAATCAATGATAATGAAATGTCACCAAACTTTGTCTTATCCCACTTTCTAACCCCTAATTATAAAGGAACGAATGGAAGGTACATTTCTAATCTCCAAAATATTCACGTGAAGTGATCTGATTATTCGGTCTTGCATATGCGTTGTATAGTACTTGCTGCCTAAAAACTGATTTCACATTTAAAACAAAATCACCTACTTATATGCAGATTTTATTTAAGTACTAGAGGTAGTGATTTTGAACCGTTTACTTGTGAATGGGTCCAATTGAGGTTAGGTTTTATCTCTAACAGGTCTAACAAGTCAAATGTAAAAACTTGGATTATTTTATAATAGCATACATTTGCTGTCATATTTTACATCCTGATTAGTTATTGAACCAACTAAGGTTAACCAACTCAGCTTGGTTTTACCCGTATCAAAACTTACCCGTTTTAATCGAACTAATTTTGACTTGTAACTCAACCTGCCCATTTTTCACCTCTAGTTTTGATTACCTGTGGGTTTTTTAGTTTGTATCTATCAGAAATTGAGATTTTAGAGACAGTGTGGATGGATTACCTGGCTAGCAGAAGACTTTCTGTAAGTAAGCATATGGGCTAGAGCAGGGATAATATAGACAGTGAAGCTAACCAACAAAGCCCCAACAGCCGCATTGATTGGACCAAAAAACGGGAAGATGATGGCTAGGAACCAAATTGGAATCACAACTGGCACCTAGCTAATGCCCGTAAACATATGCTCTTTGTATCATGCATTCCCACTACTTTCGCCCACACAAAGATACGAGATATCGCCGAGATTAACTACATAGCGCAAAACCAATTGTTATAAACTGCAAAATATAAGGCAAAAGAAACAAACACAAATCAGTCAACAAAAGAATCAAACAGCCCTAGTATGTCAATTAACCGTTCCAAAATTCATATAACGTATCACGAAAACGAGTTTTGGCAGAAGGGAAAAAGCATTGGAGTGGGTTAAAAGTTGATCACCAAAGGCCCAATACATTGCAGCAGCTGATGGGAGTGAAAACAAACATATGTACTTGAATTTCTGTGGTTTCCACATCACGTGCATTATTTCACTGCAATAAACATGTAGCTCAAGTCATTATTAACCTAAATTGACTGGAGTTCTAATCTAAATAACAAATTATTCTGGGGATTAATGAGCAGCATAGCCATGCTACAAGTTATGTCTTAATACTTTTGCTAAAGGCGAGTATCCCAGCCTCATTAATGTCAGATTCAAATATTGTCTTGTGAAAAAAAAAGATTCAAATATTGTCTACTACTACTTCCAATCAAGGTAATACAAATGAAACAAAAACTGATCAAGGAGTAGGCAGTTTTATTACTTTAAACATAAAATTTTCCAGAAAGAATGATCCTTGTCTTGCGAACTTATAGTTTTGGTGAAACGTATTCGTGCTGAAATATAAGTTGGTGTATAACATTACCTAATTATATTGAAGGTTCAGCCGAATTATATTGAAGGTTCAGCCACACAAATACACGATTACCTAAGGTTCAGCCACACGATTACTAAGGATTATCTGTAGGCAATATAATTCGGCATGTTTCTATTACTAAGTATGTTTGTGGCTCCAGTGATCCTTGTCTTACTAAGGTTCGGCCACACAAATACACGATTACCTAAGGGTAAAACATCATACTTTTTGGGTCAAGTTTATACCAAATTAGTAATAAACAAAATCGGCTATAACTTTCATTTTCCACACCTGTTTGTCACATTCGGTTTTAGAAATAGGCATATAACAAATATTATATTCTGAATTGAATTTAGTAATCCAAAAAAAGGGAGAGAGGGGAAATTGGTAAAAAGTAACGGTTCAACCCGTGACCCAAACTCATTTTGACCCATTACCTGACCCGTCCCGCCATTTTGAGACTGCTAGTTTTATTATCATTGCCTCAGTCATCGTGTGCCCCTTCTAAGGTTTTTGATACACTGTATATCCTGTTACAGATATATCTTCACAGCCTATGACAATGTTTTAAACAATTTGCATCACAAAAATTAATGTTATTGTTGCAATAATATAAATTTTGCTAAAACTTTTTGGCTAAAAAGTGTTCCAGGCAATCCAACCCGACCAGTTTCAGTAAGTAGCAAAAATATCTGAAAATTTATGTGGAGAAATCAGATATTGCCTACAGATAATCCCATTAAATGATAAATTAGTCATAATTATCTGAAAATCCTGCAGTGATTATACTAACAGTTACTTGCCTCTAAAGCAGTTACACCTTTGTTACTGTTGCTTCAACTTCTTTAGTAGGGTCTCATACAGCATAAACTGTATTGAAGGATTGCTGACCTGGCAGAAACAATGTGGACAAGAAGTCAAAAAGTGATATTGATACAGCATGGCCCAAAGCTAAATAACAAGTACCATAACCAATGTCGGGAAGACGCCTTTCCAGAATCCCAAGATTCCACCTTCACCAAAGACTTCTTGAACCTGCAGAAAACAAATTGTTCAAGTTACAATCTTAATAGCAAACACTATGGTATTTTATAACAATCAATATTAATAAGACTCAGACGACTATGATCATCTAGTAAAATTTATACAATAACCTTTGATTTTCTAATGTCATTTCCCGATATATACATGTCTTCTCTTCCTTTTGCAAAATTATATTGAAGGTTCAACCACTCAAAAACACGATTACCTAAGGGTAAAAGTTAAGACTTGGCTGGTCAAGTTATAAAAAGATAATAATAAACCCGACCATTTAAAGTAGATGGCAAAAAGATGTAACGCTATATGATTTACTCGGACACACATATCATTTGTCTTCAAGGCCAGCAATACAGCACAATAACATAATTGAACTATATAGCTAGCATATCCGCTACAAATTTAGCAGCTATATATCTCAGAACGTCCAGCTTCAGCCATAAAATTCAACCTACATCAGTATCTAGGACACATTTTTTGCAGGTACCCTAAAAAGGACCATGGCACGTTTTACAGGACAAGGAGCAGTAGGTATATGATAAAATTTATGTAGATGATTATTCAAGTGCAGGGTCACTGGCAATTTGGTCTCATAATCAACTAGTCAAGCAGGTGGTAAAATTAGAACAGATCGAAGAAGAACACACTGCATGGTCAAAATAGATATAATAAAAGACAAGTAATTATTAATAATGCTTTCCTTTTCACACCTTACAATTCGGTAACAAACACTAGTGTCTACAATTTTATAGCATACACGATGGTTGTATGATCATCAAAATAACAAAAAACTTACTGAATTATACCAAGGTCAACAACATCAATACACGATCACCCAGTGACCAAGTAAATACGTATCAAAATCCTAACAACACACTAGTTTTACATACAACAATAATTCAAAGATATAAAACAGAAACATTATAGTAATTCAGAAGCTGATATACGACTGCATAATTCAGAAGGTCCCAGCCCTCCTCCTCAAACTCCTTTGCCTCCTCAAACTTCTAATGTCATAGGGTAAGACATTTTGAAAAAATTGATGAAATAAGAAACGTGAAAAAGCATACCTTTCATTATCTAACGTCATTTCCTGATGTAAACATGTCTTCTCTTCCTCTTCTTCAAGACCAAACTGTCTGCTGCATCAGCAATTGCATTGAACCATTTCACTTTTCTTGTTGACAACATGTAAGAACCCATCACCAATCCAACTAGAGTCCCACATCCGTATCCCAATATCACCACTTTCCACGTAAATCCACTTTCCTCCTCATGATGTTCTTCAGCTTCAAGCTGTGGTTTGTGTGCATTCTCACTGCACTTTTTGGGCAGTGGAAACCCACAGAGTCCCAAATTCCCTGCAAATGAGTTCTCTTGAAATGTGTTGAACTGTGTTCCTTCTGGAATACGCCCCACGAGATGGTTTTGTGATAGATTTAAGACTTCAAGGCCCTTGATCCCTGCAAGGCTTTGAGGGATATTTCCCGTGAGTTGGTTCCAAGAAAGGTCTAATGATTCAATCTCTGATAGTTTACCAAGAGAGTTTGGTAATAGACCATTAAGGCTATTGTGGGACAGGTTTAGCACTTTCAAAGAACTCAAATTTCCGATTATTTCTGGTATCCCCCTTTCGAAATAATTGTTTGACAAATCAATAATAGTTAGGCCAACAAAAAGTCTTGGAATATCTCGATCCACCCCTTTCACCGCAACAACGAATGAGTAATATTCGTCAACACCCATGCTCAAATATTCTGGTTTTGTGTTGTTTTTCACCACATTCTTCATGGAATTGAAATTCTGAAAATATTTTACAGGGAGTTGACCTACAAACCTATTATGAGATAAGTCAAGAACTCGAAGGCTTGGAAAGGGAGAATCAACAGTTGCAGAGGGTTGAATGTGACCATGAAAGTTGTTTGATTTGAGGACAAGGGCCTGCAAATTTGGAAGAGCTCCTAACCAACCAGGAAATGTACCATTCAAATGGTTGTTTCCGAAATCAACTACTTTCAAGGATTTACATTTGGACAAGGAAATTGGCACTTCTCCTCTTAATTGATTTCCATTCAAAATAAGCCCTTCTAATCTTCCACAATCCCCGTATACGTTTGGAATTGTTCCTTGAAAGTTATTACTCCCCATATGTATCACTATAAGAGATGAGGTGATATTTCCAAAGCATTGTGGAATCAATCCACCAAAGCGATTATTGGACATATCGAGATACTCTAGGTTGCTCATGTTGCAAATTGATGGAGGGAATGGCCCCTCAATCAAGTTGGACTGCAGATAAAGTTCAGATAGTCCATACCATTGGAATTGTGGCAAGCCTGTTATGTGGTTATGTGACAGATTTACATATTCCAACCCATAATCACCTCCAATCTCCCCTGCCCAATGAGGAATTTGGCCATGGATTTCGTTGTTAGAGAGATCTAAGTAAAGAAGTTGTTTCATGGCTCGAAATGAATTCGGAAATACCTTTAGCTTGCAAGAGGCCAATTCTAAGGAGCTAAAATCAGGGTTGACATAATGATTGGTATTCTTTGTTGTAACAGAGAAACCGCTGAATGAGAGATCAAGATCTTCAAGGTTCGTGAGGCTTGATAACAATGTATCCAACTCCAATTCACCGCTAAAATTATTATATGAAAGCCATAGAATAGTGAGGTTGGTGAGTAGTCGAAATGTTTGGCCACCTAACTGATTGCTATGGAGGTATAACTCTTTTAATGATGGAAGAGCAAACGACTCAAAAGGAACATTTCCACTGAACATGTTATTATCTAAATAGAGTTCTTCTAAAGAGGGGGAAGTAAACAGCCAAGATGGCAATGTCCCATTAAGTTTGTTATTCCCTAAATCAAGAGAAGTAAGGTGCGTGAGGTTGGAGAGGGAGCTGTCAGGATGAATTGTACCTTGTAGCATTCCGCAACTGAGATAGAGACCGATGACGTCACCGGTGGAGTCGTCGCATCTAACTCCATCCCAGTTGCAACAATCAGTACCTGTGTTCCAGTACATCATTTTTGGATGATAATCAGGAAAAGGACAATCATCGTTTGTGGAGGAATTGATGGAGGAAAGGTTTTGTTTAAAGAGAATCAAAGCTTCACTCTCTTTTTCAGAGCATTTATGATTATTATCTTTTAATGAAGAGGTAGAAGCAAAAGAGATGAAAGAAAAGAAAAAGATACTGAACAATATTGAATAACCCATTGTCTTTTTAATTTAAATTGCTATAAATATTCATATCAGCTACACGCATATATATATATATATATATATATATATATATATATATATATATATATATATATATATATATATATATATATATGCTAACATTGTTGTGACAAGAACATGATCGGAATATTTATGTACAAGCCTATCACTTTCGACTTTAATTTCTTGTCGAATTATGTAAAATTATAACTTTTGATTCCTATAGAAAAGAAACTTTCATTGAAAGTTATGTGGTCCACAATAATCTTTAAATATTAAAGGAAATGATTTTCGGATGATTTACTGAATCGAAAGTTAGATCTAAATAATAGAAGAGCTCAATTTTGTCTATTTGTCAAAATTGAGCAATTATATTACTTAATGAAAGTGAAAATTGAATTATTTATTGCCAAACATATTTTTTTGTCATGTTAATTTTATTAAATAAACAAAAATAAGTATGGCTTTCGGATCTCCTTTTTCCAAATTCTGGATTTAAAGCTAAACAACGTTATATTTTGATTGTTTAATACGTACAATTTACAATTAGACCTTTCACTTTTGAAAATGCATTAATCCTAAACCCAAATTTATTGACTCAATTGTAAAATTATCAATTTTCACAAATTTTTTAAAAAGAAAAAATAATTTACAAATAGCACATGTACGTTAAAATTATACATAACAATATTTATTATTATTACTTTATCATTATTATTTTTACTAAATTGATCGTAATATTAAAATCTTCCTAAACATACGGGTTATATTTATTAAGCTTAAGCATGTTATTGAGTGTATACACGTGATTATAACATATATAGACAATTATATTTATTAAATTAAGAATAAAATACACCATTCGTCCCTAACTTGCTGGAAAACATCATCTGGAGTCGTACCTTGTCAGTGTAGTCATCGGGGGTCCCTTTTTCCAAGTTTTGACATCAAATGAGTCTCTTGACCCGTTTTTCGTCTGTCAACAATGTTTCTTTCCGTTTGCTTTTGTTTTTAATTTGAGGGCATTATCGTCATTTCATGATTTTTATAAATATATCGGCTATTAATAGGTAACATTTTTTCACCTCTCATCCCTAAACTCTCCTCTCTCTCATAAAATCTTATCTTTTTATTAATCTTTCCATCAAATCTGAATAATGGTTCGTTTTGGTTGCCATAGGCGAGCTGTGGTGAGGACATGTTGGAACAACATTAATCCCCGAAAGGCAGTTCTATGCCTGCCCAAGATAGGTTTTGACACTTTATTTGTTTCATTATAAAGTATAATGGTGGTGTTTATTAGTTAAAATGATTTGTTTATGGTTTAAGTGTAATGGTGGTTATAGTTTAAAGTTTAATTTTCAAGTTATGAGTTTAAGCTTCAAAGAGATGCTAAATTTTGATTTTTGCTTTGAGGGATCTACATGTCCATTCATTGGGTGGTATGATCCATCCATGTCAAGGAGATAAATGGACGTGATTAGCTACTTGCAGAGAAACATCCACCAGCATAAGGCGGCATTACAACAATGCCAAACCGACCTCATTGCTCAGACATTGTTAGCTGTTAACTCAGCCAATTGGGCTAACGAGCAAGAGGCTGCTCACCAAGCATTCCTAGTTGATCTCCTTCTTGAGAAGGAGAAATTTTTTCGTTTGAGGAACTTTTGTGTTTACTCTTGGATAGTGATCATCTTCATTTTTCTATGGTTTATTTAGTGAGTTTAGAAACTCACGGGTTTTTTGTGGTTTGGACTGGTTCTAGTTTGTATGTAATTGGTAAGGCTTTTGTAGGAAGTCGTAGTTTTGGTTGACTATTAAAAACTCTTTAGTTGATCTAGTTTGGTCCTTGTACAATATTTATATTATATTCCTTTTATGGTTGTGCACTTGTATTGTACCGCCTTTATTGGTTTACTAATCGGTCCTTGCCAAAAAACACATTTACATACATTAGTAACTAGACTAACATTATCCAATTCAAAACATATCCAAGTAAAATGATCAAAGTCAAAACACAGATCCAAGTATCAAAGATGGATGAACAGACACCACTTTCGAGTATGAACATAAACTTGCTCTAGTGTTGTTCATCCATCTTTGATTCTTCATCGTTGTTTGTCAAAATAGACTAACATAATCCAAATCAAAACACATATCCAAGTAACATGATCCAAGTCAAAACACATATGCAAGTAACACAGATCCAAATCAAAGATGGATGAAGTATAAAAGATGGATGAACGGACACCACTTTCGAGTATGAACATAAACTTGCTCTGGTGTTGTTCATCCATTTTTTATTCTTCATTACTCTTTGTCAAAATAGACTAACATTATCCAAGTATAAACACATATCCAAGTAACACAGATCTAAGTATCAAAGATGGATGAAGTATGAAAAATGAATGAACAAACACCACTTTCGAGTATGAACATAAACTTGCTCTAGTGTTGTTCATCCATTTTCTATTCTTCATTGCTCTTTTTTTTAGAAATATTTTTGATCTTCAGTCAGTATATCTAACCTTTGGATTTATTATACATGCTTATTATACATTATTATACTTGCTTATTATATGCTTATTATACATGATTATTATACATGCTTAATATGTATCCAAGTGCTTTTGTGGGGTCTTCTAATGCTTTTGAGGGGTCTGCAAGTGTTGTTAGGGGTGTTAGAGGTCTTGCAAGTGTTGTTAGGGGTGCCTGCACATGCTGTTGGGGGTGTTAGGGGTTCAGATATTCCAGGTTTAGTTTATCTACAAACAAAGAATGGGCAAAACAGTTGGTGGTGTTAATTTTGCAACATCTAGTGCATTAGGTTTAGTATAAAGTAGAATTATAACAGGTTTAGAAGCAAGTAGAAATGTACAACAAAAGGTTAAAAGAGGATATACTAATTGGTTTGGTAATGAAAGTCAAGGAATTTCATATCAACTCAAGATGGCATTTGACTATTCGATAGTCAATTTTCATGTGTAATGACATTAATTGACTTTGTAAAGGTCAACAGTTATTATGACTGTGAATTTGCAACACTCTGTAGAAACGGGTAAAGTGGCAAAAGGATACATTTAAAACTCATTATCCCATAGACTAACATGATATTATTTCATAGATAATGCAAATAGATATATTTCCAAATGCATAAAAAATTTTAGTCTACAGAGTACATAAGCACGCATTGTTTAAATAAAGCAAATATTGTCTAGGAATTACATATTAGATGAAAAACATTGTCTTTGAAATACTTAACCCATGTGTTCTTGTGGTGAGGCCATTTTTGCTGCTATAATTTTCTTCCTAGAACAAAGTGGTTTTGAAGTCACACCAGAAGAAACATCACCTTGACTTTCATATTAAGACTGGACCACAGTTGCTTGAACATGACTTTCTGACTGACTACCAGTTTCTTGCACATGACTTTGAGATTGAGTATCGGTTTGACATTGAGCTTGTCCATTTGCTTAAAACTTGTTACCTTTAACCTTTGTATTCTTCTTTGATAAAACATTTGGCTATCCTACTAAACTGCAAAATTGTAAACTGTAAAGTTGTCACAGTTTAGTAAATGAACAAGCTCAATGTAAAACTTGTTACCTTTAACCTTTGTATTCTTCTTTGATGGAACTATGGAACATTTTTAGTAGTAGTTTCCATAGTTCTTTTATTCCTTGGCATAGCCTTTGGTTTATGATGTTTAGGAGGAAGAATGTTTGTGGGCACATTTGACTTTTCCCACTGTTGATAACCACTTATGGGTTGGATGCTGTATTTGTAAGTTTTCTGCCAAGTCTTAAGCAAGTAACATGGATGAACCCATAATTCTACTATACACTCTTGCATTCCATTGAAGGCCATATACCAATTGGAAGCAACAACATGTTTACATGGCATACCTGTAATCTATTATCTTTTACAAGTACAAGCTCTAGTTTCAACATTCACAACACACTTATCTCTACATCCACTTACCTGATACTTATCGCCTTCAAGGTGTAACAAACTATACTTATAAGCCTCTTTTTTTATTCAAGTCTAACATGTGTGTTGCCTTTGGTGTTAATGGTCCAGGACTATTGTCAATTACATTCACAACATTGACTATTCTTTGCATACAATATTCTCTAATATATTCTAAAGCAGTTGATGCCTACCTCCCACTAGTTCCCCATTAAACACTTCTCACATGTTACTAAGTAACACATCAGAAGGAACTATCCCTATACAAGTATAAAAGATATTTTAGTAATACTAACAACAATGTTGAAAAACACAAGATGTCAGTTAGACAAAGATTTAGTACCTGAAAAACGTGACCTCGACCAATGGGTTGGTGGTATCTTGCTTAACCAAGTATGGTCAGGTTCGCTAAAACTCTTGAATGCAAGCATGGTTGCCTCAAATTGTTTGACGGTTGTTTGATGGTGATTTTTGGAGGAAATAAGCTAAAGATTCAAGCATAAACCACTAACCTTCAAGTAGATCACAAGAAACTAGCAAGATCAAGATCAAATGATGTATTTAGGGTGTGTTTGTTTGTTGCTATAGAGAAAAAAAAAAGAGAGCTTACTAGAAATGTTTAAGTGTTTAGGATAGAATGAAGTAATACCTAAATATTTCTTACTAATAACTTAGCTAGTTTATCTAACAAAGGGACACGTGTGATGTTTGCATGTTAGTCATGGCATAGGTGATAATGTGGTGTCAAATTTGTAGAAATCTTGTGTTTTTTTATTAGTTTAGTGATTAGAGGGTATAGTTTGATCCCGGTAATTACAAACGTAAAGTTTTTAAGACGCGAAACTTAAAACCGGGTAACAATAAAATCCAATACTTATAAAAATGTTAGAACTTATCAACATACCCTATCTTAGTATTTAAGATGAAATGTAAGTCTATCGGACTATTTAAACGTCGTTAAAACTTAAAGATGTAAGTTATAGACGCGTAAAATGTAAAAGATACAAAGTTTACGTAAAAATAATAAAATAGCAATATACATATAAAATATGTATATAAGGAAAATAAAGTGTATAAAAAGTAAGTTTACTTAGAATTATTATAATAATAAGTAAAAGTATATAATTAAATTAGGAATTAAAAAGTACAGGTGGCTACATAAAAGCTTCTTAAACATATGAGTTATTAATATTAAGATGAGCATGTGTTATTAAGTTGAGACACGTGATTATAATATATATAGACAATTATATTGTTTAATTAAATTCGTAAAAAAACGTCACTTTAAAAACCATTGAAATTTAAGATTTATTTTAAATTTTTAGTTGCAATCCAAAATTTAAATGATATAAAATATAGGGGGAATTGCATATATTTCCCTCCAAAGGTGAATAATTCCATATATATCTTTCTTACAAGTTTTTGATGCACATAGTACAATGATTTTTATGCATGCAAAAGATATATATATATGCAATTTTGCACCTTTAGAGGAATATATATGCAAATGACCTTAGAATATATATATATATATATATATATATATATATATATATATATATATATATATATATATATATATATATATATATATATATATGGGAGGGTTAATGTAAGATCAAGCTTAAAGTTGTAAAAATAAGATCAAATCTAAAAAACCACTAAATCATTTATAAATAACAATTTTAGCAATCATACACAAAAAAAATAATATTTTAATACAAATTAACATTTTAGCAATTAATAACCAAATGATACATGAGTTTGGATTAGTGATACATCTGATACACATTACACTAATAAATATTCCAAAACCTGATAAACATACAAAAACCTGATACACATTAAACTACTAATCAAAGTGTATCACCTAGGTTTCGTAAATTTTAAAAAGAAATCTATCGAAACTTTAACAATTTTAGTTGTAGTAAATAAAAAAATTATTTTTATTGTAAGGAGAGTATCTCTTGTCAAATTTTAGTTCGATCACATTTTAACAACTTTAAGTATGATCTTATTTGATCTAGATTCTATATATATATATATATATATATATATATATATATATATATATATAAACCAATAACTTTTCTAATAAAAACCTCTGTTGTAAAAATCGGCCCATGCGGCCGATTAATCCTCGTATAATCGCTGATCGCTCACTAAGCGCCTTGATTTATCATAATTGGTTTGGTCAAATATCGCTTAAAAATCGGTCAACAAACCGATTAATCGGAAAAAATCGGAAAAAAGCGCTTAAAAATTGCTCAACAAAATCGCTTAAAAATCAAATAAAATCACTTAAAAATCGGTTAACAAACCGATTAATCAGACAAAATCGGTCAAAGGTCGTTTAAAAATGGTCAACAAACCGAGTAATATTTATGCTGGACTTTGAACTTTGAAGATTTATGTATTATGTGTATATTTGAATACTTGAAATATTTGAACTTTGATGCAATACGCTTATCCCATACATATAAAATAATATAATATCTAAAATTATATTTTTGTGCATAAAAATTCCAATCCGATTAATCCCCGCCTAACCGATTAATCACTAGGCCCTACCCAACCGCCTCACTAGCGCCTAGCGATTTTTACAACCTTGATAAAAACTATTATAATATTGTAAAACCTTACGTAATGCTTTTACGTTTTTCAACCAAAGACTCTCAAAGAGATTTTGAGTTTCTCTAACTTTCAAACAAATTTTGGGTATTTATCATTTAATATAACCAACTTGCGTTTGTGAACCTATAAGAGTTGAATCTAGACCAATAATTTTCATTTTCTTTTATTGTGCAAAATTTTCAATTTCAAGTTGTCATTAAAAAATATCGTTATCTCTTTGGCAAATTTTCAAGTTAATTTGATTAGGATTTTAATATTACACTTAGAAATTATTGATACTTCACAAACAAATATTTGCAAATGGATGGGGTTTACTAGTTTATTAATGTTGTGGGTCTTATCGTTAATGTTCCTTCTATGTTTTATACGTAGACATCTTAGACTAACCATGCCATAAACTTATGTATATCTATAACTCTAAGGCCTGCTATTTACAAGTTTTTTGATCTAGTAAGAATAAACAAGAATCTATTGAAGGGCTTCAATCAAGTTAAGGTTAGTAGGTCACCGTTGCTCTCTCCTACAACTTACTTGAATTGGTCACAAACCTTTATTACACTTATAGACTCAAACACCGTTCATTCTTGTTCCGGCTCCAACTTAAACTCACAACCACTTGATTGATAGGTTATATAGCGCAAGGTGGACTTAGATCTACACACTTCAAATTCAAATTCAAGTTCAAGCTCATACAGAAAAAATTAAATTAAGCTCAAAACCTTTTAAATGCTATGCTTGCATTTTATGAAAGGGTAATTACTTGAAATAAGTTCCTGTAAATAAATAGATAATATCTATCATTGTCAATGCTGTAAAGAAACTTGGATGATGGAAGAAACCTCTACGTAAGTCTGGTTGGGATATATTAATTGTTTATCAATCTCAATGCAAGTCTAAGAAAGATTGATTGGGATGTAACTCTTTGTGAGTTTGTGGACCAACAATTTGAAGTATACTAGGGGTTAAGAAGACTTCAATTGGAAAGTAAACTCATCTTGGTCTACAAGTCATTTATCAATCTCAATGCACTAATGCAGTGAAGAAAAGTCTAAGAAAGATTGACTGGGATGTAACTCTTTGTGAGTTTGTGGACCAACAATTTGAAGTATACTAGGGGTTAAGAAGACTTCAAATTGGAAAGTAAACTCATCTTGGGATGTAACTGAGTCTGTTTGTGAGTTGTGGACCAACAACTTTGAAGTATGCAAGGGTTTAAGAAGACTTCAAAGTAAACTCATACTTTCATCTGGTGGTCCTTTTAATGTTTTGGGCATGTATACACAATTATGCAAATGTCATGTAACATAAATTATTGTTAAGAAATATGAATTGCTTCATAAATAAAACTCACAAGTATATCTGTCTCAATTTCCAAAACTAATAGAATTGTCAAGTACTTTGTATAGACCATGATCAAGCAGTACCAGTTGTGGTTTTCTTCTTCCTGTAAACTATCAATAAGGAAAAAAGTGATCACTAGCAACATTTAGTCCAGCAAGCGTGTGGTGTTTTACAATCAAATGCCAAAGGGTCAATAATATATAGAAATTTGTTCAAAAACAATAACAATCAAATGCTAGCAAGCTTCTAAATTTCGTAATTTGGGGGTTTATTTGCTGATTACAGTATATATTAGTAGTAACCGAAGGAAATTACGTCGAAAGTGGCAATCCGGACTTTATTTTTTGACTTAGTACACTTTTAGTCCTCAAAAGACCGAAATTGTTTTTTCTGAGTTATTGACCACTGAGTTAACCTCAACTCGACTACCAAAACTTGGCCTTAGAAACTCGACTCGAGCTCAATTGAGTTTTAAATTGCAAGCTCAAACTCGACTCTTCTTTTTTAAGTTATACATAAAGTCTAAGCTTGATAAGTCGACTAGACTTATTTCGTGTACGTGTTATTGTATACAGTTAATGGTAATTAAGTATTTTAGGTCTCGAACTAGACAAACTCTACATGAGTAGCCCACATCTTGGTGTTAGTGGGGGTCCCCAGAGTTGGTGGTTACCATTGTAGACGGAAGCATTGAAGAGTTGGAGTTGAGGACCAGATGGTATTCTTCCTGAGAATTTATTGTTAGAGAGGTCAAGATAACTTAAGAAAGTTAACTCAGACAAGCTCGAGGGAATATTCCCAGAAAACTCATTTCCTGATAAGTCAAGAGCTTGAAGTGATTTCAACCGACCCATTTCTTCTGGAACTTCCCCGTGCAGTTTATTTAACGAAAAATTCAAAGAGACCAACTCAAGAAGACTAGTGAGATCTCATACGGAAGTTTTCCAGATAACTTATATCCTGAAAGATCAATGCTATTCAGCAACTGTAGAACTCTTCCAAATTTGCGTAATGCTCCCTTCCATGCAACCAACGCATTGTCCATGAAAAGAGCATTTTCATTATGATTGCATATAATATATTCAGAACATTGAAAATTGGGAAGTGGAAATTTATAAACATTACTTCGGTTTGGCCTAAAGAGAACTGCAACGTAAGAGGAATAAGAATGAGTAATCATATTATCTTGAAACCTTCTCTTAGCCATAGCTGTGAAGTTGCCAAAGCACCCAGGAATGTCTCCTGAGATTTCATTCTTAGACAGATCAAGGAATTGAAGACTATAGAGCCAACATACTTATGTATGGCCGTATGGGTCACTTTGGGTTATGCTTTGCCAAAACGTTGCCTGTTGCCCAACCCACCATTTTTCCACCCCTACTTCGACTATTAACATCTAATAAGGCTTACGACGGGTCAGATTCTTGAAGATGGTATCAGTCAGTCTTGAGACCTGATGTGTCTATTGCAGATATTAGTAAGTCTAAATCAAGTCACTGATTTCAGAAACTCATGTATGTTTAAGTATAATTATTATTTTGCTGCTCTATTAAAAAGTTCAAATGACAATTATCTATAGAGCCATAACACTTGGGTATTAAGATACAAATGCTCAATTTTCATAACCAAGAGAACGAAACTAGAGCATTTGAAAATGAGACGATAACAGCTAAACTGCTAAACCCCATAGAAACTTCCCACCTAACCTTGTACCTAATACCCAAAAATAGAACTGCGGCCCTTTTTACAGGACACAAGGAGCCGTTTGTATGGTAAATTTTCATGTGGATGATTATTAAAATTTGAAGGGCATAGAGAGACCAATTGGGAGTCGAAATACAAGATACACCAAAAATATTGAAAACGGGATGATGGTCAACAGCAGGGTCACTGGCATTGCCTTGTGTGTTGTGTGGCCTTATTGAGGAGATGATATGCCATTTTTTGTGTAATTTGTTCCTTTGTTTGGTTCCTTCAATAAATTTAGTCTTTCTAAAAAATAATTAAAAACTATTTTAAGTGACCTTTTGCATCCAAGGTAACGTTAACAAATGTAGTAACTTTTATTTGAGAAAAAATAAAATCTCTAAAATGACTTAACCAAAAGAAAAAAATCAAAAATAAAAAATAAAAAATAAAAAATAAAATAAAATAAAATGCTAGGACATCAAAACAAACCTTTCATGTCAAGTACGTTTTTTCTCCCACTAAAAAGTCTTGTCTTTGGATATCAAATCAGAAGACCAAAGGGAAAACGATTCAATTCCTTGTCGTCGCACTGTTGTGCATATTTGGATGGAATTAATTATCTTAGTTATTAATTAATTATTGTATAATAAAAGAAGATACAAAAATAAAAAAACTAATTTTTTTTATTGATAAAAAAGAGCTCAAATTACTCGAGTCTTCTGTATAGAAAAACATGTTGAAATATAATCATAGATAAAAAAACATGTGACACAACTTTGTAAAAGTAGGAAAAGAAAAAGAAAAAAAGAAAATGCAATGAATTTGGAACGGTGGTAGACGTTTACATTGCCAGAAAATTGTCAAAAATGGGCTGGAGATTTGCAATTGTTTGGTTCATTAGGATTCAGGACTCTACATCACTTATAAACAGGTTATGTGATGCATGGATTGGCACTCACCATTTGTTCGCTTATGTTGCCAGATTTCAGAGGAAAACCAATGATTTGAACGTCACAACATCGTATAACGCTTCACAGAATACAACAACCCATATATATCGGTAAATAGTATCCACTGGAAAACAAGGTACTGTTTGCATTTTTGTTTAAGAAAAATGCTCATTTGAAACAACCTGCTCCAGTGCCAGACGTCTCCTTAGACAAAAATCAAAAATGATATGATTCCCATTACTGACGCGGGAACAATTGTTCTGGGAAAAGTTAGGGATCTAAGCTTGAATGAAAATATTTATTCAGTGACAAAATGTGAAGCATTTCTCAAAATAAACTTGATGAAAATGTATTTAACTATACAAATTATTATTTATTCGACATCATCAAACAATTAAATAAAAAATAATAATAATAAATAAAATAAAAAAATAAAAAATAAAAACTCGCATCTAACAATACAATTTTTCTGGTAAATGCTTAAAAGATACAGTTTTGTATCATTAACAACATATCATACACACATACGATTGATAACTACTCGTTATCATATAGTTATGATTTTCATAACTCACAAAAGGTTTTTGTCCGTGCAATAGCAACGTACTTTCTACTTTGTTCCATTTTAGTATGTGTACTTTTTTTTGTTCCACTTAATGTAACGTACTTTTGTGTTTTGTTCCATTTTAGTACGTCAAAGTACAGGCTACCAGTTAAGAAATGAGTTTTACCGGTTAAATGTCTTCGTGGTTTTTTTTTTCACAAAATGGGTTTTACGTGTATTTTTTTACCGGTTAACTCAAAAAACACACACACGAAACATTTCCCCCTTTTCAATTATAAACCCTAACCCTAGATCTCATGTAAACAATCAATTAATTAATCACAATTGATCAATCAAAATGCGTTTAACAGTGAATTTCCATCATGATGGGACGTTCGTTCCATCACCTCTCATGTATCACGAAGGAGACGTATCTACAATAAAAGACTTGGAATTTGAAGGTATGACAGTTATTGGGCTGACAAAGCATCTAAAAGGTGCATGTATGTACCCCGTTAAAGGTATTTTCTTTCTTGCTCCTAGTAAAGAACTTAGTAATGGATTAATTGAGATTAAGGATGATTCAAACTTAGCAAACTGTATTGCTCTAGGTTTTAAGAATCAAAAAGTAATTGATATTTACATTGAGCATCATGGGTATGACCTAAAGCATTGGACTCGGTCCCAGATAGAAGAGGATGATGAGTTGTCTGATGTTGGTGAGATGGAAGATATACAACCCTATGGTCCTAGTGATTTTGTAGGGGAAGATGATGTAGTGATACAAAATAGGTCCATTAATGATCCTTTTTTGAACAAATTATGCAATGGGACTTTTATAAGTGATTTTGGTGACAAATCTGATAGTGGTGAAGGTAGCCAACCTAGTGGTGAAGGTAGCCAACCTAGTGGTCAGGAGTTAGACATAGATAGTGACGATGTAGATGTAGACAAAAAGTATAAGATTGTTCCTGGTGTAGTTTATCCTGAGTTTGACCCTAAACTTCCATGGAATGAAATGAAACCAACATTAGGTCTTAGGTTTGAACACCCAAATCACCTAAAAGAGTTTTTGACCAATTATGGTGTGGCCAATGGATACCAGCTTTGGTACAGGAGAAATGGTTATAGAAGTTTGATGGTTTTGTGTGGTAGAGATGTTGCATAAGGTAGAAGTGGTGGTCACAAACTTAGGAAAAGTGAAGCAGCTAAGGGTGTGCAGAGTGAGACATCAAAGAAAGGAAAGAACAAGGGTGTGCCGATTGAGACACCAAAGAAAGGAAAGAAAAAGGGTGTGCAGATTGAGACACCAAAAAAAGGAAAAGCCAAGTGTGCACAGTCTGAGACACCATCAAAGAAAGGAAAAACCAAGGGTGCAGAGACTAAGACACCAACAAAGAAAAGAAAAAAAAGATATGCAAAGGTGACAAAAGAAGGTTGCACATTCAAGCTTTGGGTGATGACATAATGACTTATACTTACCCCTTATGTATTTGCAGGGTGATGACATTCCCACCCAAGAAACAGAAGGAACAGTCACTGAAGATCAAGAATGCCAAGGTGATGACATTCCCACCCAACAAAGTACAACAAATACTTCTGCAAAGGTGGTTGATGATGCAATTGCAGCTGGTTTGGTTAACAGTTTCACCATGAGGAGAAGAGCAAAGTCAGAGAGAATTGCAAAAAAAGGAAAACCATTCCAGTTTGGGGCAGATGGTGCAGGTTCAACTTGTCACACCCGCAAATTACGTGTTTTGCAGCGGAATGGAATACCTGAGAATGACTGCCATAGCATCACAATTACAGTTATATTGAACGACCTAAAGTGTCGTTTTGAAAATACATCATTTGATTAAGTAAAATAATCAGAGTTTACAAACATAGGTCCCAAAAGATTTCCAAAGTACCAAAATGATTTTGTTACAATCAAACGGCAATTAAGTGCATAAAATATATGTGAGATGCGTCAACTCAGCGACTCCATGCAAGCCATGATGATATGCTAAATGCATGAGATAAAACATGCTAAAAGTGTCAACACAAACGTTGAGTGAGTTCATAGAGTTTAGTTTATCATGAAAAACCTTTAAAGAATGTTCATGCAGCAAAGGCATTGCAAATCCACTCAGTTCCAAGTTCCGCCCATACAAAACTTGTAACCTGTGTGTTCACAACCCACTGCCAATATATAGTATAGTTTCAAATAGTTCCATGTCCGTTAGTTCATGATTGTACCAAGTCCGTTAGCTCAAAATGTTATAGTTTATGTTCAAGCACACGTTGTCAAATGAGTTCACATAATAGTACCTAACTTAACGTATCAATAGTCAATTGATATAGCACTTAATTCGACGTAGAACAATAGTACATGACTCGACGTATCAGTAGTCAACTGATATAGCACATAACTCGACGTAGAACAATAGCACACAATCAAGAACAATAGATATAGTACATCATTTGGTTTCGAAACAATTATGATCATGATAAAAGTTGTAGCATGTATCTCCCTCAAAAATAGTACAAATCAATTGAAAGTAGGGGCCATGAAACTCACCTGATGCAATGATTATGATGACAAAAGTGGATACACTGAAATAAGGTGCAATCTCTATCTGCAACCTAATATGAATGATATGTTCTAATGTAAGTCACAACTTCTGATAAGGCATGGGATGTGGAGGATGTTTTGAGAGAACCTTGGAAGTTAAGATGTGTTGGTCTTTAAACAACAATGTCCAGGGTCTTGTAATTTAGAAGAATTTAAAACAATATCTAGCATGTGTTTGTCTTAGCTGTATGTGCACTAGAATCTATAACTTTATCTTGGATAGTGACTTTATGTCCACAAATTTTCAATTGAAGTAATGAATCCAAGATGGATTTTTATTGGTCTCTTATTTGTCCCAACAGCTGTGTGGTCCATGTGCAGGAAAAGAGTGCACCAAAATACCAATAATGTATGTGCCTTTATGGTGTGTATGTGGTCCATATGCACTAAAAGAAGAAATAACACACCATGTGCAGTCAACATTACAAAAACTTTTCATTAACACCATGAACACATTACAAACATCACTTAACTAGCAACAAGCTAACAATAATCATACACATTGTTACAACAAGCTTCCTATAAAAACCTACACTTGATTTCATTTCTTTCGACTCCATTTGCAGACCCAAAACTTGTTTCTGCATAGTTGACCTTTCAAAGTCAAAAGACATTTCTATTTCTCTTATTCTGCACTTCACTTCATCCATCTTGTTTTCATTAACTTTAACCTTTTTCAGCAATTTGAAAACCTCTTGTTTGTAGTAGTCATTTGGTAGATCGGGATCCACCCAATTGAACCCTACAAAATAAACACAACTAATCAAATACCCGTACCATTACAAAAATAAAATTATAACTTACTTTATAGTAATTTATGCATCCTAGGAATCGTCTCAGTGGATGATTAATTGTTTTTTAGGTTTGTAGAATCACTGGTTCTAGACATTCGCAATGGGTAGGTGGTGGATCACGACGGAATTGATTAGATGATGAGGAAGACATTTTAAGACTTGGGGAAGATTGGTTAGGGTTAATTGGATGGTTATGTTTAGGGTTTTTGTTTATTCTTGTGTGAAATATTTGGGGAAGAAGGTATAAATGAGTATAAAAAACGAAATGCCTTCGTGGCATGTCCACGTCGGTAAAAGAAAGTTCCACGTACCAAGGTAGCACAAAACACAAAAGTATGTTACATTAAGTGGAACAAAAAAAAGTACACGTACTAAAATGGAACAAAGTTGAAAGTACGTTGCTATTATACGGACAAAACCCCTCACAAAAATATGATGTTGGTTCGTTGATATACTTTTTTTACTACATTGATATCAAGCCACATTTATAAACAATAGAGTAACAAGAAATATAAAAACCAATATCAATACAAAATATGATCTTATATTACACTTGTTTTTTCAGCAACAACATATTTTCGGATAATGACAATTTCCTTCAATCTAATTCAAACACTTGGAAGTTGTTAAACAATTTTCATTGTTACAATCTTCATTCTCAAATTCGAATCACAATATATTTGCACTAATTTGAGAATCCAACATTAGTAGTCACTTTTCCTGGCGCGAAGTCACTGGGCAGAGGACTCAAACCGAGTGTACATACTTGGCTTGACGTGGCTAAAACCCCTATGAACCAAATGGTGAACGCGTTGCCTCAACCCATCTCTACACTCCTTTGCTTTTCCTGATTTGTGTGCCTATATAGGATCCTCTCAAGTTGAGAGGATTAACTTGAGTCAAGTTGAGACACCATGAGCCATTGGATCAAATCAATGGTTCAAATCAAAAGTACTTATTTTGATTTGAGCCATTGAATTTGATCCAATGGCTCATAGTGCCTCAACTTGACTCAAGTTGATCCTCTCAACTTGAGAGAATCCCACTCCGTATATGTGTGTGCATGTGTGTGTTTATTTAAATTTAGTGTGTGCAAGTTTATTAAATATATGTGATGTAATCTGCATATTATAATATTGGTATAGTTTGATACATTAGTTGTGTAGTGTGTTTTTGTTGGGATTTTATATCTAGTTAACAAGTAACGCAACGATCAAGTACGCAGCGGAATATAGATCTAGTTTATGCAATTAAGTTAACACGTAAATAATAAACAATAATAAATAGAAGGTAAATTAGAAAACTAACCTTTGGCGATTATTGAACGCAAGTGAAACGAACAAGAAAACCAATAGAAACCCTAGTATCAAAATTAGATACCTCTACGAGTATCACACACAAACGCGAAAACCGATTACATTCAATAAAGAGCTAGTCGAGAACGTATACACAATCAACCCCTTGATAAACCACTTGAATATCACGAACAAGAAAACCCCAAGACCAAGTCTCCTTTTCTGCCCGAGATAAAACTTCTGTCCGAGAAGTTTCTATGTCACCCGATATCGGATAACACTATCCGATATCCACCCTTCTTTGTCCGATATCCATGAACACAAAAAAACCAATAAACTTGTTGCTGCAATGATTCAACTAGGAACTAGAACAAGTTAACTCCAATAATCAAAACCTAAACAATTTGGATCAATTGTAGTCGATGCAAGTTTACGGTTTTAAACCAAAACAAAAACATAATCGGTTTAGGGATAAACCGATTAGATATATTGAGTGAGGTATTTCAATCTTGGTGAGGTTAGGGAAAATATCATGCGTATGAATTAAAGTGTGGTGTGTTTGTTTATATAGGACACAAGACCTACCGAAGCTAGGGTTCTTGTCTTGGTCGACAAGTCACAAACCCACATCTCTCTTACCCGATCAGATATTGGACAAGCTAGGCCCAAATAACATCCAAACCGACCCATTCAATACATTGGACAAGCCCATGGGTCGAGAACAGTAATCGGGTAATCATGCATGTATATCGGGTATACATATTCAAGTATTTTATACGTTCGACACATACTCTCGTGATTATCGTGTGTGCCCCCATAGGCTCACACACTTTTAGTGTTTACGCGTGTTTTAAACTCCCACAAACGAACAGTTTTAATGTATTAGATTACATCAATAGAGTCTGTTTATCCATGCACAATTGTATTACAAGTCAACAGACTATAAACAAAAAATAAAGGGTACTGTAAATTAAACATTTTTCTAAATTATCTAAGAAAATCTGCACAATTATACAAGATCTTTTGCATGCATAATTAGACTACTTTCTGTAGCAACAAGGGCAATGTCATATTTACAACAGGATGATTCATTTTTAATTCGCTGTATCCAGCACACTCGATTTCTAAGTTTCAACTTTCAAACCATTATAACTCGACAATCAAACTTTCAATTAACATTCAATGCTAAACATTTTCATATTCAAAAGATACTGTATGATTAAGCACCTTCCATGATTTTCATAAACATTTGTAACTCAAAGCTACTGATAAAGTTGGTAAGTTGATATACACTAATAGTCTAATATCAAGCCACATTAGTGATACAACAACATGTAAATATAAGAAACGATGTTAATGCTACATATCATCTTATATATCTAATCTTCTGCAACAACATTTTTTAGAATCCTCACACTTAGCTTCAACGTAATGCAAGTCGATAAACACTTGTCATTGTTACAATCTTCATTTTCCCACATGAAGCACAATATTTTCGGACTGATTTAAGAACCCAGCATTAGTGTTGCGAGCGAACTCACTGGGTTGAGGACTCAAACCCAGTGTGCATACTTTGACTTGGTGGCTAGAACCATAATGAACAAAATAGTGAACGATTTGCCTAACCACATAATTCCACTCTTTTGCTTCTCCTAATTTGTGTGTGCCTATATATGTGTGTATTCATTATTCAATCAAAAATTTATGTAAGATTCTGTACACAATATTGATTAGATACATTTGCTGATATATAATCTGATACATCAATAAACTTTCCATCCACAATTACATCTATTACAAGTCAATGGACTATATGCGTGAACCAAATTGAGAAAAACATGCTTCTAAAATTTCTAAGACTAAGAAAGTCTCGAACAATTAAACAAGATATTGCCTGCATAACTAGAAAACTGTGTGTAGCACCAAGGGTCAATTATTAGTTACGACAGCAATGTCTCAGCATGATAAAAGTGACCCAAAACGAAACATCAGACTTTTGTTACCGTTCAGAAAAGCACGTTCCTTACAACACATGATATCATTAATGCCTTACAACAACACTGATCCGAATCCTACTAGTCCAAAACAGTTAGAAACGTAACACATACCACAGTTAACAAATTCAACATTAACACATACCATCTCTCGTCCTCTTGACTTATCCTATTTCTTCACACCACTTTCCAAATCCTCCGCTTTAACTACACCAATCTTCTCATACACAAACTCACCCGTGCACACAGAACGCTCCCCTTTACTCTTCTCTCGATCCCCAACAAACATCCGCCACACAGTATGCAAAAGCAACACCACCAACACACCACACGCCATATGAAACACAAACCCCGAGAAAAAACAACGCTTCTTCTCCTTCTCCTTCCCCTCCTTCCCATCCCTCCCCACATTCAAAAAATCACGCGGATCAGCCGCAACCGAATGCATCCATTTCGGCACATCCTTAACTTCCAACCACCACGAATAAACACTCGTAACATTCTCACCATTCCTCCCACCACTCGACACTAAACCAAACATAACCTCACCTTGCCCTTCCACCATTTCCCCCAAATTCACGCGATACAAAACCAACGCCTTATTCGGCTTCGATTCGCCAAATCTACCAACCCAAACATCTAATATTCTCAAAACCGCATGATAGTCAATCCACATGACTAATTTCACCCCTTCCTTCAACTCATCGGTCTAAAACCGGACCGAGACCGAATCCGGCAAAAACTCCGGACCGAGACCGAGACCGAATGAGGTCGGTCCGGTCCGGTCCGGTCCGGTCGGTTTTGTCGGTCGGTCCGGTCCACAAGGCTAAATTTCGGGTTTTCGTCGGTTTTGGGTCCGGACCGGACCGAGACCGAATCCGGCAAAAATCCTAGACCGAGACCGGACCGCCGGTCCATCGGTCCGGTCGGTTTCGGTCCGGTCCGGTCGGTTTTGTCGGTCGGTCCGGTCCGTCCGGTCCGTTTGAGCAGCCCTACATTACAAACCTTAACCCTAGAACCAACACCAAACTCAACACTCAAAAACTTTTCACCATTCAAACCGTTAAACGACGTAGTTTTGGCCAAGCTATAAGGAATCATAACTAGTGCGATACTTTACTGTTGAGGTAAAAATCTGTAGTTACCCGAACAAGCTAATCCTTCGGCTAAGCCCTCCGGATTAGGTCCCTTCGGATCTGTAAACACAAAGACAACACGCGTTAGCCTTGCCCATGGTTTTATCCCTAGACCAAGCTCCGGCGTAAGAATGAGTATGGTTATATGTCAGAGTAAAAATACAGTGAAAATGGGTAAGGATCGATTAACCTCGAATGTTGTAGCCTAGCTCCTTTTATAGATGAGAAGCTTTTGTCTTTACCCGAAGGTCACGTGGGTGGTAGTGACTCTTTCGGGCGGGAGTTAACTTTATTCTGTTTGGATTCCGTCCGGAAAGGGTCAGTAGTTCTGATCAAGATTCCTTTCCTCTTATACATGGTGATGTCAGGTGTTCGTTATGCCGGGGCTTATATCTAACCCTCTGGTATATGCTGGTCTAGACTTGTTTGGTTTAAACTGGCTAGTATGCCTTATCCGGATGATTGTATACTGTGCTGGGCGGTTTTGCTTTAGGGCCGAAGAGTTAGGTTCTTCGGCGTTTTACTAATGTGCAGGGGAGTTGTATGTCGGGACATACGCCAACATGTCCCCCCCCCAAGTATCATGTTAATGGATGAATTCATTATATGATATTGGGAGTATGTGGTGACCTTCGGTGAGTATTGCCCCGGTCGTTCGATTTTCTTTTCTAATAACCTTTTTTTTTTTTTTTTTTTTTTTTTTTTTTTTTTTTTTGTGCAGGTTGTGACACGTCAGCAAGACGCGTCAGTGATGTGATGCAACGACGTTAGGACACGTGGCGGTGGGCGAGCGCTGTGCGGTGAAGATGGTACCACGTCATCGTCTGACACGACGGGACGCTTCAGCTACTCCCTCTTTCGCCTATAAATATGGTTGTTATTCTCATTTTTACCACAGTAAAATTTTTCATTCACACACCTTCTCTGTGTTATTTGGCCGGACGATTTTATTTGCTCTTCTTCTTCTATCCAGGTACTCTTCTAGTTTTTCTTCTTTAGATTTTAAGGTGTGACTATTCCCTTCCGGCTAAAATGTCAGAACCGTCCGGCTCTTCATCCGCTCGAGGATCTGGGCCAGTTTCCAAGGGCCCGTCACAACTGATAAATCATTACAATGGGCCGTGAAGGAATTTGGGATACCCTCCGATCTTCATTCGAGGCTCCCACCGACTGGTTTTACAATGGGGCAACTAGGAGATGACGCCATCGGATTGTACTTAGAATATTTCCTTGAAGGTGGAATTTCCGTCCCGTTCTCTAGTTTTCTTTTAGATGTTCTTCATTATTATAAAGTTCACATTTCTCAGTTAGTGCCGATAGGTTTGCATAGGGTTACACTTTTTGAGGTATATATCTGTAGAACTCCCACGACTTCTCTGTTCCGAGCCTTTTATAAGTTACATAAACAGGGTCATTGGTTCACCTTTGCTAAACGAGATGGTAAGCAACGCAAGGTTTGTTTTCAAGAGATCTTGTCTTCGCTGAAGGGCTGGAAAAGACAGTTATTTTTAATTGATCGTTGGGCTGTACCCTTTTCTATGCCATGGAGGCATCCATATTCCGATGTCTCCGATCCTTTCCGTACTGGGGAGTTTTCCATGCCTCAGGTGGATTTATTGTCTGCTAATGTCATAGATTTGATAAAAAATCCGCCGGGTTTTTTATATGCCGTTGGGTTATCTGCCAAATGGAAGTATCCGGGTTACCGGGCGGCTCTGAAGGATGCCGAGGGGAATGGTACTTGGCCTATCTAATTTATGTTTTCTGTGACTTAAAATTTGTTATGCGCTTTGCAGCTTTAACCATGTCAGACTATCTCATCAAGCCGAGCTATCGCAAGGGGGCTGTTATGACCCGGGGGGATAAATATCAGGAAGGTCAGGCTCATCTGATGAACGTTACCATCCCAAGCGCTGCTGGCACCCCGATTCCCCTGAAGACTGATGCCATGAAAAAGATAGAGGTGGCTGATCCGAAAGTCTTGGAGGCTAAGGAAAAAAAGAAAAAAGCTGCTGAGGCTAAAGCTGGGGGTTATAAGCCACGCAAGCGCCAAGTCGGGGAAGGGGGTTCTGGGCAGCCAAAATGAAGGAGGAAGAGCCCTACTCCAGTGGTTAACTTGGATTCCGCTACTGAGCCGACGCCGCTGAATACCATTCCTCCGGAGGGTCAACAGCTGAATGATCCTCATACCGCTGAGAAGGAGAACTTGGAGGGTCATTCCAGCAACAGGTTGGAGAATGCTGAGGCCAGTGTTGATGTGAATGCCGGGGCGGATCCTCAAGAACAAAACCCAGATCCGAAGGATCATGATGCTAAGGCTTCTCAATTTGTTGACAAGCCTGCTCCTCAAGAGGATGGTGAGTTGGTTTCTTTTTATTCCTAATCGTTTTGCTCCCTGTGGTTCTTTATTTATCTCTTTCATGTACTTAACATTTACTTTGTGTTTTTAAGTGACTTCTCCTCCTTTGCGCTGTGAGGTTAAGGGTGCCGGTGGAGAGGAAGGTGCTTCGTCCAGGGCCACTTATGTGTCGGGGTGGTCGATTAGAAAGGATGAAAGGGTTAAGGGATATGAGAAATATGTGGATATGATGGTTCATTCCCCCCCCCCCCCAGCTGAAGAGGAGTATATGCAGACCTTATCGGATACCGAGGCGACCCAGAGATCATGGGCTATTTTGGCCAGGGGTTCTCTTGCTTTTGTCGATTTGCTTGTCCGTTTTGAGAGCCTCGATCTGGAGCATAGGGAATTAGCCGAAGAACATAGTGGTTGTGAGGCTGCTGCCAAGGATAACTCCGCTTTTTTGGATAAGACTTTGGGGGAGTTGAAAGCAGCGAGGGATGAGCTTGGTGATACTTCCGCTCGGGAAGAGATCTTGAAAAAGCAGGTGCGTACTCTGGAGGCCGAGAAAACCGAGTGGTCTAAGTTATCCCATGCTCAGAGTGAAAAGATCTCCAACCTGGAGAGGGAGTTGATGGAGACTAAAGGGGCTTTTAAGAATGAGGAAGAAGATAATGCTGCCCTTCTGAAGCAACGCCAAGAGTTAGCCGTGGCCGCAGGGAATCTCGAGATTGATCGGTCACGTCTCGTTAGGGATTTCATTCCTACTTTTGTGGCTCGTCTCTTCGGAAGCCACGAGTATAAAGCTTCTTTAGCTGCTCCCTTTAGCTTGAGTGGGATGGCCGGGTGGTTGGACGGTGTGTCCATAGGTCGTTCGGAAGCGGAGGTGCAAAAGATTTTGGCTGACACCGAGGACTTAGATTTGGATGCTCCCAACAAGTACTTGGCTATGTATAATGATCTTTTCGCTAAGGAGTATCCTTATGTTGCTAAAGTCCGAAATGCTTGCCACCGCCCGCTTGCTGATATTATGGCCTTGACGCCTGATCCCGCTCTGGAGCGTGCTATCGGGGAAGAATTTGAGAACAAGGGTGAAGATGGGGGACCTAGTGTTCCTCCTACTTGAATTTTGGTTATTTTTTGTAATGGCAATGCTGCTGATCGAATTTGTTATTGGAAGTTTGTAATGTTTAATGAAACTACCTTTGGGTACTTTTCTTAGCTTAATGAAATTTTGTCATTTTTCTTTTTGTATTTATAACTGCTTGATGGATCGTTCGATATACTTACAATAATCTTTCGTCGCCTGGGCACTTTATGGCAATCTTCTTCAGATATGAACCATTTGTTTTATCGCTTGGGCAACCCTTTTTTGGTATGAGCCGTTCGGCATTTTATGGCAATCCTTTTTGGATATAAACCATCTTTTTGTCGCATGGGCAACCCTTTTTGGGTATAAACCGTTCGGCATTTTATGGCAATCCTTTTTGGATATAAACCATCTTTTTTGTCGCCTGGGCAACCCTTTTTGGGTATAAACCGTTCGGCATATCATGGTAATCCTTTTTGGATATAAACCATCTTTTTTGTCGCCTGGGCAACCCTTTTTGGGTATAAACCGTTCGGCATATCATGGCAATCCTTTTTGAATATAAACCATCTTTGAACATTGATCATTTTTCCCCGGAGGTCGCGAGCCTATCGGGGGGTTCATTTATTAATTATGTTCAGAAAACAAAAGACATTCGGAAAATTTCCCCTCCGACATCCGGGGAGCTATGCTTTTAATTAATAACTTGTTTCAACAATCGCCTCATGGGCTTAACGGTTACAAATTTTTTCCTATCCTACAAGAAACACTTTCTTAGGTTCACCGCGTTCCAAGTGCGGGGGACCTCTTTTCCTTCTGCCGTTTGTAACTTGTATGAACCGTTATCGTATGCCTCCACCACTTGGTATGGGCCCTCCCAGTTTGGTCCCAACTTTCCTTGGTTTTCTTGCCTGCTAGCTTCATTCTTCCGGTAGACGAAGTCTCCTACTCTGAGTTTTTCACCTCTAACCCTTCGGTTGTAATATTGTTCCACCCTCTTTTTGTACCTAGCCTCTTCGACGGCCGCTGAGTCTCTTCTCTCTTCCAGTAAGTCCAAATTTAAACGCATCTCCTCTTTGCTTCTTTCTTCTCTCATCATCATCATTCGGAAGGTGGGCATGCCAATTTCTGCTGGGATTACTGCTTCGCTTTCGTATGTCAAACTGAACGGTGTCTCACCGTTGCTTGTCTTCAGGGATGTTCGATGAGCCCACAGAACGTTTGGCAACTCATCGACCCATCCGGACCTGCTTCTGCCTAGTCTTGTTTTGAAGCCATGCATTAAACTTTTGTTTGCCCCGTTCCACTAGACCGTTGGCTTGCGGGTGTGCCACAGCAGTATTTATCTGTTTGATGTTGAGCTTTTCGCACCACCGTTTGAAGGGATCATGGATGAAGTTGTTGCCGTTGTCTGTTACAATTATGTGTGGCAAACCGAAGCGACACACGATATTATCCCATACAAATTTTATGACTTCCTTTCCTGTGGTCTTCGCCAGGGGTTTGGCCTCCATCCATTTTGTAAAGTAGTCAATGGCCATGATGACATATTTTATTTTCCCGAGCGCTTCAGGAAGGGGGCCTAGCACGTCCATTCCCCATTGCAAGAAAGGCCAGGACGACATAATGGAAGTCATAAGAGTCTTGGGTAATTTGGGAACCGGGGAGTGTATTTGGCAAGACTCGCATTTTTGAATGACCTCTTTGGCGTCTCTATGCATTGTCGGCCAGTAGTATCCTTGCCTGATCAGCTTTGCCACCACGGATCTTGGGCCGGAGTGCATGCCACATGCCCCTTCGTGCACCTTTCTTATCACGTAATTGGCCTGTAGTGGGCCAACACACCTCAACATTGGACCCAAATACGACTGCTTGAACATCACCTCGTCCGCCATTGTATAATGAGGTATCTTCATCCGAAGGGTTCTTGCTTCGTTTTCATCGTTCGACCACTTTCCTTCGGTAATGCACTGGATGATTGGAGACATCCAGTTTTCCTCTTCTTCTTCCACTATTGCTCCAATGACCTTCTCTTCCGTTGATGGTGTTTCCAATACTTCTACAAGAATTTCCTTAGTCAAATGATGAAATGCAACAGATGCTAACTTGCTTAACACATTGGCCTTCTGGTTCTGTGCTCTGGGGATGTTTTGTATTCTAAACTGCTTGAAACATCCAATATATTCTTTTGCCTTAGCTAAATATCTCGCCATGCTTTCCTTGTAGGTGGTAAACTCTCCGTTGATTTGACTTGACACAAGGTTGGAGTCTACTTTAACACTTAGCACTTGGATTTTCATGTCCTTGGCTATCCATAGTCCGGCCAGCAATGCCTCATATTCCGCCTCGTTATTTGTGCTGGGGAAATTTAGCCGAAGAGCATAAGTGTATTATGTTTGTTCCGGGCTTATCAACACCAAACCTGCTCTAGAGCCTTTTTTGTTAGACGCTCCGTCCGTGAATAGTGTCCATTCCTCCTTTGTGGTTGAGATGTTGCACACTTCTTTGCTTTTTCCTTCTTTCCCTGTTTTCCCGACCGGTATCTCATTTATGAAGTCTGCTAAGACCTGTCCCTTGACGGCGTTCCTAGGGATGTAAGTAATTTTGTACGCTCCCAACTCTACCGCGTACTTCATCAACTTCCCCGAAGATTCAGGCTTGTTCAAAACGTCCCGGATGGGCTGGTCAGTGATCACCTTAATGTGGTGGGCTTCGAAATATCTTCAGAGTCTCCTGGAACAGTGACGTAGAGCTAAATCTAGTTTTTCCAGAGGGGCATAGTTTCGTTCGGCATCGTGGAGTGTTCTGCTGACATAGTGCACCGGCAATTGTTTGCCTTTCCTTTCTACCATCAGCACAACGCTTATGGCTTCTTCGGCTGCCGCTAGGTACACGAAGATATCTTCCCCCGCTACCGGGGCTGTTAAATTAGGTAACTCTAGGATCACGCTTTTCATCTTCTGGAATGCCTCCTCGGCCTGCTCGCTCCATCGGTACTCCTTTTGGTTGTCTTTCATGACGCTCTTTAAAGTGTTGAAGAATGGCAAAGCTTTTTCAGCCGATCGAGATAGGAATCTGTTCAGGGCTGCTAACTTCCCGCTGAGGCTCTGCATTTCCTTGAGTGTTCGGGGCGATTGCATGTCGGCTATCGCCTTTATTTTCTTCAGATTGGCCCTTATTCCTTCGGATGTTACAACATATCCGAGGAACTTTCCTTCTTCAACGCCAAAGGAGCACTTTTTAGGGTTAAGCTTTATGTTAATCCTTCGGAGGTTATCAAACGTTTCTGCCATGTCTGCCAATAATTCTACTTCGCTTCTGCTTTTGATCACCATATCGTCGACGTATACCTCTAAGTTCCTGCCAATTTACCCCTTAAAACTTGAGTCTACCAGCCTTTGGTAAGTCGCCCCGGCGTTCCTTAAACCGAAGGGCATTTTGGTGTAGCAAAAGGTTCCATGTTCCGTATAGAAGGTTGTCTTTTCTTCGTCTTCCTTGGCCATCTGTACTTGGTGGTACCCCTTGTAGGCATCAAGGAAACACTTGTACTTGTATCCCATCACGGACTTTATTTTCCAGTCAATCTCCGGGAGTGGGTAGTAGTCTTTTGGGCATGAAGCATTGATGCTTTTGAAATCCATGCACATTCTCCATGTTCCGTCCGGCTTCTTTACTAAAAATGGGTTGGAAATCCACGTGGGATATTTGACCGCCCGAACTATTTTCGCTCTCAGCCATTCTTCTACTTCGGAGTTGATTGCCCGGTTCTTCTCAGCCGAGAAGGTTCTCTTTTTTTGGGCTATTGGCCTGTCATTCATGTTAACATTCAGTTTGTGTTCTATGATTCGCCGGGGGACTCTTGTCATGTCTGCTGGTTGCCATGCGAATACATCCTTGTTGTTATTCAGTAGTTCTACCAACTGCCTTTTGCATTCTTTGGAAAAATTGCCCCCTATGGTAATCATTTGCTCAGGATATTGGGGGTTTATCATTACTTCTTCTGTTTTCTTGCTGGACTCTTCTTCTTCCGAAGGGTATTCTTGACTCTTGCTTTCCGACCCTTTTGCCATGAAATGTTTTTCTAACCTTCTACATTCCGAGATGATAATTGATCTGGTAACCAGGGTTGCCACTCCCTTTGGTGTTGGGAATTTTATCATGGAGTGGATGGTTGAGGGGATCGCCCTTAATTCTCTGATGCCTGATCGTCCCAGAATGATGTTATACGGGGAGGGGGATCTTATCACTGCAAACGTCATTACGGCTCGGCGATACAGGCCACCGTTTCCGAAACAAATGTTCAGGTCTATCTTCCCGAGGGGTTTTATCGCTTCGCCTGAGAATCCCACTAGTGGTGTGTTTGTTTCTCTTAGCTTTGCTTTGATTTCTGGGCATAGGTTTTGAAAACAGTGTTCATACATTACTTCCACAGCTGCCCTTGGGTCAACGTAAACTCTCCTCACGGTGTATCCTTCCATGTCTGCTTCGATTATCAGCGGCTCTTTGGAAACATCTCCGGGCAGAACGGGGGAGGAAAGCTATAGGGACGTTCATCCAATCCTCTTCTCGGCTGTTGGTCTTCCTTTTTCTGTCCTTTCCTCCGCAATATACCATATTTATCACCCTTCCTCTGCCGGGCTGATTATCTCTAGGGGGATTTCTTTCTCTTTGCCTCACTTCCTTTAATAGATGATCCAATTTGCCTGTCTCCAAAGCTGCTCTTATTTGTTCCTTGAGTTGGTAGCAGTCATTGGTGAGGTGGCCTTTCTCACCATGATAATCACATAACCTATCCAAATTTTCTCTCCTTGGCGCCCCTCTCAAAGGTGGGGGTGGTGGCAGCTTTAGTTGGAGCTCCGTTGCTAGAATTTCTTTAGGTGCTTTTGAGAGAAGGTTTAAATCAATGGGGCGGGTATCGTTCCTGTAATGGTTTCTACGGTAGTCACTTCGGTGACCGTCTCTGTAGTTATCAGTCCTTGTGGGGTAGTAGGGGTTGTATTGGCTACGGGGTTTTTGTTCCATTCTCCGGTCTCCTCTCCGCTTGTCGGGGAGGTTCGTCATTCGGGAGGTTCGATCTGGCTGAATGCCTGTGTACGACTTACGGTTCCATTCCCCTTTATGGAGTTCTGTGGTGTTATAGGCTTCTTCCGAACGCACAAAATCGTCTACCCTCTTCATCATCTCCGTGACTGTCTTGGGAACTGTGTCTGAGAAGCGTTTTACCAATTCCGGGCATTTGCTTCCGTTAATGAATGAGGATATCTGCATTATTTCTGGCACACCAGGGATGTAGCTAGCCTCTTCGGTCCATCTTTCTTTAAACTCCGGCAAGGTTTCATGAGCCTTTCACACGATTTTGGTTAGCTCCATCGGATCTTTGAGACACTTCCTCCTGAGCGTGAATCTTTCCAGGAACCTCTCCCTGAGCTCCTCCCAGCTGTCTATGCTACCGTTGGGTAATCGTTCGAACCACGCGCTCGCTGGACCATCCAAAGTTTGTTGAAACATCCAACACCATACCGGCATCGTCCATCCGCCATTATTGGCTGCGCCGGCGAAACGATTGACATGATCGTCCGGGTCCGAGGATCCATCGTAAAGCTTTATGATCTTAGGTAGCTCATGTCTTGGTCCGGCAAACTCTACGATACGCCGCGTGAACGGGCATCTGGGGGCGTCCTTGTATGGTTTGTGTAGATCCTCCATGACCCGCTTTCCTTTCGGATCTTTTTCTTTTTCTGCCCGGGCGAGTCCTTCGGTTTCATCACCGAAATCGATTCGTATGGGTTGCAGTGGGCTTTTTCCTTGGGAGTTGTGTTGTTGTATCAAGGCTTTTAGTGATGATATGTGGTTGAGTATTTGTTCTTCTAGGTTAGGGGGGTCGTTTTGGAGTGGTGTTTAAGTGGAGGGACCTGGGGGAGTTTCGGTGGTAAGACCGGCCATTTCCTAGCTTTGGTAGTTAGAATAGCGGTCCCATGGATGGCGCCAATTTGTTGAGGTAAAAATCTGTAGTTACCCGAACAAGCTAATCCTTCGGCTAAGCCCTCCGGATTAGGTCCCTGCGGATCTGTAAACACAAAGACAACACGCGTTAGCCTCGCCCAGGGTTTTATCCCTAGACCAAGCTCCGGCGTAAGAATGAGTATGGTTATATGTCAGAGTAAAAATACAGTGAAAATGGGTAAGGATCGATTAACCTCGAATGCTGTAGCCTAGCTCCTTTTATAGATGAGAAGCTTTTGTCTTTACCCGAAGGTCACGTGGGTGATAGTGACTCTTTCGGGCGGGAGTTGACTTTACTCGGTTTGGATTCCATCTGGAAAGGGTCAGTAGTTCTGATCAAGATTCCTTTCCTCTTATACATGGTGATGTCAGGTATCTGTTATGCCGGGGTTTATGTCTAACCCTCCGGTATATGCTGATCTAGACTTGTTTGGTTTAAACTGGCTAGTATGCCTTATCTGGATGATTGTATACTGTGCCGGGCGGTTTTGCTTTAGGGCCGAAGAGTTAGGTTCTTCGGCATTTTACTAATGTGCCGGGGAGTTGTATGTCGGGACATACGCCAATAGTTACCGATCTGAAAAGTGACATTTGTCGAAAACGACGTCGTTTTGGTGAAGTTGAATGGGGTTTTGTTTAAGATGATGTCGGAGGTGAGTGCGACGGAATTGTGGTTAACGGCGAAGTGTGCGTCGCCGGAGAGTGTAGTTTCGGTGAGTGAGAGTGAGGAAATGGGGGTTGTGATTAGTGACAGAATGGTGACGATTAGGAGTGATGATAGTGACATTGTTTTTGGTGGTGATTTTGAGATGAATTTGAATGTGTTTTGTTTGTTTTTTGGTAATGAAGATGGAAATTGGTAAAGTAAGTGTGATTTTTTTGTGAACAAAGTGAGTGTGATTTGCAGTGAAAAAAGTTTGTAGTAAAAGTACTCTTTGCATTAAAAAGTGTACCAACAAAAAAATATTAGGAACGTTATTTGTTAAGCGAATTACGAAAATGAACCATATACATACTCATATTACCAAAGTGAACATTTTTCCTATACTTTAACAAAATGACTAAAACATGTCATTTTCATACATGTCACAATCATTGCCCCATAACACTTTTATAAACGTCACAATCATTCATAGCATAGTTGGTATTAATATTAGCTGACACATAAAAACACTATCACCACACCTACCAACATTACTCTCAAATCAAATCGTTTTAAAACTAAAAACACTTCTTCCACACTTAAAAATTACTTTATCCAGATAAAAGCAACCATTCTAATATTCTACATCTTCTTCCTCAGTACTCTTTAATCCTGTCCATGTCCGACTGTGAAGTTTTTTCTTTTCCTTCTCGTTTAGTCCAGATCTAATGATTTCACCAAACAAAAAGATAAAAACTCGAAGCCTCGCCTTAAAAACTCAAGCTCCACGCCCAGGCCACCCCAGGCCACACCCAGGCTCCACGCCCAACTCACCATCTCGCCCAGGGCACAGAACACGCCCTCACTTCTTACTGGTTTGTATCACGCCCAAACTTCTCGCCCTAGACACTCATTCGCCTAGTTTCTCGCCCACGCCCAGGAATTGGTTATACACGTGTACGGTTTAAAACCTATTACGGTAGATATCTAACGTATAATATTGAAAAGTTCATTTTAGAAAAATGTATAGGTGAGGTTTATATGTGTAAAGTAGTAGCAGAAAGTGTTCGTTTAAGAAATTTTCTCTTATTTGTTTGCATACCTTTTCTAGAGGAGGCACTTTATTTTGCTTACCAACAAATTCATGTTTACCAAAAGACAAATTCCTACCATTCATCGTTTGATCTAATGGTGTGAATTAACCTAAGATTTAAAAGGTAAACCTAAGTCCATGTTTTTTTCTTGTCTTTTTATCTTTCTTTTTTATTCAAATATTAGTTTTGTCATTTATTTTTAAATTCACGTTTTTTTTTTTTAAATTTTAATTCACGTTTTTTTTTAAATTCACGCTTTTTTTTTAAAAATTCGCCTTCTTTTATTTAAGTTTTTTTAATTCGCATTTTTTTCTTCGCCTTCATACATTTTCGTCTGTTTTCGTTCGTTTTTGTCCGTTTTCATACGTTTTCGTCCGTTTTCATACATTTTCATCCATTTTCATCAGTTTTCTTTCATTTTCATACGTTTTCATCCGTTTTTAGACGTGTTTTTACGCTTTCATACGTATTCGTCTGTTTTCTTACTTTTTCATTTGTTTACATTTAGATTAAAAAACTTAAACAAGTTGATTTCTTTAAACACATAGTTATTTAGGGTACTTTTGTTTATTATTTAAGTTGTGATTGAATTTTTCTATTTAATGGATACATTGTGAGTATTTCAATAGGTTTTACAACAGGATTTGAAAATATCTATGGTTGATAGTGAAGAAGCTATGGTTAAAAAAAGCACAACATCTTCATAAACAAACTGAAGAAGCTCAAACACATGTTACATCATAGGTGATATCACGTGTGGTATCACAAGTGATATCACCTGTGATATCACACGTGATTTCACAAGTGATATCACACGTGATTTCACAAGTGATATCACACGTGATATCACACGTGATATCACACGTGATTTCACAAGTGATATCATCTGTGATATCATACATGATTCAACAAAATAGAAGAAGCTGACATATCTGTGATGTCACTAGTGATATCAAATTCTCCTCCAAAAAGTTGAACATCATGAGAATGAGGTACACGTAAAATTAGCAATAAAAGTTTGGTAGTTAGTAGTTATTCAAAAAAGCACAAGTGATATTCTGAATATCACAAAGTGATATTCAGAAAATCACAAGCGATATTCAAAATATCACAAAATGATATTCTGAATGTAAAAGAATATGACTTGTGATAGTCCGAAACATATGAAAACGTAAGAAACGGATGAAAACGTAAAAAAACGGACGAATACATATGAAAACGGACGAAAACGTATGAAAGCGTAAAAACACGTCTGAAAATGAACGAAAATGAAAGAATCCGGATGAAAGCGGACGTAAACGTATGAAAACACACGAAAATTGTCGAAAATGGACGAAAACGTATGAATAATGGACGAAAACGTAAGAAAACTGACAAAAACGTATGAAAACACACAAAAACGTATGAAAACGGACGAAAATGTATGAAAACGGACGAAAATAGATGAAAACGTATGAAAACAGACGAAAACGTATGAAAGTGAAGAAATAAGAAACCCGGATTAAAAAAACGTTAAAAACGTGAGGAAAAAAAAAGGACGTTAATAAATAAAAACGTGAATTAAAAAAAAAGTGAAGAAAAAAAAGACAAAAAGACAATTAAAAAAAAGACTTAGGTTTATCCATTAAATCTTAGGTTAATCCCCACCATTAGATCAAACTAGATGAATGGTGGGGTTTATCCCTTGGTAAGCACCAAAATAAGAGTAAGCAAAAGAAAATTTCTCTATCTAGAGATCTAGTTTGATCTAATGGTGCGGATTAACCTAAAAATTAGTAGATAAACCTAAGTCAATGTTTTTTTTTCTTGTCTTTTTGTCTTTCTTTTGAATTCACAATTTTTTTGTTTTTTTTTTCTTATTCACGTTTTTTTTTGTAAATTAACGTTTTTTTTTAATTCGCGTTTTTTAATTCGCGTTTTCTTTAATTAGTGTTTTTTCTTCGATTTCATACGTTCTTATACGTTTTCGTCCGGTTTTCTTACGTTTTTGCCCGTTTTCATACGTTTTTATACGTTTTCGCCCGTTTTTAACATTTTTCTTTCATTTTCGTCCAATTTTCATACGTTTTCATCCGTTTTCAGACGTGTTTTACTCTTTCATACGTTTTCGCCCGTTTTCATACGAATTCGTCTATTTTCTTACGTTTTCGTCCATTTTCTTAAGTTTTCGTTCGTTTTCATACGTTTCTGACTATCACAAGTGATTTCTGTGATATTCAAAATATCACTTGTGATTATCTGAATATCACTGTGTGATATTTTGAAAAACACAAGTGTTATTTTGTTAATATCACTCTGTGATATTCTGAATATCACTCTGTGATATTCTGAATATCACTCTGTGATATTCTGAATATCACTTGTGATTTTCTTGAAGTCACAGTGTGATATTTTGAAGATGATATTATGAATATCACTTGTGATTTTCTTGAAATCACAGTGTGATATTTTGAAGATCACGTATGATTTTCATGTTACAAAACATTAGTTGAAAATCACTTGTGATATTCAAAAAATCACTTGTGGTATTCAGAAAATCACTTGTGGTATTCAGAATATCACTTGTGATATTCTGAATATCATATAATATCACTTGTGATATTCAGACTATCACATAATATCACTTGCGATATTCACAGTATCATTTGTGATATTCAGAATATCACAAGTGATATTATGAATATCACATAATATCACTTGTGCTATTTAGAATATCGTGATATTCAGAAATGTATGAAAACGTTTAAAAACGGCCGAAAACATTTAATAACGGACGAAAATGTATGAAAACGGACGAAAACGTAAGAAAACGGACGAATATGTATGAAAACAGACGAATAATGGACGAAAACGTAAGAAAATGGGCGAAAACGTATGAAACGGACAAAAATGTATGAAAACGGACAAAAACGTATGAAAACGGGCGAAAACGTATGAAAACGAACGAAAAATATATGAAAGGGAAGAAAAAACGCGAATTAAAAAAACGTAAATAACATGAATTATAAAAACAAACAAACAAATAAAAGAAAACGTGAATATAAAAAAATGTGAATTTAAAAAAAAAAAAAAAAACATGAACATTAACAAAAAAACGTTTATTAAAAAAAATGATCATTACCAAAAACGTGAATTAAGAAAAAACAAAAGAAACACAAAAAAAAGAAAGAAAGAAAGACAAAAGAAATGTGTATAAAAAAAACAAAAAGACAAGAAAAAAACATGGACTTAGGTTTATCTACTAACTCTTAGGTTAATCCCCACCATTAGGTCAAACTAGATAGATGGTGGAGATTTGTCCCTTAGTAAGCATCAAAATAAGAGTAAGCATTTGAAAATTTCTCACCTTTTCTACTAGAGAAATCATACATGGACCTAAACTTAGGCCTAAACTTAGACCTAAAACTAAGTGTCAGCATCTTGATAGCTGCAGACAGTGACCCATTTTTTTTACAACCCATAAAGATGATGCCAAGTGGTTTTATGTCCAAGTTTAGGCCTAAGTTTATATCCATGTATCATTTCTCTTTCTATTAATATTTGGGGTGAAAATCATAATATAGTAACCAAGTTTGTGATTTGTTCTAATTTGATACTTCAAATTTTATATTAATCATTAAAATCATTAAAGTTTGAAAACTGTTTTATTCTTATGTTAGAGTGGCCTGAATCGAACACTTCTCAAACTTGATTATTATTTTGAATTTAGTGTTTATGTTTAATCATGCATTAACCAGTTATACATAAAGTTGGTTGAAATTAGTTAAATTCAAGGAAGGGTGTTTAAAATTAATGTACAATGTGTTAATGCATAAGTGGATATCTTAAGCACACTAAGTTTAAAAAATTGCATAAGAATGAAACAATTTTAAAAATTTAATGATTTTTATGATTAGTATAAAGTTTGAGGTATCAAATTGCAACACTCATGAAACTTGGTTACTCGTTCACATATTCCCTAATATTGGTATCAAACAAAGTTTATTAATATGACAAAAGCAAAATGAAAATAAAGAAAAGAACACTAATACAAAAACAATTCTATTTTTATTTGCAATAACATGTTTTAGTACTTTTTTTTAAACGGCAATTTATTCACATAATAAGTCACCTATTTCACAAACGCCTCCGATGAAGCTTTGGCAACTCACATATTACTAGACCAAAGGCCTTGAGTACATGTTTTATTATCCTTGCTGCTTCCTCTACCAAAATAAGTCTTAGCATAATGAATCGCACATCGCATCTTCGCACCCTCCAGCAAATTTGAAACAATTTTGATAATCGTTTTTGAATTGGCGTTTAAGATCAATCTTAATTTTTTTTTGGTTGGACAATAAGAGCTCATTGGGCTGACGTAGCCAATGTAGATACTTAGAATGGATGTGACTAGAATCATTATGAACCAAACACATAACATTTTGTTTAATCCCATTTATCACTTGTTTCTCATAATTTAAGTATATAGTTAGTGCTCCTCGATCAAATGATCTATATATATGTGTGCATCTTTGAGCAATATTTTGTGAAAGATTTTGTTAGTGTAACATAGCTTGACTTGAAGTTATAAGGAATTATTACTAGTGTGATGTTGTTATCAATTTCAAACTTGAAGTTTGATGAAAACAACGTCGTTGCAATGGATTTGAACGACGTATTTTTTAAGATGATTCTGGAGCTTGACGACATTTTACGGTTGTGTTGGAAAGAAGTACCTTTTACAACGAAGTGTGCGTGGTCGGCAAGTGAAATTCCGGTGAATAGGAGTGAAGAAATGGGAGTCGTAATTAATGACACAAATGTGAAAGATGACGATATAGACATTGTTAGTCACGATTTCTTGAGATGAATTTGAGTTTCTTGTGTTTGTGTCCTGATAGTGAAAATGAAAATTAGGTAAAGCGAGTGCAACTGATTTTGATTTAGCGACAAAAGTACTATTCACATCAAATATCGTACCATGGATTCACCAAATCGTGGTTTCTTTTATTTGTTACGTATTGCATTTTTCGTTTTTCTATTTAGCAGAATATTATTAACGAGTTTCTATTACCCGCATTTTGCTACGAATTTTTTAAACATACAATTTCAGACGTTTGAAATATAATTAGTGGACGTTACGGGGAAGACTTTCACGAGTTGATCCAACCTTCACGTATATGCATCATTATGGACCCCTTTGACTCGTGGTCGATCAATTTTGGAGATGTTTGGTCCTGAACTTGACTGAACCAAATTTTGTTTATTATTTGTAGACAAAAATACACCGTTGGTCCCTAAACTTGTCCAAAAGTATCGCAGGGGCCTCAAACTAGTGAGTCCAAAACTTGGGTTTTTGAGGCCGATTGAGTCCTTTTGACCGTAATCCGTTGGTCAAGACCATTATTTGCTATTCTGTTTTGTTTTTAGTTAAGAGCATAACGGTCATTTCATATATTTGGATTATTATACTTTTCTTCCCCGTTTTTATTGCAACTCGATTACTTTGTGATCTTGTTCTCTTGTAAAGCAGTTCGCACAAAATAGGTGATCATTAAAATGGGATCAAAGGGTCATGTTCTAATTACTAGATCAGGCATATCATGTGCTCCTTCATTCAAGGTAACATTTATGGCCTGTGTCACTGTGTTGTTTAGTCGCATATGAAACATGCTTTCATTAAGGTTTTAATGGCGTGTGACAAAGAGATAGGTTACATCATAATAGCTATTCTAGCGTGAAATTTGATTGGAAATTACACAAATTGTGTTTTGAAACATGTTCTTTAGGTGGTGTTTACGTTAAAGTTCCTTTCCTAAAGCATAACTTAGCAGCTACTGACCCATTTTTATGGTCCTGTGTATAGGAAGAATATATAAACTACAACCATGGTTAGCTTTTGTGTGACCGAGTTGAGAAATAATTATATATCTTCCAAAATGTGATGCAGTTTAAGTTTAAAAAACATAATCATACCATACCATATACACCCCTTGCAGCAAAATCAGCAATTTTTTGTAAACAACTAATTGGGTCAACATTTGAAGTGATAATCAACAATGACATAAGCCGATGTTAATTGAACTAACAATGAGAGCTCCTCCTTGATAATACTAGTAAATATGGTGATAATACACTAGAGGTGTAAATGGTTCCATGGATTCTGTTTTTCCATAACCGTGAATCAAATTTGGTTCAGGTTCGAATTTTAGACCTTTTTGAACCATGAAAATTGATCTTCTATGGTTTGGTTTAGTTACATAGCTTGATTAAAGTAAAAAATAGGATTACTCGTTATAGTAGGAAATTTGTATTTGTATATCACTATGAAATATGAACCATGTTTCTTGTCCAAATAAGGAAAACTCATTTAGGATTGTATAAAATAATAATGTCTGTTTTATGTAACAACTTGTGAATTTCCCTACCGGTTTTCGTGGCTATATATTTTTCTTTCTTTCTTTTTCTTATCGAACTATAATCACGACAAGTTACGGATTAATATTTTTTGTTATGAAACTTACCTCGACCTCGATAATAAAATTTTATATAATAAACTTTTTTATTTAATTTTTAATCCCACCGGGCCTTTAAGCCCAACGCGACCCACTCTTAATTCTTTTCTTGGGCTCGTGTACTTGCGATACAAATCCAACCCTTTCTTTTTCGTTGGGCCTAGCCATCCATGTAACCCGGCCCAACGCACCCATACTAGACCATGTACACAATATTTGTTGCAAATAATTTTTGTGGTACCAATTCTATGTTTCTGTGATTGCTAGGAGGCACAAAAGCAAAGAACACAACATAACCTTTGGCAAATTTATAACATGTGCGTGTGTAATCAAAAGTGGAGACCAAAGCATAACCAACACACCCTTAATAATATATTGTAACACAAATGAGTACAAGCTAAATTTGAAACTAGTGTTTTCATGTCTCTGTGACTCAAACGAGTACAACACCAAAACAAAATTCAAACATCACTCAATAATGGTCTTGCATGCATGTATGATCTAAGGAGACAAAACACAAAGTAAATTTTTGATGTGTCATTCCCTTGTCTGTGATACCAACGAGCAAAACCAAAACAAAAACAACACAACCCTTTGGCCAAATAATAACTTACGTATGTGTACAAGCAAGGGGAGACAAAATCTTAACTAAGCCACCCTAAACTTAATTTTACATTAAGCCTAAGACACTTGACTACTTTTGACCTTATAATCCAAAGGTAAAACGTGCCCCCTCCCCCCCCCCCCTCTCTGGCTGAAATGTCGTGCACACTCAAACACAACACACTCCATCTTCTCAACCAACCAACCTCCCCTTGGTTCACTATTATTATTAACTGTGAATCTGAGAGAATATAGAAACCTTGACACACTAAAACTATGGAGAATACAGAAAATAGAACAATGTATAGGAGCACAATCTAAAGTTACATTTTAGCCCTTCTTAACTTTCACTCAGGTACATCAATTTCATAGACAGCTACAGCTTTAGTCCTTCTAGAATAGGACGGGAACACTTTTGGCTTTAACTATCTTGAAATAACATTCAGACCCATGTGCTTGAGCTTAGCAGGTTTAAGCTTATACCTTCTAACGGTATAACCTTGCTCAGCTTGGTAAGTTGTGATAATTCACTCAAGCATTTAGTGGTTGTACAATATTTGCTCAATTATTATAACAAGTAGTCTATCATCTGCTTTAGTAACATGTTGCACCTAGCTACTAATACAACTTGCGTGAGTGATCCCCATATCTGATTTCCTATATCTTATCTTCATACGTACATATAATAATAATACACTTATCAACGGTTTGAGGATGCATGGAACGAACAATAGCATATGAAATAATATTACCTTAGAATATTTGTCAACCAACTAATGTCTACAATCCAATATATTATATTAGTTTAAGGTAGGAATGAGCATTTGGATCCGAATCCCGGTATCGAACCGGAACCGTACCGAAACGATACCGAATCCCAATACACGGTACGATATCGGTACCGAGAATTTAGCCCCAAAAAAATGCGGTATCACTAAAACGGTACCGGTACCAAAACAGGAAGTACCGAAAAAAATCCCGAAAATTGAGTAAAATTTTTGAATTAAATAACTTATCCAAACACCCATTTGGCCCGTTCCATGTCAAACAATAGTCATGTAAAACATATGAAAAGAAACTAAATGTTCGAAAAACTTATTGTGGCAACTATAGATCTTTCATACCGCTCACAAAAATTAAATCCTGTGAACTTGAACAACAAGATAAACACACAGTAAAAACACACAGTGATTTGGGGAAAAGTTTGTTAGTTTGATTAACTGAAATGAGATGAAGGATACATGTATTTAAAGAGAGTTACAACTAATTATTTACAAGCTACATCCCTACACTTTACTATATTTACATAACAGACCCCTGGACTTGTTAACCCATTCCACTTCTATACTCCCCCTCAAGTTGAGAGTGAGAAGAAGCTGGAACTCCCAACTTGTGTAGAAGATGGTGATGCTGATCCACAGGTAAGACTTTAGTAAAGACATCAGCTACTTGAGCTTTAGAGGGAACATAAGATGGATGAACTGCTCCAGCCTTAACTTGATCTCTAACATAGTGGCAGTCTACTTCAATGTGTTTGGTTCTGGCATGGAAGATAGGATTAGCAGCAATGTAGATGGCAGCTTGATTATCACACTTCAAATCAACTGGACCTAAGTCTTTAATACCCAAGTCTTTCAATAAACTGACCAACCATGTAACTTCACAACAGGTTAGAGCCATAGCTCTATACTCTGCCTCTGCTGATGACCTTGAAACAACATTCTGTTTCTTAGATTTCCAAGAAATGGGTGAATCACCTAGCAATATACAATAGCCTGTTGTAGATCTTCTTGTCATTGGACAGCTAGCCCAATCAGAGTCACAATAAGCAGTTAGATGAACTGATGAACTATTAGCCAATAAAACACATTGCCCTGGACTATTAAGAAGATATCTCAACAAATGTTTAGCTGCCTGCATATGGACTGAGGTTGGTTGCTGCATAAATTGACTTAACACTTGAACTGTGAAGCAAATATCAGGTCTGGTAATGGTAAGGTAGATTAACTTGCCAATGAGTCTTCTATAAGTTTCAGGATCAGGTAGAGGAGTACCCAAATCAGCTTGAAGTTTCACATGCTGATCCATTGGCAACTTGTAAGGTTTTGAATTAAGAACACCATATTCCTTCAACAACTCCATAGTATACTTCTTCTGAGATATGAAAATACCCTGCTCACTTCTTGACACTTCCAATCCCAAAAAATAACTAAGAGGTCCTAAGTCTTTCATGTGAAAATGAGAGTTTAATTGAGACTTCAGAACTTGAATTTCTTCTGCATGAGTTCCAGTGATCAAGAGATCATCAACATACACCAGAACTGCAGTAAAGGATGTCTCATTCTTCTTGACAAACAATGAGTAGTCTGCTTTTGATTGAACATAGCCAAAAGATACAAGAGCAGATGACAATTTTGCAAACCATTGTCGTGGTATCAGAGCTTGAATAACAAGATTCACCTCATTTCAATCACTAAATTCGTGTATCAATTCTGTTACAATCAGTTAGATCGATTCTTGAGATCAGTTCTTGATTCTCAATCAATCCAATTGATTGATTACTGTGTTAATTGATTCAATTTCAAGTGTGATTGTGAGTTGTTGTTAATTGTGCTTCCGCGATTGAAAAAATGAGTCCTGCTAGTAGTAATTCAGTTCAAGGAGGTGTTGACATTAGTCTTGTGAAAAATCCACTGTTCTTGCATCCTTCCGATGGTCCTGGATCACTTTCCATTCAAGAAAAGTTGGTAGGTACTCAGAATTATCGTTCTTGGAGGAGGTCTGTGGAAATTGCTTTGTCAACTAAGAGGAAACTAGGGTTCATAAAAGGTACAGTTCCTAGATCTTCTGATCCTGCTTTGTCTGAACAGTGGGAAACTTGTAATAATATGGTGATAAGTTGGTTAATGTCTTCTGTGTCTGAGTCCATTGCTAAGTTAATCATGTTCATTGGAACTGCTTATGAGATTTGGAGTCAGTTGGAAAAGAGATTTGCACTGAGTAATGGATCAAGAAAGTATAAGTTGAATAGGGATACATATGATATTGTGCAGACTGGGCAACCAATCAGTGAGTATTATACAAAAATGAAGTGTGTATGGGAAGAATTAGACTCTATGAATGTGTTGCCTAGGATTTCTAATGTTACTGCTGAAATAACTGCTTTCTTGAATGCCATTCATACTCAGAAGGATGAGCAAAGACTTTTTCAGTTTCTCAATGGTCTTGATGAACATTTCTCAGCACAAAGAAGTCAATTGTTGCTTAGTTCACTATTGCCAAGTGTAGAATCTGCTTGTGCATTGCTTCAACAAGAAGAATCTCAAAGGGAAGTGTTTGGTAGAACTTTGGATTCTCCTATGGAGTCAACTGCTTTGTATACAAGAACTGAGAATAAGGAGAAGTGTAGTATCTGTGGTTATAAGTGGCATCCAGCAGATAAGTGTTGGGAGAAGATAGGTTATCCTATTTGGCATTACAAGTATAAGCAGAATCAGCAAAATCAGGCTAAGAACAAAGGTAAGAGTGTGGTTAAACAAGGAGGGAATCAGCCAAGAAGAACTATTGCTGCAACTGCTGAGACTTCTGGTCACATTATGTTTACTTCTAAGCAATTTGAGCAGCTTATGAAGAGTTTGCCTCATTTCAATTCTGCTGATATGAAGTATTCTGCTGACACTGATGAGGAACTCGACAATGAGTTTGTGGCAGGTATATCTTGTTCTAAAATTGTTATTCATGGCTGGATAATTGATACTGGTGCCACAGACCATATGACACCTAAAGTCACAGATGTGTTTGAGCTGAAAACACTCAATTTTAAACCACAAATAACTCTACCAAATGGTCAAGTCTCACATATTTATCAAATTGGGAAGGTTAAGCTTAACAATGGAATTATGTTGAAGGATGTGTTAGTAGTTCCCAACTTTAAGTTTAGTCTTCTATCTGTGACAAAATTGACAGAAGATAACAATTGTTTTGTCTCCTTTTATCCAAAATTTTGTGTCATCCAGGACTTGACAACAAGGAAGGTTCTGGGTCTGGGTAAGAGAAGACATGGTCTCTATCATCTGCTTAATATCCCTCTTGATCAAATTCACTCCAAGCTGCAATCTATGGTGGTAACAGCTATGGAAGATTGTAGTTTGTTTTCAATTTTCTCAAATATTGTCAATCATAATAAGCATGCTGCAAGTGTATTCTCAAACTCATATACTTTGTGGCATCATAGATTAGGACATTTGTCAAATTCTAATCTCAAACATGTACCTTGTGATTCCTTGTCAAAACTCAATTCTGCTTCAGAAGTGTGTCTTTCATGTCCTATGGCAAAATTTACAAAATTGCCATATTCATATAGTGAGTCACATGCTGTTGAACCTTTTCACTTGATACACATTGACATATGGGGTCCATACAAAGTTCCTACCAATGGTAAGTTTAGGTATTTTCTCACAATTGTGGATGATTGTAGTCGAGCAACTTGGACTTATCTCTTAGTTCAAAAATCAGACTCACCCACAGTTTTGACTACTTTCTGCAAGTTTGTTGAAACACAATTTGAGAAGAAAGTCAAAGTAGTTAGGTCTGATAATGCTCTAGAATTTCTGAAGGGATCACTTGGCCCTTATTTACTTGAACAACAAGATAAACACACAGTAAAAACACACAGTGATTTGGGGAAAAGTTTGTTAGTTTGATTAACTGAAATGAGATGAAGGATACAAGTATTTAAAGAGAGTTACAACTAATTATTTACAAGCTACACCCCTACACTTTACTATATTTACATAACAGACCCCTGGACTTGTTAACCCATTCCACTTCTATAAATCCAAACCTATTTTATAAGTTTTGGAACGTTTGTATGTTACAGATATCTTGGTGATGTATTTATTTAAGTGTTGGTTGCGTTTTGTGAGACGTCGTGGTTTGAAATCATTTGAAAATGCATGTTTTTTCCTATTTTTTGTTGCATTTTCTTGAATTCCTTTTTGGTTTAACAAAAAACGGGGAGAACCGTATAGGTACTGATTTCCTGGTACCGAGTACCGGTACCGGATCCTGTACCCGAATCCCATCCGGTATGGTACCGGTACCCACTTTCATGCTCTGGAAAAAACCGGTACCACCAATTCGGTACCATTCTGGTACCGTGCTCATCCCTAGTCTAGGGTGTCGTTTGTTTATTAAGAGGCTTTGAGTCTGAATCTGATTCGCACATCTGAACTGAATCTGCGGCGGAATACTTTGAATTTGAATCAAATAATGTTTTTATGTTTTTTAAACATTTGCATAACTAGAATACAAAAACTAGGTTAAGATTATTAAGAGGCAACAAGATCCCTTTCTAATTCTTGTTAGGTAAGAGGTTTAAACCTCTTAACGCCTCTAAACATCGAGACAAAAAACACTGTTAAATGTCAAAAACCTTTAACAATTCATATTTATAGGTCATTAAGAGGTATTAAGAGATTTTATTAGAAAAATAAACACAACCTAACTTTTGCCAAATAATATTTTTATATAATGGTTTATCCTTAACTGATTATTAGAGAGGTCTAAACGAACTAGGTGCTTGCATCTTGTTAGATCGGGAGTGTTAAGTCGAACATATTCTCCTAAAAAGAAAGATCTATAACGTCGTTTGGAAGTTGAGGAACTTGTAATTTTCCACTTAACTAACATCCTGTTAAGTCAGAAAATTTCCCATTTAGAGGATTGGAACCAAAGCCAGTGAATATCAGTGAGTGACATCCCGTGAAATAAGGAACGCCCCCATACAAGTTATTATGATGTAGGTATAATTTCCATGGATGAACATCCAACAAAGTTTGGGACTGGCCCATTAAGCAAGTTAAATTGCAGATACATAAGAATTAAAGATAAAGAATTCCCAAAAGACTTTGGAATGAGACCTCCCAAGAGTCCCAACTAATTGGCCGAGGGGTCTAAATGCGTAAGAGAAGTCGAATTTCACAAACTTGAAGGAATGACACCTCTTAAATGATCATTATGTGAGAGGTCCAAATACGTAAGAGAAGTCAAATTTCCAAATGAAAAAGGAACCTGCCCTTCCAAAGCATTACCACTAAGATCAAGATCATGCATGTTGGATAGATTTGCAAGTTGATTAGGAATAGATCTTGTGAGACTATTTGAAAAAATATCCATGATGTATAAAAGAAGTCAGATCTTCAAATACAAAAAGGAATGGATCATGTCAATGAATTATCACTATGATCGAGATGAAATATCAAATGAAATAACTTTGATAGATTTGAAAGGTGGTGAAGAATACGTTGCACTTAGATTAGTGCCAGAAATATCTAAAATATGTAAATTGATAAGGGAACACAAAAAGTTTGGTATGGATAGGACGTACTGTCGATAATGATCTACTAAATTTACATAAAAAATTTGGTATAGGATATGATAGGACACAATGTTGATAATGACTAATGATCTATCAAATTTACACAAAGTTTGGTACTATAAGATATGATAGGATTAAATAGTAATTGCTTACCCACAAATAGGGGTGTCAAACTCGGGTCAACCCGATTAACCCGAGTACGAACTAAGGTCAGGTATCGGGTTCAAATACTTTGCTTATTTGAGTTCAGGTCAACTCGACTAACCCGACTTGGATTTTTTTTTTAATTTATTTTATTTTATTTTATTTTTCATAATAAAGCCTAACTCCGAAGTCCCAACTATGATATCTGAGTCATATAGTCCATTCATTAAATTTAGCCCATTTTCATTCAGTTGTGATATCTATTATATATGATATGACTCGTGTAGTCATATACTCGTATCAACATTAGTCATTTACAATCCCAAGAACCAAGCATTGTACACTCTCAACGATTAACATCAGTGAATTAGGACTGACATCGAGTGATTATTCGGGCTGTGGGTCAAGATCATTGGTCTTGACCTTGACAGTTTGATCTATGTTCAGTCCAAGGGAATTCCATGTTACATTATTAGTCAAATAAAATAATAAATGGGCTGATATTAGGGGCCTCTTGTGACAGTTTGATGATATAAAGGTTTGGAATTTTGCTTCGCATTGGTTCAACAGTGAGCACAATAAGAGTCTACAACATGTGTATTATTGTAATCTTGGTGTCTTGATGTGTTTAAGAAATCAAATTATACGATTTTGTAAAGTGGACGACCCGAACCCGACTTGACCCGACCCGATTTGACCCGAAACCGACCAACCCGAGTTCAAATAAGATCGAGTTCGGGTATGTTTTTTGTAGTCTTGACCCCTACCCACAAATCCATGCTTACCAAGGGACAAATCTCCACAATCCATCTAGTTTGATCTGATGGTGGAGATTAACCTAAGATTTAATAGATAAACCTAAGTCCATGTTCTTATCTTGTCTTTTTGTCTTCTTTTTTATTTGGGTTTAGGTTGTAAAATAGCAACATACTTTTTCAAATGTACCGTTTTGGTACGTGTACTGTTTATTGTTCCACTTAATGTTGTGTACTTTTATTTTTTTTTCTATTTTGCACATTTTGATGACGTGTCACATTATAAATGGTGACACGTGTCAAACTTTCAACTGTGACACGTCATCAACATGTGCAAAATTTAACAAAACATGAAAGTACACAACATTAAGTGTAACAATAAATAGTACATGTACTAAAATGGTACATTTGAAAAAGTTCGTTGCTATTTTATGACCTAAACCCTTTTTATTTATATATATTTTTTTGGTCATTTTTTTAAAATTCACGTTTTTTTTAATTAACGTTTTATTTTTATTTTTTATTTCATTTTTTTATATTCACGTTTTTTTTAAATCGTGTTTTTTTCTTCGCTTTCATACGTTTTCATCCGTTTTCATACGTTTTTATCTGTTTTCATCCGTTTTCATACGTTTTCGCCCGTTTTCATATGTTTTCGTTCGTTTTCATACGTTTTCGTCCGTTTTCATTTGTTTTCATATGTTTTCGTCCGTTTTCGTCCATTTTTCATACGTTTTCATCCATTTTCAGACGTGTTTTTAAGCTTTCGTACGTTTTCATACGTATTCGTCTGTTACATTTTGGTCCGTTTTCTTACGTTTTGGTCTGTTTTCTTACGTTTTCCTCCGTTTTTATACGTTAGTGACTATCACAAGTGATATTTTTTCAGAATATCACTTGTGATATTCTGAATAATTTTCTGAATATCACTTGTGATTTTCTGAATATAACTTTGTGATATTCTGAATATCATTTGTGATTTTCAACATATCACTTTGTGATATTTTAAATATCACTTGTGATTTCATATTAAAAAATATTAGTTGAAAATCACTTGTGATATTCAGAAAATCACTTGTGATATTCAGAATATCGTGATATTCAGAATATCACTTGTGATATTCAGAATATCACTTGTGATATTCTGAATATCATTTGTGATATTCAAAATATCACTTGTGATATTCTGAATATCAGATAATATCACTTGTAATATTCTGAATATCACTTATTTTGAATATTACAGAATATTACTTGTGATATTCAGAATATCACTTGTGATATTCTGAAACGTATGAAACGTCTGAAAACGGCCAAAAACATTTAAAACGGACGAAAACATATGAAAACGGACAAAAACGTTAGAAAACTGACGAATATGTATTAAAACGGACGAAAACGCATGAAAGCGTAAAAACACGTATGAAAACGGACGAAAGCGCACGAAAACATATGAAAACGTATGAATAATGGACGAAAACATAAGAAACTAGATGAAAACGTATGAAACCGGACGAAAATGTATGAAAACGGACAAAAACGTAAGAAAACGGACGAAAACGTATGAAAACGGACAAAAACGTATGAAAACAGACGAAAAAGTATGAAAACAGACGAAAATGTATGAAAGCGAAGAAAAAAAGCGAATTAAAAAAAACCGTAAATAACGTGAATTAAATAAAATGTTAATTAAAAAAAGTAAAAAGAAAAACGTTAATTAAAAAAAACGTGAATTTTTTTAAAAAAAAGACAAAAAAAAAAGTAGAAATAAAAAAAAAAAGAAAAAAACATGGACTTATGTTTATCTATTAAATCTTAGGTTAATCACACCATTAGATCAAACTAAATGAATGGTGAGGATTAGTCCATTGGTAAGCACTAGAATAATAGTAAGCAAATAAAATTCCTCCGCAATATTAATAATGATCTACCAAATCTAAACAAAAAGTTTAGTATAGGACGCAATTGTTACGAACCAACCCATTTGCAGCAATCCCTCTATACTTCTTCGCTACCTCAATCACATAGGTTGTTTTGGTGGTCAATTTAGTAGAGCTTGCCTCTCTTTCTTAATTCAGGACATGGTGGCAACAACCATGTTGGCCTCTTCTTTATGCCCTAGGTAAGACCACTACATATAGGTAATACACATAGCAACAACGAAAGAATAACAAGCATCATGGTACTATAATTTTTGAAGGGAAACTAAAGAGAGATCTTTTGGAAAACTTTAATTGGGTTAACTACATTCTAGTAATTAGACGGTGTATTCATAGAGAAATATGTTTCTCGACTCCTCGAGGTGCTACTTATTTCAAAAGGTCCCTATTATCGTACTATCGCACGTTCTTCTGAAATCGCCCCTGTAATGCCACTTTTTTTTCTTCTTTTTTCTCTTTCTATTTTTTATTCCTATGTCACTACTAGAATCGGGGCTAAAGTCGTGGCTAAAAGTCCACTAAACGACAAAATAATCAATTTTTCTACGTTTGACTCTAGAAACTACCTTTAGTGACAACAAAGTCGTCGCTAAAACTTTTTTAAACATTGACTTTGACTTTCAATTCATATATATGGTAATAAAATGAGCTAGAACTTTTTTCGACGACATATCTTATTTTGTCTATATTCCGTTTAACACTGTAAATAAATAATAGATTTTAAAACTTTTTGCCTCGGCTTTTGTCGTGGCTAAAAGTATTATATTTTATTATTATATTTTTAATTAATTATTTAGCTTAGACAAGTCGTCACTAAAAGTATTATATTATTTTTTTTTTGGGTAAAAGGGTTTCCCCGGTAAATATTTATTTAATAAATACTTTTAGCCACGACATGCCGTGGTTAAAAATATATTTTTAAATTGTTGTTTCATATTGTATTTTCCAAAGACTGTCGTCGCTAAAGATGTTAACTTTCATTGTTAAAAGAGTAAAAGGTGTTTTGTTTAAAGGTTTGACCGTGTCGTAAAAGTTAGGGTGTTGTTATGCATACCATTTTATTTGATAAATACATTATCATGTATAAGGTATATAGCATATTGTACGACACTGTAATGCACAAAATGTGGTGTGTGCATTTGTATGTATCACCCTCTAAAAGGTATAGTGTTATGCCACTAGATAAAAAAAGGGGAATTGCATATATATCCCTCCAAAGCTTCATAATTGCATATATATCCAATCAAAACTCACAATTGCATATATATCCTTACAAAGCTTTAAAATTGTCATATATATCCAACCAAAACTCATAATTGCATATATATCCTTTCAAAGCTTTAAAATTGTCATATATATCCAAATGATTATTTTAATAGAAAAATATCTAATAATTATAATTGATATATAAAATGACGATTATAACATTTTTTTTTGACAATTACAAAATATCTTTTTATTGGTTTGAATGTTATTATGTCATTTGATCTATATATATAGGAGTTTACGTGTAGATTGAACGATGGATGGTGCAGTTGATATTCTATTTAAGATTCGTCGATAACGAACACGGTTGAGTCGCCGAACATGGTTACTCTTTCTTTTCATAAAAAATATTTTAAGGATATTTTGTAATTGTTAAAAAAATAATAACAAATAAAAAATAATAATAATTTAATAAGTATAAGGTTATAATCGTTATTTTATATATCAATTATAATATATAAAATAACGTCTACACATAGTTGATATATAAAATAACGATTATACCCTTATACTTATTAAGTTATTATTACATTTTTTATTTTTTGTTATTTTTTAACAATTACAAAATATCTTTAAACAATTTTTTAAGAAAAGAAAGAGCAACCATGTTCGTCTACTCAACCGTGTTCATTATCGATGAATCTTGAATAAGAATATTAATTGCACTATCCATCTTTCCATCTAAATGTAAACTATATAGATTAAATGACATAATAAAATTCAAAAAAATAAAAATATATTTTGTAATTGTAAACTATAATAGTCATTTTATATATCAATTTTAATTAGTAGACATTTTTCTATTAAGATAATTATTTGGATATATATGACAATTTTAAGGCTTTGGAAGGATATATATGCAATTATGAGTTTTGGTTGGATATATATGACTAGAAAAAGAAAATTAAACTTTAAATTAGGACTGAATACCAACACTGTGACCATCAAAAGTGTAGAGTATGTTTGTGGCTCCAGTGAAGTACAAAACGAGCTTTTGCTATAGCGCACGACTGAAGTTCTAATCTAAATAACAAATTATTCTTGGGATTAATGAGCAGCATAGCCATGCTACAAGTTATGTCTTAATACTTTTGTTAAAGGCGAGTATCCCAGCCTCATTAATGTCAGATTCAAATATTGTCTTGTTCAAAAAAAAGATTCAAATATTGTCTACTACTACTTCCAATCAAGGTAATACAAATGAAACAAAAACAGATCAAGGAGTAGGCAGTTTTATCACTTTAAACATAAAATTTGCCACAAAGAATGATCCTTGTCTTGCGAACTTATAGTTTTGGTGAAACGTATTCTTGCTGAAGTATAAGTTGGTGTATAACATTACCTAATTATATTGAAGGTTCAGCCGAATTATATTGAAGGTTCAGCCACACAAATACACGATTACCTAAGGTTCAGCCACACGATTACTAAGGATTATCTGTAGGCAATATAATTCGGCATGTTTCTATTACTAAGTATGTTTGTGGCTCCAGACTCCAGTGATCCTTGTCTTACTAAGGTTCGGCCACACAAATACACGATTACCTAAGGGTAAAAAATCATAGTTTTCGGGTCAAGTTTATACCAAATTAGTAATAAACAAAATCGGCTATAACTTTCATTTTCCACACCTGTTTGTCACATTTGGTTTTAGAAATAGGCATATAACAAATATTATATTTTGAATTGAATTTAGTAATCCAAAAAAGGGGAGAGAGGGGGCATTGGTAAAAAGTAACGGTTCAACCCGTGACCCAAACTCATTTTGACCCATTACCTGACCCGTCCCGCCATTTTGAGACTGCTAGTTTTATTATCATTGCCTCAGTCATCTTGTGCCCCTTCTAAGGTTTTTGATACACTGTATATCCTGTTACAGATATATCTTCACAGCCTATGACAATGTTTTAAACAATTTGCATCACAAAAATTAATGTTATTGTTGCAATAATATAAATTTTGCTAAAACTTTTTGGCTAAAAAGTGTTCCAGGCAATCCAACCCAACCAGTTTAAGTAAGTAGTAAAAGTATCTGAAAATTTATGTGGAGAAATCAGATATTGCCTACAGATAATCCCATTAAATGAAAAATTAGTCATAATTATCTGAAAATTCTGCAGTGATTATACTAACAGTTACTTGCCTCTAAAGCAGTTACACCTTTGTTACTGTTGCTTCAACTTCTTTAGTAGGGTCTCATACAGCATAAACTGTATTGAAGGATTGCTGACCTGGCAGAAACAATGTGGACAAGAAGTCAAAAAGTGATATTGATACAGCATGGTCCAAAGCTAAATAACAAGTACCATAACAATCCCAAGATTCCAGCTTCACCAAAGACTTCTTGAACCTGCAGTAAACAAATTGTTCAAGTTACAATCTTAATAGCCAACACTATGGTATTTTATAACAATCAATATTAATAATACTCAGACGACTATGATCATCTAGTAAAATTTATACAATAACCTTCGATTTTCTAATGTCATTTCCCGATATATACATGTCTTCTCTTCCTTTTGCAAAATTATATTGAAGGTTCAACCACTCAAAAACACGATTGCCTAAGGGTAAAAGTTAAGACTTGGCTGGTCAAGTTATAAAAAGATAATAATAAACGCGACCCTTTAAACTAGTTGGCAAAAAGATGTAACGATGTATTATTTACTCGGACACATATATCATTTGTCTTCAAGGCTAGCAATACAGCACAATAACATAAATGAACCATCTAGCTAGCATATCCGCTACAAATTTAGCAGCTATATATCTCAGAACGTCCAGCTTCAGCCATAACATTCAATTTCAACCTACAGCAGTAAATAGGACACATTTTTTGCAGGTACCCTATAAAGGACCATGGCACGTTTTACAGGACACAAGGAGCAGTAGGTAAATGATAAAATTTCATGTAGATGATTATTCAAGTGCAGGGTCACTGCCTCACTGGAAATTTGGTCTCATAATCAACTAGTCAAGCAGGTGGTAAAAAAAGAACAGATCGAAGAAGAACACACTGCATGGTCAAAATAGATATACTAAAAGACAAGTAATTATTAATAACGCTTTCCTTTTCACACCTTACAATTCGGTAACAAACACTATTGTCTACAATTTTATAGCATACACGATGGTTGTATGATCATCAAAATAACAAAAAACTTACTGAATTACTCCAAGGTCAACAACATCAATACACGATCACCGAGTGACCAAGTAAATACGTATCAAAATCCTAACAACACACTAGTATTACATACAACAATAATTCAAAGATATAAAACAGAAACATTATAGTAATTCAGAAGCTGATATACGACTGCATAATTCAGAAGGTCCCAGCCCTTCTCAAACTCCTTTGCCTCCTCAAACTTCTAATGTCATAGGGTAAGACATTTTGAAAAAATTGATGAAATAAGAAACATGTGAAAAAGCATACCTTTCATTATCAAAGTCATTTCCCGATGTAAACATGTCTTCTCTTCCTCTTCTTCAAGACCAAACTCTCTGCTGCATCAGCAATTGCATTGAACCATTTCACTTTTCTTGTTGACAGCATGAGATATCCCATCACCAATCCGACTAATGTTCCACATCCGTATCCCAACATCACCACTTCCCACGTAAATCCACTTTCCTCCTCATGATGTTCTTCAGCTTCAAGCTGTGGTTTGTGTGCATTCTCACTGCACTTTTTGGGCAGTGGTAACCCGCAGAGCCCCAAATTCCCTGCAAATGAGTTATCTTGAAATGTGTTGAACTGTGGTCCTTCTGGAATACGCCCCACGAGATGATTTTGTGATAGATTTAAGACTTCAAGGCCCTTGATTCCTGCAAGGCTTTGAGGGATATTTCCTGTGAGTTGGTTCCAAGAAAGGTCTAATGATTCAATCTCTGATAGCTTACCAAGAGAGTTTGGCATTCGACCATTAAGGCTATTGTAGGACAAGTTTAGCACTTTCAAAGAAGTCAAATTTCCGATTATTGCTGGTATCCCACTTTCGAAATAATTTTTTGATAAATCAATAATAGTTAGGCCAACAAAAAGTCTTGGAATATCTCGATCCACCCCTTTCACCGCAACAACGAATGAGTAATACTTATTACCCATGGACAAATATTTTGGTGCTGTGCTGTTTTTAACAACATTCTTCATGGAATTAAAATTTTGAAAATACTTTGCCGGGAGTTGACCTACAAACCCATTATGAGATAAGTCAAGAACTCGAAGACTAGGAAAGGGAGAAGCAACAGTTGCAGAGGGTTGAATGTGACCATGAAAGTTGTTTGATTTGAGGACAAGAGCCTGCAAATTTGGAAGAGCTCCTAACCATCCAGGGAATGTACCATTCAAGTGGTTGTTTCCCAAATCAACTACTTTCAAGGCTTTACATTTGGACAAGGAACTTGGCACCTCTCCGCTTAATTGATTTCCATTCAAAATAAGCCCTTCTAAACTTCCACAATCCCCGTATACGTTTGGAATTGTTCCTTGAAAGCTATTATTCCCCAAATCTATCATATAAAGAGATGAGGTGATATTTCCAAAGTATTGTGGAATCAATCCACCAAAGCGATTATTGGACATATCCAACTGCCTCAGTTTGCTCATGTTGCAAATTGATGGAGGGAATGGCCCCTCAATCAAGTTGGACTGCAGTTTCAAATATTCAAACCCTCCAATCTCCCCTGCCCAATGAGGAATTTGGCCATGGATTTCGTTGCTTGAAAGATCTAAGCTATAAAGTTTTTTCATGGCTCGAAATGAATTTGGAAACACCTTTAGCTTGCAAGAGGCCAAATCTAAGTATCTAAACCCAGGGTTGACATAATGATTGGTATTTTTTGTGGTAACAGAGAAACCACTGTATGAGAGAGCGAGATATTCAAGGTTTGTGAGGGTTGATAAGAATGTATCCAACTCCAATTCACCACTAAAATTATTATATGAAATCAATAGGTAAGTGAGGTTGGTGAGTTGTGGAAATGTTTGCACATCAATTTGGCCACCTAACTGATTGCCACTGAGGGCTAACATTTTTAATGATGGAAGAGCAAACGACTCAAAAGGAACATTTCCACTGAACATGTTACTACTTAGACCGAGAAGTTCTAAAGAGGGGGAAGTAAACAGTGATCGTTTGGGTAATTGATGGAGGAAAGGTTTTGTTTAAAGAGAAGCAAAGCTTCACTCTGCTTTTCAGGACATTTATGACTTCTATTTAAAGAAGCGGTAGGAGCAAAAGTGGTGAAAATAAAGAAAAGGATAAAGATATTGAACACTTTTGGATAACTCATTGCGTTTTTAATTTTAATTGCTATAAAATATTCATACCTGCTACTCATATATATATATGCTAACACTATTGTCACAAGAACATGATAAGAATATGCATATGGTCTAGAATCATTTATAAACGTATCATTTGGGTTATACATACAAGCCTACCACTCTCAACTTTAATTTCTTATCGAATTATGCAATATTATACGAGTAGCTTTTTATTGTTTTTGAAAAGTAATTTTGAAAGAAAATTATGTGAGCCACAATAATCTTTAAGCACTAAAGGAAAAGGATTTTTGGATGATTTATTGGTACGAAGGTTAGATCTAAACAATAGAAGAGCTCAATTTCGCCTATTTGTCAAAACTGAACATTTATTTTAGTCAATGAAAGTCAAAATTGAATTAATTGTTGTCAAACATATTTTTTTGTCATGTTAATTTTATTAAATAAGCAAAAATACTTATAGCTTTCGGATCTCAATTTTTCAAATTCTAGATTTAAATGTAAAACAATGTTATATTTTGATTGTTTAATACAATTTACAATTAGACCTGACACTTTTAAAAATGGATTAATCCTAAATCCAAATTTACGGGCTCTAAAATTATCGATTTTCAAAATTTTTAAAAAACTTTTTAATTTACAAATAACACATATATGTTAAACTTATAAATAACAATATTTATTATTATTATTATTATTATTATTATTATTATTATTATTATTATTATTATTATTATTATTATTATTATTATTATTATTATTATTATTATTATTATTATTATTATTATTTTGTTTTATTATTTTTAAACATCACTTTATTAGATATTTAAAAGATTTACGAGAAATTGGTGGGAAGCCGAGATACTATCTGGGCTCCCACTCCTCTATCTATAGCAAAACATATCCTACTAAAAATATAGATAGCAGAACGTGCCTCAATGTCTTGAGTAACAAAGAACTTTCGGATCCGCTTTACTAAGGTCACTGCATCATTCTCAAGTTTCAATAAAGAAGAGAATGCGAAAGGGGAGAAACCCATAATAATAATGATAATAATAATAATAATAATAATAATAATAATAATAATAATAATAATAATAATAATAATAATAATAATAATAAGGGAAAATTACGCAAATAGACCGTGCGCCCTGATGCATATCACTTTCTGGACCACTTTTATTTATAATTTGAAAATGGACCAAGGGCAACCGCGGTTATTGGGCAACTCATTGAAATTGTGACACGTGTCCCGTATGTGTAAGGTATTGTTTTTTGGCGAAAGAAAAAGCGGTGGGCAACCGTATTTTTTAAAAAGGATTTTTTGGTAATTTTACATTACATAGAACGTACACAATAGAATAGTGAAAGTACATTACATACGTATTCAAAATCAATTTCCCACTCGCACAAAAACATTCATAGTTACCGGTTTTATCTGTTTTTGCTTCTCGCATAAAAATATTGTAACTAAGTTGTTTTCACAACTGAGACCGTCTTCTTCGTCAGTCCCTCTTTTCCTTGTATCGTCAGTTATGTCACCAGCTATAAATGTACACTGTTGAGTGCAACCCACATTGGATTTATCAAGTTTGTTTAAAAAATGTGGCCAAATATGGTACGTAAATATTTTCCTCGTTGTTTATTGTATATTATTTATTTCCAATTGGTTATATGCTTCAACAAATCGCTGTTGTTATTCGATTAATACCTTTGATTTCTCCTCTTTAACGTCTGTCTTATTCGTAATTATGTAGGGTATAATACGGTAGATGTCGTCTGTTACGTATGTAACATAACCTGGTTCATTAAAAATTTTAGTGGCACTCTCTAGACTAATAAGGAGTGCTTTATATGCATTGTATACGCAATTGTTTACGGCGTTGGTATAGATTCCATGCATGGTCTGATTTAAATTGTATTTTTTTTTGGACCCTTTTTAGGACTATGAAGCTAAGTTAATCATTACCAGTAAACTGAACTACTTTTGGTTGATAAAGCAAAAGTTAGACGCAAGACGCCGCATCTTGTTTAGGAATACCTGCTTTGGAAGATGGATTGATCTGTTGTTTTTTGAACATGAAACGCACATCATAGATTATATGCTAAGGAAACAGCATAAAGTCGACGATTCTCACTATGATATGGCCTTCATTTATTACATTGAAGGGCATGCTTTGCATTTTGGTCGTCATGAGTTTTGTCTAATGATCGGTCTGCGGTTTGGATCTGTAAGCTTTGGGTTGTATACATCAGGTTCTATAAATTTTCGTAACAGGGTATTTCCTGACAAGCAAGGGTATATTCTAACCAACCTAGATGTTATTGGTGTTATCGAGGATGAAGAGCGGTTTGGACAGATATCTGATGAAGATGCTGTACGTCTATGTCTTTTGTTAGCCTTAGAGGTGATCTTTATGGGTCGTTTGTTGACAAGCGAGGTGGATGATACACTGATGAGGTTAGTTGATAATCTAGATGATTGGAATGCTTTTCCATGGGGTGAGCATATTTGGACTCATTTATACGACCAACTTCATAATGTATTTGATAAGCACGTGGATGACCACCTTTTAAGATTAAATAAAGATCCAAAGCATTGTCCAACATACACACTGTCTGGATTTGTGTTTGAGTTTCAGGTATCCATTTTCCAACTTAACATTTTTACTGATTTGTATATAAGTTTATGTTTTATTTTCATTTTTTATTTTTTTATTCTCATAGGTGTGGATCCTTGAGTCGTTTGAAAAATCTCATGCTTGGTGGATTAAACATCCAAATGTGATACCAAGAGCACTTGCCTGGTCTAGGAAATCCATCTTTAAAAGAACTGATCGTTCGAACCTTTTTTCAAATGTAAGCCAGTTAAACTTTGTTGTTATTTATTTATTGTTTATAGGTAAAAAAAGTAAACCTACACACAAAATTAGATGTTCCATTTCCACCTATCTAAGCACAGAATATCTTATCAGACTCAGATTGTTCATCAAATGTTTTTCTACCTTGAGGCTTGCCTTTGATGGCCAAATGAATTTCATAATCAGCAGTGGATGAACAATTGGATTAGTTGATTTAGTACACTGCAAATTAAGGCTATATGGTCCTCTCTACTTTTAAACTTCAATGTTGGCTCTGCAATCCCTATACCCTTTCCAATATCAGGTTCAGTAACTTCATCTTTCTGCACAGTTTCACCAATCTAAATACTCTTAGCAATAGGTTTGGGTGCAGGGATAGGGTCAGATTGCTTTAAGTTGACCAATTGTATGGCAACCTCATTCCAAGGCTTATTTTGGTTTTGGTGCTGGTGTTATTGTGGTGCTTATTATTGTAGCAGATGTTGCCTCTGGCCCTTAAACGTCTGAATTGGCGGTGGCTATAATAATACCAACAGTTGTTGCAGCAATGGTAACTTAAATACTATCAGCGGATGCAGCAACACTGGCAGTGATTGCCTGCACCACTTCCTTATCCTTTTCTTCAACTGCAGCCTTTAAAGATCATCCAGTACTGCTTCTGTACCTTCAATGCGTCGCCTGAATTTGTACTCTCACTCCTCCCCTGTTTGTATGCATCATCTAAACTTTTAATCATATTTCAGTTTGCCTTCTTTCCCAGTTTCTTCACTTTCCTGAATGCATGGAACCTTGGCCTTCTCAGTCTCTCCAAAACACTTACCCTGTGCTTTGAACCTCCTGATTATTTCAGCGCGAGTTGTCGAATTTTTAAGACTAGTGATCTTTGACTCCAGACTTGTAAATATATCCAAACTACCCTCATCTATTTGAGACGTGTCGAACATTGCATCAGACATAGCCTGAACATCCATGTCCCCCAAATTAGCCAGTTGTCTAGGGATTCCTTCACCTGTGTTGAATTGCAAAGAACTATTCACATAAGGAGTTGCCATTGGTTGGGTTGTTCTTACGTTTCCCTTGCCCTGCCTCCGCAGTGATTTGGCCAATAAATATGTTATCACCAAAAAATCAGAAACTAACTAGCAGTGATTTTCAAGAACTAGCAGTGTTTTCAAGCTAGCTAGCAGTGGAAATATTATTTTCAGTGATTGCCTAGAACTAGCAGTTTATGACTTTAATTACGAATCCCTTATAAAATTTTGTCGTATGTATCTCAAAGTAATTAACTAAACCATTTATTTTTATTTTTTAACCATTACTGAACTTTAGGATTCAACTAGAATTACTGATCTGAGACCTACTATACATGAGTTCCAATGTGCATGGTGGATAGATAGCCAAGATTTTTTCAATGACTACGTTCCCAGACCGCCGGTCAGGACCCATCACAGCCTTGTTGATACCTACTTTTCGAGGATGGAAAAGTCACGGCAACGTGCGAAAACTAGTTTGAAAGTAAATTCAAAACAATGCAAGAGTGGAACTAGTTCGAGGACAAAAAGCCTTAAGGATCATGTAATTTCCGGTCTTAATCGCCAAGTTTTTAAACTTGAGTGTATTATTCAGGTTCTCTTTATATTCATTATAATATAAGACTAGTAGATTCACTTTTTTTTTAACATCACCTGCCGGAATTTCCTAACACTTAGACCTTGACAGGTTCTTGCACATGACAGAACTGGTGGTCTTCGGGTATTCCTTTCAACTAATCTATAGTTATTTCTCGCTGCCATTGTTTATTTTTAGAAATTTCATGCATATTTTTTTTACAGGACAAACTTGATTTTGAGTAACATTTTCCAAACACAAGGACCGCCTTTTCTGATTCACTTAACAGCATTTATCTCAAACTGATCGACTTGCCGGAATCGGACGTGGACGTTGCTCAGGTTAATATTTCTTCTTTGCATTTACTTGAATGGCAGTTATATACAAATGTCATCAGCGCTATTCTGTTCTAGGGTATCTCCTTTTAGAGGAATTGAGATTCGCGTTGGCAGAGGAAGAAAGGTTACAGTTGGAAGAAGAGAAGCTGAATGCTGAGGCCAACATCTTAATGCTCGAAGAGGCTAATAGGTTGCGGTTGGAAGAAGCTGACATGTTGAAGTTGGAGGAGGAGAAGAGGAAAAAACGACGCGCGTTTATGAATTCGTCACATTTTCAAAAGGCTTTAAGTCGGTTACCACCCCACAAGAGGATTCTCATGGAACCTGTTTCGCCACAAAGCAATCAGGTGGTTAAACGGCAGTAAAATAAAAAAACACGGTCCTAACATGAACGACCCAACTATTGCTGAGGAGCTTAACAGAGTGAAACCTTGGGTAGAGGTATTGTGATAGTTTTTACGAACTTGTCAATATACTTGCCTATCAATAATGCTCTGTCAAACTAATACATTGAACCTGTTTTCTAGGACCTAAGTAGATGGTTTCATTGTCTCGACTCTCTCTAGTCTGTCTGATGAGATTGAAGAATTCCTCTGTGATCCTGATAGACACCAGTGTAAATTTCCATGGTCAGATGATTATACTGTAGACCGCAATTTTGGCTTCGCTTAGTTTGCTTAGACCCTGCTAGAAAAGGTTGGCTAACTGAGGAGGTTAGTTTATATACGCTTTCTTATTCAGATTTTATTTTTTTACATGTATTTGATTTTCACCATTTCTTAAATTGGTATTTTATTTGCTGCAAATGCGTAGCATGTAGACCTATGGGTTGACTACATGTGGCACGTACGACCTGAGAATGCTAACTGGGCGATGGTTAGTAGTTACTTTCTTCAGATTCTTCTTCAAAATGGCATGCCCAGTGTTTTATGCAGACGGGACGAGGTATCCCATGCCCTGGAATGATGTTGAACAGGTAATACATTTACTTTTCATTTCCTCCTATTTTTATCATTTACGGTCACTCAACAATCACATAGTTCATGATAGCAAGTTTTTTAAAACGGCATCTTTTAAAGTATGAACAAACTTGATATTTGTCCCTCATCTTTTAAACTTGATAGCAACTCATAAACGTTCGTTTACGTATTAACAAACTTGATACTCACAAACTTTATCCACAGCTTTTGATCTATCAGCAGTTCTTCCATTGCCACTAGCTGTGGTTTCTTTTTAAACATGCTATTTGATGCATACTTTGAATAATACGTCCAACAGAACCAAAAAACCAAACAATCCTCCCCTAAATTTCATATTTACAATCCATCTCAGAATCTGAATACCTTCTTTTTGTATGCCAGTGATCTTAGACTCCATTGTAGTACATTTATCCGTCAATTCCTTTATAAGTTTCATGGTATCCTGATGATAAACTAACTAGCAGTGTTTTCGTAACACTAGCAGTTTCTCCATGCAAGCTAGCAGTTGCAACAGTTTTGCACTCCAATCTTCCAACCAACTTCTTATAATTTTTTTTACACAATGTTATTATTATTATTATTTTTCTTTGTTATTTAATTATTTATTTATTTAATGTTTCAATTCATTGTTTTTTTGTTCTGTGTTTTTTTTTTTGTTTTATTATTTATTATTTTTTATTATTTTTTAATTTTGTATTTTATTTTATTTTTTATTAATTTTTTTTACACTAAAAGTTCCACCATCTAATGCCCAAAAAATCCAAGTGTAACCCAACCGCAAAAACATGATATCCACTAGCAGGACTTAACAAAAAGAACAAGCAGTTGATTCATACACACTAGCAGTAGTAAGATTTCCAATAGCAGTACTTAAACGTCCATTAGTAACTAACATATTGCTTACCAGCCGTAACCCATGTCAACAGCACATACAAACACGACAATTGTATTGTTGTATTTACCTTTGGCCAGATAAATACAAAATGAACTTTTATTAATTTCAGACGTTGACCAACTATATCCTAATACACACCCAACTTTCTTGTAGGTTTTATTCCTCTCAACGAGACTGTTAAATACTGGTGTCTTGCCCAATTTAACATACATAATGGAGTGGTAACATTCTATGATAGTGGCGACACGCGTGACTATGAGTCACATGTATGGTATGTCCGAGTTAGGGAGTGCTTACAGGTATCTTCTTATTATAACCCAGTCATATTATTACTTGTTTGTTATACTTTGTGACCATACACCATGCTTCTTATAACCAACATATATAATACAATTACGGACAACACATACATAAATAAACTTATACAGTAATTTGTTATACATTCTGACCAGGCACGAATAAATCATGCTCGTGAGTAGTTGCCCATTATTTGTGTGTAGTTGCCCTAAGAACAAATTTATTGTTGGCAAAAGTTTCTTGGGTGTTGTGTTGTAGTAGTTTGACTTTGAGTTATGTGGACACTAGTTCCCTTCAAGTACATGCAACTAATGCACCACCATCATTTCCTTACATCTATTCACCATTAATAAACCGTCATTCTTATTTGAAATCTCATTTTTATTTTTTTATTTTTTATTTACCACAACCAACAACATAGTTTCTCATAAACATTTGTTATACTTAGGGGGCGTTTATTTTTTGCTTAATGGGTCCTTAGCTAAAAGTGTGGTCCTACCAAATTAAAGCTTTATGTTTCATTTTCCTTTAAATGGTCTGGTTAGAGAGACGGAGAAATATTCACTCCTTCCCAATCAGATATAGGAAATATATACTTTGCTAGCAAGCTTGATTACTTTAGATTTACAACTGCACATAAGGTTCAATGATTTAATACGGACACATATCATTTAGTTGGCCATCGTATGTGTGTGGCTGCCCAAATTTTTTGTGCAGTAGTTAAAGTTGAAAAAGTAAACATGCCACTAGCTACCACCATCATTTCATTACGTCCTTTCCTAATTAATGAAGTTTGTCCTACTTATGTGCATCCCCGATTTGGGTTTTTTACAAAATATCCATTCAATATTGAAATACCACAGCCAAGTGCACACTTAGTCAGACTTTATGATATAAAAGTCTGAGTTATATTATGGTAGTGTATTATTACATAAAATATATAATAATAGCATATGTGTTTTAGTTCATGTAACCAAAAAGTAATCAATATAAACTTGTATAATGGCGTCTATTTACAAATATAGTAAATTAGTAATTTTTCTAACCCAAGGGACGTAAAATTTTGTTGCATTTGGAACTAAACAAAATTCAAACTGGTTTACTTGTCCCCAAACTGAAAGTAGTTGCCCAAAATGATTATCTTGTGGCCAGGAATCGTTTGAGTACAAGAGAAGCTTCATTATTTAAACTTGGCCTAATGTGCAACAGTAATTACTTGACATGACTCAACTATTCATCACTTGACTATCCACATTAATTCAGTTACACTTCAATTTAAAATAAACTCCATGTCACCCCACCCTCGCTCTTTCCCCCCCCCCCACCCCATTTGGTTTATATAAACGGACATCATATATCCCAATATCATACAACTTTTGTCAGGGGACACACACTAGCCACACCACAATTTACTACAAAAGAAATGGATAACGTACTTAAAGACATGGTTAACAACGTGTTTGTGCATGACAATGAATGTGACTTCAAGTTCTTAAGTGACATGCGTGCAAAGGTGATCGACCTAACTCGTCGTTGCACTGTGAGGGCCGACCAAATGAAGCAGTTGGAGTGCGTGGTTGGGTCTAGGCTTGCCAGTGCTGTTTTGGAAATCCTGCGTGCAATTCAGGACGAGGAGCTTGAGAAAAACAGGACGCTGATGAGGCTAATGAGTGAGACTCAGCTCCAAGTTCTCAAAAAAATATCCTTTCTGGCAAAGCTGCGCAAAAATTATTAATCCTCTACTCCTATGTGTTGTCTCTGACGTTATGTGATTGTCATATTATGTGTTTTGGTATCTTCATGAATGTCGTTGCTACGTTGATGTATTTTGTTATCCTTTAATGTATTGAAATGAAATCTATTATGAATAAAAATATTTCGAAGCACATGTCAAATGTTCGAACGTTGTTTATGAATCACCAATATAAAACATGTAAAACTTTTGAACAAATATATAATTTACAACATGAAAACTAGATATCATATTTAATACGGCTTGAACAAACACCTATATTTCATCAATAATTTGGTGACAAACGTGGTTATTTCGATTATATAATACTTACATTTTTCTGACAAGCCTCTAACAAGATCACCCGTCTATTTATTTTAACAGTTTCTGTTATTCTACAGGTCAAACTACTAGTTGTTCTAGAGCAAGCAAACGTTTTTGATAAGACTGGAATACATCCGAATGACTATAAGATTTCATTTAGGTTAGCCGAAAAGGTTCCTAAGCAATGTGGGATTTTTGGTGATTGTGGTGTGTGGGTTTGTATATTTTTATATCGATTGGCACATGGTCTATCGTTGCACGTCGATGATCCCGCTGATGTCGCGCTAGCATATGGCGAGAAGATGATTCAGTTTTTTTATAAACATAGATTTTATCGTTTGTACTAACACTTTTAAACTTATCTCCAACAGTACTTTCATTGTTTTATCATGCACCATCTATTGATGTAAGCCATTAATGTCTAGATAATGGATTCATAACAACTATTTACTACACTAAACACACTTATAGCATGCATACATAAACCAATAATGACACTGTACCTTGCATGCAGCAACCTTGTGTACGTGTAACATTCATTAAAAAATCAATGGGAGACACGACGTAAAAGTATGTATACATTTTATCGTTTGTATAGTACAGTTAATCTTTATTTTTAAAACTCCACAACTCCAATTCATTTATTCTACATTTGGACGTCCATTTAATCATGCCATTTGGCCGTCCATTCCAAGAAAAATTTATGAAGGGCCATACATAGGTTTGTCAATTGATTTGTTAACATATCATTACACAAACACACTAGACATAAAAACTTATAACAAAGTAACCTAAAATTTCCCTTTTACTATTTCCATATTAAAATAATAAATGGCTCATACTTTTCATACTATTAATAAGTACATTATTAATAGTAAAATAATAATACAACCTTTCCTAATATATATCAAATCTTCATATAGATCACATTTGTATAATTATGCACAAGTGATAATGGCAATCTCCCAACCCTCTATTTCATCAAAAAATTTTGCTAAGCCTCCAGTTGCCTTATTTGATTTCAAGCCAAGGTATGCCTGCCATTACCTTTCTTGATTGTCACTTGCACTTACTAGTTTTTTGTCCATACATGCTAATCTCATTTGTATACGTTTTTGTTCCTTTATTACAGGATTACTACACGCTATGTATCTGAGAATATTGTAGTTGAGATTCACTACGATGGTGAGTTCATACGGTTGCCCAAATTAACTTACGCGTATGGGCGCACCCTTGTGCAAACGTTTAGTAAGTCCACAAGGATGAACTTTAGTCAAATGCTTGACTTTTTGTGCAACAAGTTAGAGTGTGAGATACGGGCTTTGTATTTATGTAGGCTATTATTTGCTCTATCAACCGGTTTGACAGTTGTTGAATGCGACAATGACATTAACAGGATGTTTCAACTTGCCGAGGAATGTGGGTTGATTGGCTTGTACATTGCACATGCACCTAATAACTTAGCATTATTCTACTATGATAACCTATTCGTGGATCTTCTTGATGACCCAACGCGTGACAGGATAGCAATACATGATAAACTTGTGGAGCTTGCTACTTCTAATTCTGCCTCTGATATTGCTGCATGGGAGGAGGAAGAAAGGCGGTCACCTCCTCTAAGAAGCCCTCCGTTCCAAACTAGAAGTCAAGGAGTTGAATGTCAAGGAAAGAATCTATTCATGGATTTTTGGGGTAGCGAAATTGTTGATGCTGACATTGGGTTCAGTGACGATGAATGGTACTATGGGGTATTTCTTGGGTCTGTGTCTATGGATGTTGGGCCATCTTCTTCTTCCGTTAAGTACAGTTCTGGTCATAAGGCCTCTAGAAAACCTTATGCAAGGAGGAACTGCCTTCAAAAACCAATATCGGCCTTACGGAAGTACAAGATGTCGAGGCATTTAAAGGCTCTAACAACAGACCGCCGTCGAGGAGGTGCCGGATTAAAAGCAACTTGGTTTTTAAGGAACGGAAGGTTGGACTGCAGGTATTTTTATGCAGCATGCTCATGCTGCCGATAACGTTTAGAAACTGGGGTGTTAGCATAACTTAAAACTCAAATTAGTTTGTCTAGTTTAGCCTTTTTTGTAAGCGGACGTTATGTAATTGTTAAACATTTTTTTGTTTGTGCTTCTTATGGTTACCAAAAAAAAATGTTCAACAATTGCATAAAATTAACATGCGATGTTTTTGTGTAACCATCTGCTTTGGGGTTATCGTAGCCTGCACCTGTTTTTTGATCTACGTTCGGTGTCCGTTTACACAATACTGTGTATGAATGCTTTATAGTATGATGTATATCATAGCAACCTTGATGGGGCATCTCTGTTTTAGGATAGCAACCCTATAGGGCAACTTAATTTTTTTTTTATTTTTATTTAGATAAATAAACAAAGTACAAACTTATCATATAGGGCAACTTCATTTTATTTGGGGACTGTAGATAATTTTTTTTTTCATTTCAACAGTCTATGTTTTGGGCACGTGCATGGTAACTATCTTTTCCTGCTTTAGTGTTTTATCCACCCTTGTTAGTATTTACCCAATTTCACCTAAAAAATTAAATAAGTAAAAAAATAAATAAAAAACACTTAAAAAATTGTATTTGACAGTTTTGCAGCTTGATTATACAGTTTGCATATTGTGTATCTAGTGTTTGGATTTATCCATCCTTTTGCTAACTAAATACGTCCTTGCATTGGCATGACATAACAAATACATAATACAATTTAGTGTACATAAATTATGAAATACAACATATAACGAGAATTGGTTGTGGCTCACTTGTTATTCGACTTGCGTAAAAATCTTGTGTATCTAGGTTGTGTACACATAGAATCATGAGTTTCATCAGCTGTTGATGTAGTCTCACTTGTACCTCATACTCTCTGAACCACCGCCTATACAAGATGGTGGAACATGTAGCCCCATCACACCGTCACACCTTCACATCTACGAATTACAATTGTTTTTTACCTGCTAACATGTACACCACCAAGTCTACATACATCAACCCCACAAAGAGTATTGTTTTTTCTTGCGTAAAAATTCATTGGACAAGAGTACCACTTGTTTTCTCTTTCCATCCTGCACCGAATGCATACCATTTACTCAACCGGTTTCGATGTTATATCGTAAACAATAGCATTCACGGTTTATATAAGAACGTCTACTAGCATAACCATCTGTATTTTTCCTCTTCATTTATTACACTTGAATGGTGTGCCATACTAGTTGGTTGCAAAATTTAATTGAAGAGTAACACACACTGTTTCTAAAATATTCAATTACCGTGTGACTAGTCATATTAAAGGTCAAGATTGTTTATATTATTTGGTCTTCACCACTAGCAGTAGTAACATGAAATAACATTTTTAAGTCTTAATCCCGAAACCTTAGACAACATGTAGTGAGAACACGTTTATATGATAAATTGTCTTCATCACTAGCAGTACTAACTTGAACTAGCAGTTTTTAGTCGTTAGTGTGACAGCCGTAAGATACATGAGGGACCTAGAATGACAAAGACTTAAACCACTCCCAAGTCAGTTTATGGTCCCAACTCCCAAGTCCCAACAATCAACATCCCCACATTCCTTGTTACACTAGGTCACTTTCAGAATCCAAATAAAAATATATCGTTGTCCTTTTTCGTCTATTTTTAGAAACAAATCCAGGTTTGTTGTACTCTCCCGTATGTACTTTTGTTACCGTATTAGTTCGTACATTTATAGATGAATATAAATAACTGTGCACTTTTATATTTTATATTCTATTTAGTAAATTTTTTATTTATTTCAAAGTTATTTAAATTGTTATTAGGGTATATGTTTTAAACGTTACATTCCCATATGCATATTTTAATAATGAGATTTACTTGCATTAACCAGGTAAACAGGTCCACAATGACGCCCGCTCAAACAGATTTATTTTTGAAACAATGGAGGCGGTATTCTTTCAGAATAGATCATGAGATGCAGGCACAATTAAAGGTGACCATAATATAATTATTTTACAGAAACCATGGCTTTTATTTATTCAAATATTTTTCATCCATTTGCCAAAGCCTAGACCCACATTTCACAACAGCATTCAAACTAAAATTCAACACAAGATACATGACTAGAAATAGAAATACCAACATAAACAAGACATCGTCACCGCCAAGACAACAACTAACCGAATCAGTACACCATGCCTTTCAGCTTCTCTATGAATGACAGAAGCTCCTGGGCTCGTTTCTGCTTCTTCATTACATTGACCAATATCGATGCGGCTTCTGACAGATCTTCAGTTTGCAGCTTGGTTAATTCTGAAATACTTTCCACACAAGATGCAAATGGGTATAAAAGCTCCAACTCTCCAATAACATGGTCCCTTTCAGCCACACGCGCCCTGATTTCTTGAGCCTTCTTCATCAACTCTGCTTCATCCACCATGACAACACTCACATCCTTTCAAAAACGAACTATCATCATATCTCTAACAAAACTAGATCCTGCAACACCAGCAAGTTCTTCACAGCATGTCATTGGTGTATTCATCCTTTTTTAAGTTTTGTTTTGTATGTTTTATTTTTTTCCCCCCTTTGATTGGTATGTGTGTGTTTTAAACAGACGGTTTAGTTTAAGTTATAATATAATTAGTGTTGCGTCCGTTGAGTTGACAGCCACCCTACCATTTTGTCTACCACAAGAAGTTGCATTAAATGACCAACCTTTCACATACACGCCTTTTCATTTCCCCCCCCCCACCACCTTTTTTTTTTCATTATTATTACATATACCGCAGTTTACTACTATTAAGGTTAAAAACAAAACCACGTCAAACAAATTGCGTGTATATATATGAAACCAGGAGGACAAACTTTTTTTTAACAAATTACAAAAAATAAATTACAAATAATAATAAAATAAAATAACATAGAATTGGAAACGTAAGCAGTGCCGGATTTACCTTCATTTTTTATGGACACTTATTCATATTCTATGCTTACTTACTTGCAATATGTTACTTTTTTTTTTTTTTTTTTTTTTTTTTTTTTACTTTTTTCTTGCACTTTGCAGGTTTAATTTTTTGGGGCATAACAATACAAGAATAAAGAAGTTGGCATAAGTTTATTCCAAACGTTGACACATAAAAACATAATTGCCTAGGTATATTGTATGTTTTATTTACCCAAATGTCTATTGTATTTTATTTTTTTACCGAAATAAATTTGTCAATTTTTGTAACTAGTTGGCCAGTTTACATGAATACACGTATGACTAATAAAAAAACACTGAATGCAAATTATATCCACTCAATCCCCACCCCTTTTTGCATACATCACAACTGGAATAAAAGTACTTTTGTACCTTTCATGAGTACACTATTTGGTTGCCCAAAATAGCATTTGCTAGCTATGCACTAGCAAAATCGTCAAAAAAAGATATTTGAAAAAAATAAAAAGATGTAAATTAAATAAATCCAGTGAAACCCTAGCCTCTTGCTGCATGCATCACCACTTGGCTAAAAGTACTACTACTAAAACTAGTTGCCATCAGTACAATATTTAGTTGCCCAAAGTACCATTTGCTAGGTATCCACTAGCAAACTAGTCATAAAAAAAGTTTTAAAAAATAGAAAGATGTAAAGTAAATCCAGTAAAACCCCAGCCCCTTGTTGCATACATTACCACTTTACTAAAAGTACTACTATTTAAACTAGTTTCCATGAGTACACAATTTAGTTGCCCAAAGTATAATTGCCATGAGTACACAATTTAGGCGCCCAAAGTACCATTTCCTAGCTATGCACTAGCAAACTCGTCATAAAAAATATTTGAAAAAAAAATAGGAAGAAACTATAAAAAAAAATATATATATATTGTGGGTTGGTACTTATTTGGTGTGATCCACTTGTCAATTGGAAACACACAATTGCCATAACTATTTTTTCACAAATTTCGTGTCTATATATGACGCTATGTAACAAAAACAGTTCTAATACTATATCTATTATTGATACTATTATAAAAGCAAACATAACGATGTCTGCTGGCATGGTTTTTTGTGATGAATTACCAATGTTGGGTGGGTCAAAGTTGTTAAAAGATATTACGATCGCGTACTACAGAGGTGAATTGGAAGTTGCTTTACGTGACGAAGCAGATCATAGGAGGAATGCTGTTGAAATTAGGTGCCGTGTCAACCGTAGACAACAAATGATAGCCGAAGTGGAGCTTTTATGCGGTTCGGATTGTTGGTTGCCAACTATTAATCACCTGTTAAGGATGCAAACTGAGGATCTGGCTGAGAGTTCCAAACTTCTATATTCTTGGTTTAGAAAAGATGACCGTGTTAAAGAGCTGAATGGTTTAATTGAAAAGTTGGAGTCAATGGAGGTTTGATGTGATTTTTATTAATTACATGGAAGCTGCTGCCTTTTGTTTATTAGGGGATCGTTGTTACATTTTGGAGTCAATACATCTTTGTATAGTCTGTGTATGTCATGTTAACCTATGGATGTGATCCCTTTTATGTTACTACTTACTAGTATTTACTGTATTTGTTTGCGTAGTTATTCAAACTGTGTTCGAGATAGTAAGTCACTTTACAAAATAAAAAATTTACTAATAAAGTAGTAATATGAAGATGAAATTTTTTTTAGTTAAAAAAAAGTCATAGTGGTAACAACTGCTACAATTGTTAAAAAAGTAAGTATTTAGTACAAATTAATTTGGATTGATTTGGGAATACAAACTCGGTTAACAGTTACAACTGCTGTCGCGAGAGGAGGCTAAATGTTTTGAACAAATTCTAATGTCTGTTCATACGTAAATCCCCAACCACTGACAACGTCGATTTAACCACTGCTAACATCGTTGTACCCACTCCTAGTATCGCAAAAACCACCGCTAGTTTCAATGAAACAAGCAAATTCCATTGTGTTTACGTGATCATTTATATTCAAATACCAAGAAAGGAGAGAAAATCTGCATGTAAAGGTTCTCGTTCCTTCCCAAGTAATATTATGTCTAATATAGAAGCAACAGTGTACTAGCCTAGGCACGTGCCTACCCACAAAACAGTTAATGATAACCCGTGCATGAACAGTAAAATCCTCGCTATAAATTCACGTGGTAAATCAAGGGGAATGTCCAGAAAAAGCAAAAACGGAACAATTCCTTCACCTACAAAAATATTTCCACCTGCAAATCAGGCAACCGGAATATTTAAAAAAAAACCCAAGAGAAGTTGAAGATGTTATTCAGAAAAAGACACCGACGGTACACAGTGCAAAAAAGAATACACACGGACGTCAACAACAACCCGTTGCCCATGCAGGGACGTTTCCAAAAAACCCATACAAAGCCTAAACCTTTACCTAAAAAAAAATAATAATAATAACCGCAAAGTTGATGATGCGACAACCGAAACATGTTCTAAAATGACTACTAAAAACAGTTAGTCAGTTCTAAAATGACGACTAAAAACCCATCTCCGCCAACATCCACAGCACACCTTCACCCAAAACCCATGTCCTTTCACGTGGTGGTAGTCTGCTAGGACCATATGCATACCAAAGGCGGGAGTCTAAACCTATGAGACTCTCATTGGCAATATGGGATCTTGAAAGTGCAGGCATTTGCCTTCTTAACCACGTCATTCGAGAGCGGAAGAAGGAAATAAATCATGGGAATTGGGTCATAGGAGTGACTGATAATATATGTCGGCAGAAGGGTCCCGTAGGGAAGGGCGACAAAAGGAAGTTAGGGCTTACGAAGTACGTAAACCAGACTCTTCCAAAAAGAACCTTCCCTAAGAAAGTCAAACAACTGAGCATGAAAGCTATGCCTTCTTCCTCTGTTGGTGCAGCCCGGCCCCCATTCAAGTGTGCGTCTACTAATTCAGGGATATCTGGTTGGATAGGCATGGTCTATGGAAAAAATAACAAGCTTGAGGGAGGTGGGATAAAATAAAACCTGCGCGGGTTGGGAAGCTACATTACCAAAAGCCCTTCCTGTACCGCGCAGATGGGCGTATTTAGACGGGAAACCCCCTGAAAGGCCCATTGAAGTTGAAAGGCCTATCTAACCAGTGGCAGTAAAAGTCGCGTACCACTGCTAATGTACTTGTCACTGCTACTATGATTGTGATGGATGAACATGTAATATTCTAGAATGTCTTCGGTAGGATGTTTTGTATTAGATAAGAGAGGTGATACTCACACCACACTTTTTTGATTCATGCACCACTAGTTGTGCATTACTGTGTTGTACAATACAATACTGTAATGCACAACTAGTGGTGCATGAATCAAAAAAGTGTGGTGTGAGTATCAATTCCCATTAGATAAGTATTGCAAGTATATTTATCTTGTACAGTACTTCAAGGTTGTAAATGGCCAATACAACATATCGAGGTGTTTAGTGAGAATAACTGTTCGTTAATTATTATTCTTCTTAATGAGTACTAGGTTGTGTTGATTTATTCTTCGCAAAACTGGGATTTAAAACAGATTTTAATGTTAATGGACGAAAACAATTGTAAAGACCATTGCTCATTCAAAAAACATCAAAATCTTCACTTGGGTTTTTTTTAAGAACTTCTTCACAACGGCATCAGGTTATCGGATGTGTACAGTGACATTCGTTTGAGTGGATTCTTTGAGCTTTATACAACGTTTGTAAACATAAAATAAATGCTACACAACTTTTATGCTAGATTTTTACTACAGCTTTTGTGGGGCTGAACAGGGACAGTCGTTTATCACTGCTTGTAATAAACTTACAACTGCTAGTTAATTTGTAATAGTGTTGAATGTTAAACCTCTGTTTTTGGAAGTGTGCATTGTCTCAAGTTGTTAGAAGGAGTCGTGGGCTTATAAAAGTATTCCGTATGGAAAACAAGTTGCCCTAAGATCAAAATTACGTTGCCAAAATTATTTTGGGTAACAACTGCTTGCTTGTTGGTAACAACTGCTTGTTGCCCAAATTAAAAAAACAGGGATAATGGGATAAGAAGAGATGAAATACTAAATACGTTGACATACAACGTTTGATACAGACAACCAAGTACATATTACGATTACTACATGGTTGTAACTTTAATTGTTACATATTATATAACCACTTTATTGATAACATTCATCGCCTACGAAAAATCTAAGCAGTCCAATGCTTCCTTCCCACACAGACAGCGTACTAAAACCAGAAACCTTCATTCCCATATAGCCTGATCCGTAACTTCAGCCGAACTAACCTGTTGAAATTGGCATTGATATATCATTAACCAAATCAACTTATAATGTTTAAAAGGAACATGAATAGAATGGTAAGTTATAAATAAAGCATACTATAGGCAGCACAGTCTGTATGATTTAACAAAAGAAGAGAATCCTTGTATGGGGCGATGTAGAAAGATCCCGTTTCCCCTAAAATTCCCATGCTGAAAAATAATTCAAGTTCTTTGTTGTACACGAATACCGAGTGACCCAACTGGTTGCCAGTGTACGCTTCCACTATTGGAGCCTGATCCTTTGTAAACCCAAGCAAACGAACAGATAATAGGCTGGGGATGGCAAAGAGGCTTCTAAATGATCTTATGGCAAAACCATTCACGTCCACTAACCATCCACAAAACAATGGCATATCGTCATCAATGATCATACCAAAAATGACTAGAGAGGTTCCAAGATCGAAAACATAGAATGGAACTGGGAGTTCGTTTTTTAAAATCTGCGGAAGGTCTATAACTTTAAATTTGTTGGTTACCAAATCAAACGAAATCAACATATAAATCTTGTATGTAACACCGTCCTCGTTAGTTAACTTTTCACTCCCAGTCCAATAGATAAAATGACCGACAACTGCCTGACTTTGACGTTTAATTTTGATAGTTTCATGAGGGGGGTGGAAATTTTCAAGGCATGTCCACCTTAACGAGTTGAAAGAAAAGACAGAAACATACCAGAAACCACTTTGGAAAACAGGATAGGAGACCTTCACGATCAGTCGGGTCAAGAGTGTCCGGACGGACGGCAAAACCAAAACAAATCTTTTTACATTCAATTTGATGCGTGTAAAACGGGACATGTACTGCAAGTGATTTTCGGATTGCCGGGTTCGAAATAACAGGACATTAGATTAGAGCCATAAACAAAACACGAAAGACCGTGAGAATTGCCAACTGCAATCATAGATGAAAGCAATAAATCTGTACGAAGTACCGAAGCGGTCATCTGTTCATTAAAAGCTAACATAAAACCTTTGTGACCCTGATCAAATGTTAGCGTAAAAAAAACACTCATCGTTAGGACGAACACCATAATTAGAGATGAAAAAACCACAATCTATACTAGACTTCCATAACTTGCAAACACTACGTAGCTGGAGTATATACTTAGGAGGTAGCCTGTGAATGATATCTAGTTGAACATCCAGTGGGATATAGTCGGACATTTTGTTAAACTAAAGCAGAAAGATTGTGATAAAGATATAAAGTGAATAGACCAAAAGAAGAAAGAAAGAGGTTGTTAAACAAATTAAGAAAGATTTGTATTGAAGAAAGAGATTGGGAAAAGAAGACTTTTAAGGACATGTACCGTAATGTACTATAGGGCAACCAAATATTAAATTCTGCTAGTATATACCAAATAAATTAATAAAGTATACATAACACATAATATATAGAAATGGTTTGCAAAGCATAGGCTTTTTTTGTATATGTGCATGGGTATTAACTAAAGAAATTCCGTTGAATTAAAAAAATATTATAATAATCGACTAATATAGAATAGAAATAGAAATACCTACAGTATACGTTGAAAGAAAAATACTTCATATGTCAACGTTAGACAATAATTATGGGTCAAAGGGACATTAAGAATAGTACCTTGAAAGACCGCTATCATGTTATGTATTCAACCTTGTGCTTCCAGAAGTATTCAAGCATCCGTTCACGGTAAGCTAAAGCTGTTTGAAGAGAGTCGTCTACTTCCAGAGGCTGGTTACGGAGCAATATGTACAAAATAATGCACACCCATACTCCGCAGTCACCATACAAGTCCGATTGTTTTGGTACTTTTGGACACTTGTATGTGATTTTATAATCCCCCGGTGATATGCCCTTACTATGCAGTACACCAGAGTTTGTTAGGTACGATTTAAGCTGTGTTTGTAAGTTTCGCTTGGAACCTCGCAACCACCGTTCACATCCTGATGCTGACCCAAGAGAGTCATAAATGTAAACAACGCCAGTGCGGATATGGAGCTCACAGAGTATCCAGTGTTTTGAACTTTCATTCATGGGAAAATACACCTGATATATAAAACAAATTCAGGATATTATAAGCTGTGTATAACAGTAGTGGTATATGTACGGTAAGAGTCTGCCAAAATGACCTTTGCAACATCTCGCCAAGCCACAGGGTATGTTGTTCCATCTGAAAAACTGGTAGGCATGTTGCCACCTAGGATTTGATTGCAAAACGTACACCCTGCCAAAGCCCAATCTGCATCAGCTGGTCTAAACAACCACATCAATTCAACCCATGCATCCAAGAGCTGCGGACAGATAAAACAAATCAAAACTGTAAACATTGGTTTCATAAGTAATAAAACAAAATAATAAACAAGTGCAGTAGATCAGCTAGGCATCAGCTTCACTCACTAACTCACTAAGCCACCCGCCGGTGCAGTCTTCAACACATGCCAAGGCTACCCAAAAATTCCTATAAGCAATAACCGCACCGGAGCCCCAAGGAAACCTATAAAGTAATGGTTCTTTAAGCTTCAAATACTTGAGAAGGTAATCAGGAACAGTAACCTTCTTCTTGTTGCATTTCGGGTGTCGTAAAAGTTCCTAAAAAATCAAATATATTCAATAACATACACACAATGATAATGATGTTATTGGATTAACAAACAGAACCTACCTCTACAAACGTTTCAATTGTGGGCGAATAGAATCGATTAAGTGGACACGTTCTGGGGTTTCCGGATGTTTCCTGAAAACAAAGTTGAAAGATAAGCAGAAAAAAATTAAAAAAATTTCGTTTCAGTTACAATATAATAAGGTGATGTACATCTGAAACGGCAGCCGGGATAATAGCCTCGTTAATGACACCCTGCGATCTTGTAACACGGCGACAAGGAGTAGCTGATGTTTTTGATAACCCATTTTCCGAATTGACGGACCCAAACAACGTCACGTAAGTTTGTACAGTGCGCCTTCTTTTACTGAGGTTGTCGTTCAATTTTAGTCTCTTTCTTTTGTTTGTATTCATATCGGAGAAAAGATCTTCCAACAGAGGTTTGTCATTAGGACCTACCACATTTGTAAATGACACTTTCTTAGGTTTAACCTGAGATTGAGGGGCTTCAGCGTCTTTCTTTGTTGGTGTATCTTCTAGGCAAACCACAGCAACATCATTGTTACTGGATACAAGCGCAACTAACGAATTTTTGTCAACCTCTTTCTTTTGTTGATCATCACAATCCATTAAATATAAAGACGGAAGACACAATTTTGTATCGACGCTTATGTTGACATTATGTTGGGAGGAAACAGGAGTGTCATTTTGGCCAACCACATTTACATATGGTAGGTTGTTGTCTTTAAACTGACATTTGAGAATATAGTATGTTACAAAACAGCACATTAAACTATTTTATTTATCGGCGATGTTTTAAAAAACAACACAATAATAATGTAGATACCTCATGAGCTTTGTTGGTGGGTGTTCCTACTTCTGTCTGCACACAATCAATATTGCTAACGGGTTCTTGTTGGCAAGGCAATTGTTTCTGAACCACATCTTGCTGTTCGTTATCACAATCCATTGCATCTACAGAATTATCACCCAAATCTTTTTCATCTTTTATGTAAGACGACCAGTCATTACCACAATCCGGTTCTTGCTGAATTTTAAAAATATATACATAAGTAGGGACGTATGCTTTAGCCGATATTTAAACTGTAACTGAAATATAACGTACAATAATGGGGTCACCGGGTATTTTATTTTCCTCTTTAGGTGCAACTGGTGGAAGTTGAGTACTAATTTCACCTCCATATTCCATAACAGGACATTTTTGGGTGATGGCACAAGCTTCAACAAGCATACCAATGTTACATGGTTGCGTTTCTTTAAGCCCATCATCATTGTCAATGTCCGTTGCATGGTCAGCATGGACAACCTTATCCCCGTTAGGGCCTACAATATGAGAGGACATCGCCTGTATCAACCAATGTTTGATATAAGTGTGGACACAAACGATTATTTGAGTTTGGTATAAACATTGGAGGTAAACTGAAAAGTAAATACAAACCTTCGGATCATCGGGAGTAACGTCAGGGTTGTTTGTGGTAGCACAACTTTTAATATGTTGAGGATCAACAACAGCATAATTATTAAGACCCAATAGTTCGTGTACTTTTGAAAGTCTGCTTTTCACAGACATAAACACATCAAGTACAAAAGGTGAGTTTCTGACCGAATGAATGCCATTTTCTATCATCAAAACTTTTTTATTCAAATCCCCTAACTCACGAAATAGATGCCCTGTCGAATGAGTAGTTCCCGTTTGTGCAAGATTTAAATTGAAATCGTCCATGCACAAGTTTAAATTGAAATCGTCCACGAATTCATTTGAATGCTCTGCAGTCTTGTAACCATCGTCTGTGTGTGGATCTGACAAACCATCTATAAATTGGGCGCTGGCAATACACCACGGTTGCTTCATTTCAGCTTGTGTTGCAGAAACTTCAGCAATGGGAGTTGAATCCTAACAACAACAAAAATAATTAAAAAAAATGTTGAAATTACTCAAATACTGTGAACTAATTCAGTGACAAGTTAGTGGGGTCAGCAATGTAAGACTGTGTGATGCATACCGGTCCAAATAGGTGACAACAGTCCGGGTTCCAAAACTTTGAAAGTCCTGACCAAGCAAGACCACGTGGGATGATCTTATTGTCTTTCACCCACCAACGAGAGCTTCTAGGATAAGTCTCCAAAATCCAAATCTGTAATAGCCACAACTGTCATCTTTAAAACGTGTACTTATGCAGCTATCGTTTTTGAAAATGTTTCAAGGTATACAAAAGTCAAGGTCACCTGTGTAGGATGAAACAATACCTTTATGGTTAAAAATTTAAAAATATATCACAAACTAAAATGTGTTATAACATTTTTGTTATCTAAATTATGGGTAACTTTTATATTACGTGTATACAGAACAAAACACCATGATTTCATAAGAATAACACAACAACATTAATTATAGGTACTTTTGAAATGAATAAGTAATAGCACAACAAAATAGAATCAAAAGCAAACTACAGAGAATTCAAACCTTGAAAGCCCAAGTGAACCCGTATAGATTGTATGTGGCACTGAACTTTGGGTTTTTTTTTCAATTTTAACAGATGATCTTTTCTGTGAATATGAACAATATTGACAGTCCTTTGATAAAACTTATGCCACATATATTCACCCCAAGGAAATACATTCCATGCTTCAAAATCATCAACCAAGGACAATAAGTGATTATGGACGCAATTCCTGTCTTCTTTTCCCATAAACACCAGCTCTGCAGCTACCAACAGACACACCCTAACAGCATCCTCATCAGAAAGAGATAACCACCTTTTCCCATCCTTTTTTCCGTCATTAACAAGTTACAAAAGATCAATTGCATGTACATTTGTTATACCATTACTCTTTTTTTCAGGAAATACACGGTCGAAAAATGCGCTAGATGGTTTAATAGGTTTTGAAACTTTGCCAAATCGAAACCCTGTTATCAGACAAAATTCTTTCCGGGTAAACCTTAACGAATGTTCCCCAATTTGGAATGTTAGTGCGGGGGAATCAGAGGAGATGTTAGAAACATATACCTGGTGTTGCAAAACATAATGCATCAGAAGGCAAGTCATTCTCGCACGACTTTAAATCCAACCATGGACCAAATACTGTTTGCTTGAACAACCTTTCCCAGGTTTTCGTTGTTTGACAAACATAGTTTAATATCTGGCAGCAACTTCAATGTAGAACGAACTGCGATTTTACAATTATACAACTTTAATTTTGTCATATGTAATTATAGAGTTAAATTAATTAGGGTTTAGAGGGTTTTGTGAATAAGATGTGGTTTGTGATGTGTAGAAGAAGACATTTAATTGTAGAAGTTGTTAGAAATTGTACAAGAAGATGTTTGATTGTGTGAGTAAGCGTGATGTTTTGTGTGTTATTATTATTAGTTTTATAATACACCCAGTGAAAAATGACCATATTATCCTCGTGTATAAATACAAGTTGCCCAATATTATATAGTTGCCCGAAAATACATTTTGGTTGCCCAAAAAACAATACCTTACAATACATGACATATAATCTCAAAATACGTACTTCAGTCATACCTTTGTCGGACACATGGCACCCCATGGTTGGATACCAGGAAATCGCTGGGCAACTGGTCCATTTTCATTTGGCAAAAGTGCGTGGTCCGGAAAGTGATAAGCCTCAGGGCGCGCGGTCTATTTGACTAATTTTCCCTAATAATAATAAGAGGAAGATTTGTGATGGTCATTATACAGCAGCTGTTAGAGTTCTTTCGTCTTCTGGTATTGCACCTTATGATGTTTCTACTCTTGAGGACTTAAAAGCTAAGCACCCCTTCCAGTCTGCTCCTCTTCTGCCTGATATACCCATTGATCATCATCACCTTACCGCATCTCCTTCTACGGTTCTTGACATGATCAAGAGTTTCCCTCGTGGCACTTCTTGTGGGCGGGATGGGTTGCATGCCCAACACCTTTTGGATTGTTTAAATGGTGCTGCTTGTGGCTATTTCTGATGAGCTGGTCGCTTCTATTACTCAAGTGGTGAACCTTTTCCTTGCTGGTAAATGCCCGAGGGCGCTGGGTGAGTACATTGCTAGTGCTCCCCTCACACCCTTAGTCAAACCAGGAGGGGGTATTCGCCCTATTGCTGTTGGGACTGTTTGGAGGCGTTTAGTTTCCAAGGTTTGTGCTTCTATGATTGGCTACTCTTCAGATAGTTATTTAGATGATTTGCAATTTGGTGTTGGTGTGTCTGGTGGAGGGGAGGCTATTCTTCACGCTGTGAATCGGTTGGTTGAGGACCGGGGGGATGATGTTGGTCTGTCTATGTTGTTGGTTGACTTTAAAAACGCTTTCAACATGGTAGATCGGGCTGTTATGTTACGAGAGGTTCGGCTTCATTTCCTGGCTATTTCACGGTGGGTTGAATTCTGTTACTCTAATCCCGCTAGATTATATTATGGTGAGCACACTCTTTGGTCTCATCAAGGTGTGCAACAAGGTGATCCGCTTGGGCCTCTTCTTTTTGCTTTAGTGTTACATCCCTTGGCATGTAAGATCAGAGATTCTTTTGACCTTTCCTTTCAAGCTTGGTATCTGGATGATGGCACTATTATTGGTGATACCTTGGTTATGGGTAAGGTTTTGGAGTTGATTATGGCGGATGGACCTTGTCGTGGCCTACACCTCAATGTTGATAAAACTGAAGTTTTTTTGGCCACAGGAGGACCCCAGAAGCAGGTATGTCGGTGTTTTTCCCCCAATATTTCTCCGCCCCTCACATGGTGTTAAATTATTGGGTGGACCCGTTAGTGTGGATTTTGAGTTTTGTAGTAAGCTGGTCCTGAAAAGGGTTGTTAAAACTATTGAACTTGTGGAGGCAGTTGCCAAACTCAATGACCCTCAATGCGAGTTGTTGCTTCTCCGTACATGTGCTGGTATTTCTAAGTTATATTTTTCTATGCGCACATGTTCTCCTCGGGTCTTTGAGTGTGCTCAGGTTTCTTTTGATGCGGCACTTCGTTCTTCCTTGGAGCGTATTGTTACTGCTTCTGGGCCCGGTTTTGGTGATTGGCAATGGAGACTCGCCACCTTACCCTTTGCTTTTGGGGGGCTTGGTTTATATTCTGTAGGTGATGTTTTGAACTATGCTTTTCTTGCTTCGAGACTTTCAATCTGCTAGTCTGCAGACTAAGCTCCTCCATAGTGCTGGTATTGTGACTACTGGTCCCTCCTTTGATGATGCTCTATGTACTTTTAATGCGAATATGGATTTTAACCTTTTGAGTAACCCTAGCGAGGTCGCTGCCCCCAAACTTATGAAGAAATTGGCAGACATATACTTCGATTGGGTTACCCAAACTGTTGAATCCACGTTCCATCTATCCCCTCGACAGGTGGCGCTATGGCGCTCACTAAAGGAGGATCATACTTCATATTGGCTCAGGGTGGATCCTATATCTGGATTGGGACAAACTATGAACGCCAGGACTTATCGTTGTGTGCTGTGTTATCGACTGGGTGTTCCCCTTTTCACTGTTCAGGTACCGTGCTCGGCATGTTCTAGGGTTTTTACTGGAGATATTTATGGGGATCATGCAGTTTCATGTGTGGGTATTGTTGGAATTAAACATCGGCACAACATTGTACGTGATGTTCTTGTTGACATATGCTCTCGGTCTGGGGTTTCTGTTCGTAAGGAGGTGGATATTGGGCTTCATGGAGATATGGACAGACCCTTGCGACCGGCCGATATATTTCTCTATTATTGGGATGGCGGGCGTGATGTTTGCGTTGATCTTACAGGTTCGTGTCCTTTGACGCAATCGGGGTTGCTTGATTTTGTGCCAGGGCGTGCGGTTAGTGAGGTTGCACGACGTAAATGTGTCAAGTATGAGGTTAAATGCGCAGATATCGGATACGGGTTCCTCCCCTTTTCTTTTTCTTCTTTTGGAGAACTTGAGAAAGAGGCGGTAACCTTACTAAAGCGTATTAGACGTTTCTCCTTGACTCAAGACATTGGGGCTTGTGCTGCGGGTCATATTTTTAATCGTATTAGTTTCGCTATTGCTAGAGGAGTGGGGGCCCAGTTGGTTTCTCGGCTTCCCTCCAATTTCTTGTAAATCCTTTTGAGTTTTTAATAAAGTGATAATAATAATAATAATAATAATAATAATAATAATAATAATAATAATAATAATAATAATAATAATAATAATAAAGGAGGATCATACTTCAGATTGGCTTAGGGTGGCTCCGATATCTGGACTAGGACAAACTATGAATGCCAGGACTTATCGCTGTGTGTTTTGCTATCGGTTGGGTGTTCCTCTTTTCACTGTTCAGGTACCGTGTTCAGCCTATTCTAGGGTAATTACTGGAGATATTTATGGGGATCACGCTGTTTCGTGCGCGGGTATTGTTGGCATTAAATATCATTATAACATTGTGCGTGATGTTCTTGTTGATATATGTTCTCGGTCCGGAATTTCAGCTCGTAAGGAGGTGGATATTGGGCTTTATGGAGATAGGGACAGATCCTTACGACCGGCTGATATATTACTTTACTCTTGGGATGGTGGGCGTGATGTATGTGTTCATCTTATGGGATCGTCGCCCTTGACGCAATCTGGGATGACTGATTTTATGCCAAGGCGTGTGGTTATTGATGCCGCACAACGTAAACGTGTCAAGTACGATGCTAAATGTGAGGATATTGGATATGAGTTTCTCCCCTTTTCATTCTCTTCTTTTGGAGAACTTGAGAAGGATGCAGTAACCTTACTAAAGCGTATTCGACGATTCTCTATGACTCAAGACATTGGGGCACGTGCTGTGGTTCATATTTTTAATATGATTGGTTGTGCTATTGCTAGAGGTGTGGGGGTCCAGTTGGTTTCTCGGCTTCCCACTAATTTTTTGTAAATTCTATGAGTTTTTCTTTAATAAAGTGATGATTTATAATTAAAATAATAATAATAATAATAATAATAATAATAATAATAATAATAATAATAATAATAATAATAATAATAATAATAATGTTATTATTATTCAGTAGGATTAGTTTTGCTATTGCTAAAGGTGTGGGGCCCAGATATTTTGCGGCTCCCCACTAATTTCTTGTAATCATATGATTTTGTTTCTAATAAAAGCGATGTTTATAATAAATAATAATAATAATAATAATAATAATAATAATAATAACAATAATAATAATAATAATAATATTAGTATTATTATTATTATATCATTATTATTTTTATTAAATTTATTGTAGTATTAAAAACTTCCTAAACATGCAGTTATATTTATTAAGCTTAAGCATATGTTATTAATTGTATACACGCGATTATAACATATATAGCCAATTATATTTATTTAAATTAAGTTCGTATAAAACTGTCATCTTTAAAAATAAAAAACAAAAAACTATTGAAAAATAAGATTTAAAAAAATATTAGTTACAATCCAAAACTAAAAATATATAGTATAAACTCGATACAATACTCCTTACAGCTCACACCAATAGTGAAGCGGCCAAGGATTGATCGAAAAAGCGTAACCTTGCGGCCCCTAGCCCCCTACCTACTCATATATGTAGCTCAATCAGAGGTCAAAACTTTGGTTTGACGGAAAAACATAAGAAAATAGAATTTGTCCTATGAAGTGATACGTGAATTTCTCAGTAGTGCTTTGACATTACCGTCGCTGGCGGAAATAGCTTAATTGGTAGAGCATAGCCATGCCAAGGCTGAGGTTGAGGGTTCTAGTCCATCTTTCCATTCTTGGCTTTTTCATTTAGTGGTAACGAGTGTGCGCCCCTTTAGAGACAGGGTGAGACACGACTCATAGTTATTGCGCTGCGTTTCGTTTCCCGGCTTCGCTTGCGCGTTTTTCGCTTCTGATTGGTTCCACCTATCCTCAGCCTTAATTAAACGAATATAAAAGGGTTTAATGATTCAGGTTTTCGGTTAGTTCCCATTCACCCACCCCCTACCTCATAGTTCATTAGTGAGTAGGGTGGTAAACTAAGAGGCCATCGAGCTCCTTTAGATGTGTCCTCGACAACCTGGCGGTTCTTCGGTCTTCGCTTTTGGGAGCGAGAGTGCTTGGTCGTTGCGCTTTCTTTTTCCACTATTAATTTGGTTGTGTCAGCTGGACTAACATTTTTTTATGGTCTGGCTTGATTAAACAACGATGGATTGAAGGTAAGATAGATTTGAGTTCAAGTGACACAGGATTCAAAAAAATAATGTAATTATGTAAAACCTTGCGTACACGAGGTTTAACAACAAACACTTTTATTCTTTCTAACAAAAGACCTCCATAGAGAGTTTGGTTTCTCTAATTTTTCCTAGCCATTTGTGTATCTACCATTTAAGGTAACCAACTTATGTTTATGAACCTAAGAGTTGGATTTAGGCCAATAATTTTCTCTTTCTTTTTTCTTTTTTTTCTTTTTAATTTTGCAAAATTTCCGACTTCAAATTGTCATTAGAAACAACAACATTCTTTCTTTGGCAACTTTTCAGGTTAATTTGATTGGGACATATATATTACACTTAGAAACTATTAATACCTCACAAACAAATGTTTGCATAATTGTTTTATGGGATTTACTAGTTTATTAATAATGTTGTGAATCTTGATGTTAATGTTTTTACTATGTTTTATATGTAGACTTCTTAGACAAACCAAGTCATAAACTTACATTTATCTATAAGGGGTAATTCTCAGAATGCATGTTTTGCTTAAGGTGTCAACACTTTTTAGGAAAAAAGTTGGGGTATTTCCAAATAGACTTTGAGACTTGCGAATTTTTCCTTCCAATCTAAGAGTGCCAAGTGTCCTGACACTTTTCAGAATCCAATCATTTTCGTACCTATGATTTATAGTCGACTTATATCCAGCGACTTTTTAAGATTCGAGCGATTTTTTTTTCTGATATTTTCAAGAAAAAAGTCAAACTTTAGAAAGTATTATTTTATTCCTTTTGCTCCTTCCCAATGTCGAGCGACTTTAGCGAATTAATTTGAGCGGTTTTTAACAAAATAGTACTTTTGTACTGTTATCCAATTTTTACATCACTGTAAAAATACTTTTTACTTAAGCGTTTTTTTTTTCAGCGCTTTTTCATATCGCATATCTTTCCTAACCAATGAATTAGGATAACACATACATTACAAAATACTCCTACAAGTCAAGAACTATCGTCTTCTCGAAATCCTGCAAAAAAATGTTTCGTATTCGGGTATGTATTTTTATGTTGATATATATAAATTGTTCGTATCTTTGTTTTTCCCCTTATTTATTTGAAATTAATCATGTTTAATAGTAGTTTTGCAACAACAATTTTGTTTATTTAAGTTAGCAAAAGGTTTTAGATTGTGTTGGGGTTTGTAATTTATCTGGTGTCTGAGATGTGATTCTTTGTTGTTCTACCTTTTTGCAATAAATGCATTAAGCAATGAAAATATACTTGGAATTTGTTACAAAATTGTACTGTGAGGCTTGGATGATTGATTGCAGCTTTGTTACTCCCCTTATATGTAATTAAGTAGAATATGTTTTTTGTTTTATTTTGTTTTATTTATTTATTTATTTTATTTTTTCATTTGTAGGAATATGAGGCGAAAATCATCATCAGAAGTAAACCAAACTACTTTTCTTTAATAAAATCCAAGTTGGATAAAAAACGAAGGAATTTGTTTCGGGGAACTTGTTTCGGTAAATGGTTGGACCTTTCTTATTTTGACCATGAAGCACATATGATAGATTATATTTTACAAAAACAATGTTATCCGAATGAAAATCATTATGATATGCCGATTGTATATTATATTGACGACCGTCCCCTACATTTCGGTCGTCCAAAGTTTTGGCTTATCACTGGTTTTAATTTTGGAAAAGTAAGTTTTGAAAAATATGGATCTGGACACCTCAATTTTATGTCAAGGGTTTCCCAAAACTTTCAGGTTCAAAAATTACAAACTTTGATATTCTTGGCCTAATTGAGGATGAAGAGGCATTTGGTATCATATGCGACGAAGATGCAGTACGTCTTTGTCTATTGTTAGCTTTGGAGGTTATCTTCACGGGCAGATTATTGGTTCAGGAAGTTTATGTTTCTCTCATGCGATTAGTTAAAAACCTAGATGATTGGGATGCCTTCCCATGGGGAGAGCATATTTGGAGGCATTTGTATGATGAAATTTTGGATGTTGCAGATAAACACAAGTGGGATTTCCTTCAAGGTATTAACAAAGACCACAAGTTTGTTCCAACCTATACACTGTCAGGATTCGTTTGGGCTTTCAAGGTTAATATTTTATATATCAATATACACTGGATTCATTTTATGTATCAATATTTTATGTTATTATTTTTTATTGAAATTCCAAAATCCGTATAGATATCGATACTGGAGTCTTTTGAAAGAAGCATTCTATGGTGGAATAAAGTTCCTGATATTATGCCAAGAGGAGTAGCGTGGTCAAAGAATACACCCTTCAAAAGATCTGATTATAAGTTTCTTTTTGGAAAGGTAAAAGTAATATTTAAAATTTTCTTTTTTTTTTTTTTTTAGAACGGCATCACTGTCTCGAATTGGCACGGGTCCCGGACCCGACCATTCTAGGCGCCCCTTCATCTACAGCAGCCTAGACCACACTCTCTAGGAGCCCCTTCATCTACAACATCCTAGAGCCGATGCATCGCACTAGGAAGAAACCCAAGATTTTCATTGTCCCTTGCGAGACTCGAACCCTGGGCAAACTCCCCCCCAAGCTCATTGATGCAATCTTTTATTGAACATTATTATTTGATTTTTAAGGATTCCCATCCTGTTAAAGAACTTATACCGACAATTGCTTAGAGGAGATCTGATTGGTATATAAAGTTTACGGCATTTTTCCATGATTACATACGTAGAACTCCACCAGTGAAAACAACACATATTTACGACGAGTGGTTGAAGAAGATGGCCGCAGCACGCAAACGTGGCAAGACTGAAAGGAAACATTTACCTATTATACGCAGGAGTGAGAGCAGTATAATAGAGATCATCATAACACAGGATCATGTTATTACAGAGTTAAATAAGCGTTTGTTCAAACTTGGGACAATTATTCAGGTTATTTAAGCATTTGTTCAAACTCATAGACCCATCAATAATCACACTACTACTGATAATAATATACGTCCCTTTTTTTCAGGTTCTTGCTCGAGAAAGAAATGGGGGAATATATCCTTTTTTTTGTATATATACTTTGACATCATCAGGAACCTGCTAGCAGTGGATTGAAAACCACTAGCAGTGGTTTCATATACTCTAGCAGTGGATACACGAAATTTACAAAAAAAGCCCTTCAAGTATTATCAGGAACCTGCTAGCAGTGGTTTTCGAACCACTAGCAGTGGTTTCATATACTCTAGCAGTGGATACACGAAATTTACAAAAACAGCCCTTCAAGTATTATCAGGAACCTGCTAGCAGTGGATTTCAAACCACTAGCAGTGGTTTCATACACTCTAGTAGTGGATACTCAAAATTTACAAAACAACCCTTCAATTATCCATTATCAGGAACCTGCTAGCAGTGGATTCAAAACTACTAACAGTGGATACACAAAATTTACAAAGAGCCCTTCAATTATCCATTATCTTTCGTATATATGCTTTTTATAAATACTTATTTTCATTCTTAGGAGAAATTGGAGTTAACTAATGATCTGCGGCATCTTAGTGCACAGTTTTGTGATGAGCTTAATCATGATTTTCTTGACTTGTTTGAGTCAAGTCAGTCAAGCATTGAAACTAGTTCATCAGCGCGGCTAGATGAATTTTCTGATGACGATCTTGCAAAGGTAATTTACAAAATCAGTAAACAAGTGTAAAACTCTTTCCGTACCATAACATATCATAACGATAGGTTCTTTATAAACGCTGACAGGCATTTATTATCCAAGAAGAATTAAGGTTGCGACATGAAGAATTAGAAAGTGCCCGGTTAAAAGAGCAGCAGTTGATGCAACAAGAGAAGAGGTTAAGGATGGAAGAGGACAAGTTGATAATGAGGGAAGAGGAAAAGAGGTTGCAGTATGAAAATGAACGAAAGAAAAGGGGAGAAGCAATCATGAACTCATATCATATGAAAGCCAGTAGAGCGCGTTTTGCAGTTTCCAAGAGGAGTGAACAACGTTCGGGTGCAGCTAATTCGTATTATTGGACCAAGGCATATGCTGAAAAGAAAAGACGATGCTCTAGCTTACCTGATCCAGATATGAGTGAAAAACTTAAATTTGTCACGCCTTGGGTTGAGGTATGAAAAATACTTCTTGACAACCTTTTAAAATATATCTTGTTAATGACAATTGATTATAAGTTTAATCATTTCATATACTAGGATCTTGCACGCTCCACCGATGCTGTCAATAGAGTTCATTTTACAAATGAATTTGACGAATTTCTTGGACAAATTGGACCGTTTAACTGCAAGTTTCCTTGGTGTGACGATGTGTGTGTGGATAGAAGGTTTTGGGAAAGTTTGGTTTGCTTAGACCTGCCTAGGAAAGGTTGGCTAAGAGATGAGGCAAGTACTCATACAATTGTACCTACAGAATTGATTTCTTATAACGTTTATCACACTCATTCATGTTTCGAAATTTACAGCACATAGAGTTGTGGGTTAATTACCTTTGGCATGTTAGGCCCGATACGGCTAATTGGGCGATGGTAGTAGCTATTTTGTTCAGCTTCTGTTAGAAAATTCTTTGCCGTTGTGGTATGCTAATGGTGAAAGATACTCTATTCCATGGTCTGACGTTACGCACGTAAGTAACGATATATATATATATATATATATATATATATATATATATATATATATATATATATATATATATATATATATATATATATATATATATATATATATATATATATATATATATATATATATATATATATATATATATATATATATATATATATTTAATTATGCTGATTAGCTTTTGCCATATATTAATATTATGTTTGTGACCCAAACGTTGTAGGTTTTCATGCCTATTAATGAAACTGAAGCTCATTGGTGTCTTGCGCGTTTGGAGATAGACACTAGCATTGTTACCTTTTATGATAGCGGTCAAACTTTTGAAGAGGAATGGCGAGAGTTTTATATCAAACTGAGGGAGTGTTTACAGGTTTGGCTATTTATTCAGATGTCATAAGAATTAATACATAACCGTTTAACCAGGTTTTAAAACATTAGATTTTTTAAAACAGTGCTACTTTTGTCCACAGCTACAATTACCTGATGTCCTAGCACAAGCGCAAGTATTTGAGAAGAAAGGTGTTATACCCCTTTATCACGTATACCTTATCACAAATAGCAACCTTTACCACAAACACCCACGTTATACACAAACAGTTATGCGTATAAAAAGAGAAAAGATTAAGCAAAGATATGGTGACTTGATGTATATTCGTGTATATGTTTAGAGAGGTAGAGAGAAGAAAGATGAAACAATAAGATGTTATATTGCTTCAAAGGAAAACACACACACACACACTCAAGCACACCCCTCAAATGACATACTTGAGGGGTATTTATAGTACAAGTAGAAAGGATGCCCTAAGGCTTGGCCATGGGCCGTATATGGGCTTCGTGGGATTGGATTGGACTTGGATTTGATATAAGGCTAGCTTATCTTAACTTATAGCCATTTAGCTTAGCCCAATCCATGAGCCTGTTGACTATTCTATCACGATATCTAACACGCGTTACAAAGTTCCTAAACGTGAATGACCATCACTTCTAATAAAAACTATTAAGGCTAACAATCTCCCCCTAAGGGGTGGTCATTCAAATGATGCTCCACTTGATTAGGTTTATACTTTCCTTGAGCTTGAACTTTGCGTGTAGATATAGAATAGTCTTGAATCTTTGTTCCTTCATGCTTTGTGATCAATTAATGTGGTTGTCTGCCGTTGTCAACTTCGTTGGTTAGGTATCTCCACGTCTTTCTCCAACATGCTCACACTTCTATTTGACTTTGAGTTTCCAATGATGAAGTTCTCGAGTCTTTCACTTTGTAGATTCTTTGACATTGACGAAGAATCATCTTTAACTTTGAGTAGCCTTTGATTTTGATGAGAACTTTCATGTGTTGTTGGTATGAGCATGTGGCGAGTCTGCACGATCCATCCGCTCCGGAGCTTCCATAAGAGGAAAACATAAAAACAGGTTAGTAATAAGCGGATTCCGGCACTTACAAGTTTGAATTTCGAGGGTGTTAACAGCATAGTGTGAAAACACTTCTCTAATTCTCACAGAGGCCGTTCCTGAACTGGAGTCCCACAAGTGAGATAACGCGATATACCGAAGTACATCTACAGTTCAGATGAGTCGCTGAGGTACACCGAAGCATCACCCCACGACTGTAGACCGTTTGAGACACACTAAGTGTAATCCACGGAGAATTACCGAAGTGACCTGCTGTCAGGGCTGTTTGATGTTGACCCTGGTAGGAATTTCCATTCAATCATTGAAGATTACAGTTGTAAAACTTCTCATAAATGTTCTGGCAGATTGCTAAGATCTGCGTAGGACTCTAGAATATATCACTTGTGCCCGTATTGATGAACAGCAAGCGATGTCATGTCAAGTGTTCCTATGAGATCTTTTGATGAATCACGTGGCTCTAGACTCAATAGTGCATTTTGGTTTTCCTGAGCAGAGACTAGGGAGAGGGTCTCCTTCTTCAATATCAACAATCTCTAAGAGAAAGTCGATAGATTATGTAGGGTTCCCAGTGAGAATGAAACAAATCCTTTTGAGAGGAATTGAGTGGCTAGAAGGTTTAGTGCAGTGCATCACTGGGTCCATGACGTCTTTGTCTTCAATACCAGTGTCATCTAGTGACAACTAGTAGCATATGTATTATACCCGGTTTCTGCCCTAAGGTTGAATATGGAGGGCTATTTCATTTCACACTTTCTTTTACATTTCTTTTTAATTCTTCAACCCCTTCTTTCTCCTTTCTCACATTACTCCTTTTTTTCAATCATACCTAAGGACTTCTAGTACTAACTATTGGTGATGTCCTTGGGTAGATCCCTCCGGCTCTGGCGGATCATAGGACGAATTTCCTATTCTTAGTCACCTTATAACTCCATGACTGTCCTATTGTTGCCATAAAACCATTTTTCTTGAAAATCTCTCAGAGTGTTTATGATAGAAAACATGTTTGCAACACTCCGTGAGTTTTGTATTTTCAGAAACACTCCCCCTTCACATGTGCTTATATGTTTTGACAGAAATCTGCACATAGAGGGTAGAGTTCGCACTTTTTGAATTGATCGACTTTAAATGAACAAGACCGATTCGAGACACGTTTACATCACTAGAGAACTAGCTTGAAATTATTACCCGTCCTGGTTAAGTCCATAGAAAGTTTCTCGAAATGGTACATTTCCTGACTTTAATTTCTCGTCAATTCATTGGTTCCGTCTGAGTCGAGCTCTTTTGAGATTCAAACAACGATCATTAAACCTTTTTTATCACATTTTAATCACGTTTCTCCCCTTCAAAAATAGCATATCCATGATGTTTTTGAAACAAAATGATTAAAAGATATGTTTTTCGAAGAACATTTGGAGAGAAACTGATTTAGCATGAATTTTGGAACAATTTTGGTTTAATACTCCCCCTTAACGAAAGCATATTTTTCATACAGAAAATTTAAAATCAATTAAGGGTTTAGAGGGAGTTATCTTGGTACCAAATGTGAGAGATTTTGAAAATCCTTTTTGAAAAATTTCGAATCAATGGTACACAAGATGAGAAGAAGATTTTGAAAATCTTTTGAAGATATTCGAGAAGAATAATTTTCATTTGTTTTAGGATAAGTGCTCGATATTTATGAAAATCGATTTTGCGTAGCACTTTCCTTTCTTTAAAGATCGGGTTGCAAGCGGAAATACTTACAAGCCATTGTTTTTAGGAATAGTGCTTTGAAAAATATTTAAGACCTTTTATTGGTTAAGCACTTTCCTTTCTTTGAAGTTCGGGTTTCGTACTGAAGTATACGAAAGCCATTATTTTGAAATTTTTGAGAAACGACATGTTTTAGAAAACAAATTAAAGAACTCTCGCTCAAGCATCTGTACATGCCCGTATCATTGTTGAATGACATTTCTAGAAACGTACAGAATATCGATTATACGAGAGACATGTCGTGAGAAGAATATTTTTTGGATTTTTGATTTTATATTGTTTTTGTATTTTTGAAAGTTTTATATTTTTATATTTTGCTTTTGTTGGTTTTTCAAAAAATATTTACAAAGAAGATTTGAAGAAAGAGAAATTAAGTTGGGACAAGTAAAAGTGGAGTTAAGAGTGGAACTAGAAAAGGATTTCCACATGCGAAATTGGCATAAAGTTCTTCTTTACCACTCGGGGTATATGAACCTTCAACACTTTTACAAGTACCTGCATCCACAGAGGAAGAGTTTTCACAAATAACAGTGTTAGAAGTACATGTTTCCTCACGGTGAGGGTGATCACTATCAACGGTTGTAGTGGATCTGACTTCCTTAACTTGACGAGTTTCACTATTATCCGTGTTGGAGCAAGTATCAAAAATCTTTCTTGTGGGAATCCATCTAAGACCTATTTTGTTGAAAACTTTTCCCGTGGGAATCCACCTAAGGTAAGATCTAGGAGTTGTTTTCTTATCAGATGCAACGGAAGACTCATTTTTAGAAAAACTACGTCCTGAAGAGATCCACCTATTAGGTTTCCTTTTGATGTTCATCTTGTCAACAGGTTTGTTTCTATTTGGTGTCTTAGTGGATTGTGCCTTGGCACGAGAATTATCTTTCTTGAGATATTGTAAGGCACATGCATCGTGATTAGCTGAAAAGATACATTTTTTACATGTAGTACAGACAAATTCAATATTCTTGTTTAAAACAGCAGCTTTAACTTTGTCCCTACAGTCTTTTGGAAATTGATTCTTGTTCGAAAAAGAATTAGAATTCCTAGTGTTGTTTTCTAAGGGCATAGCATTTTCGTTTGCGCAACTACTCTTAGATGCAAGCCAATCCCTAGTCTTTTGTAGAGTGTTCCTAGGTAATGGTTTACTACTACTAGCAGTGCCTTGAGATCTTGTAGAATTCATCACCCTAGATGTTGTACCTAGAATTCCATCTTTTCGAGTCTGTGCCTTTTTCCTAGCTTCTTCTAGATAGTGATTGTTGACCATGTTGTTAGAACCGACAGATTCTTTAACTGGATTTTTTGTCACATTCCGTGTACTAGTCTTAGAGATGCCAGGTGTAATCACTTTTTCTTTCTCAAAAACAGGTTTTTCAAAACCTTTGATAGTTCTCTTTTTAATAGGCAAAGTCTGTGGAGTGACTGTTTTTGACAAATCATTTTTCTCATTGACTTTTGGAGGAAACTGAGAAATAGACATTTTTGGTTTGAAAATCGGTTTGGGAACAGTTGTTTTCTCCTCAGTCAATGGTTTTACAAAGTTAGTATCCACAGCCTTTCCTTTTAGACTTTCCAGCTGAACTCTCAAAAGATCATTTTGCTCTTTCATGTCCTTGTAGGCACGCTCATACGACAGTTTGTCATACTTGCATTCCTCAGATTTTTGATCAAGTTGTTTAAAATAGGACACGTTTTCTTTTTCAAGTTTCATAAGAGCTTTTTCATATTTTGAAACAATTTCGGAGGTCTCAGACTGGAGTCTTTCATGATCTTCAACAAAATATGTTTGCAAAATGATGGACATGATATCGGTAGTCATAACATCTTCGAAGAGAGAATCATTCAAATTTTCCAAAACTTTGATGTGTTCAAAACTTTCATTAGCTTGCTTTACCAGGGATTTATGGTCCTTGACAAAGTCAGCTGTTTCTTTCAAAAGTGCTTGTTCAACATGAATTACCCTCGCACTGATGGCAGTTAATGGAGGGGCAATTTGGGTTTTAAAAAACTCTTTTGTTTTGTCATCATGACGAGTAAACCAGATGTTTGTTGTAATATTGGTTTTAGACTTGACAGTCTCTTGAAGATACCCAATTCTAGTTTTAACGTCATCTAAAATGCTTCTAGTATCACTTGTGTTAAAAGGATTGTTTGAAGACATTTGTTCGATTTTCGAAAGAGATTTGGAAACTACAACTGGTTTTGAAACTGATTTTGAAACTGGTGTTGACACTTTGTTTGAAACACTTGGTGTGATGGAAAACGTTGACTTTTCTTTTTGATTAACAAAAGTAATTCCATTAATTTTGTTCCATTTGTTATAATCAATCGGTTTGAGATCTGGATTCTTTTGTTTCATTTTTGATCTACTCTCCTCAGATAGTTCTAATGTTTCAAGAGAATCACGAACAATTATGGGTTCATGCAAAGGTTGTCCATTGTTCAACACATTCTGAGATTTCTAAGCTTTCTTGAGGAACGAAGAAGGGTTGTTACCAAGAGCCATTTTATGTGCAGTGTGAAAAATCGGATTTGCTTGATTAGAAAGCATCATGTTTGTTTTAGCGGAATGACCCATTGTAAGAAGCAAATTATCCAATTTTTTGATAGTTTCATTTTTATCCAGAATTTCATCAAGAAGAGAATCTTCTCGTTTTGAAAAATCAGCAATCAACTGTTTCTTCTCTTTTTCAAGATCAGAAAACAGTGCTTTTTGTCTAGAAAGTTGGTCATTTAGTTCAGAAATTTCCTTGTTTAAAGATTTTATTTTCAAGTTCAAATTCACATCAAGTGTGTCATACTTGAGTTGCAATTGTTTTTCTCTTAAAACATAATCTCGATAACCAATTTCTAATTCAGACATTTTGTTTGTATGAAATTCATAGGCTTTGGCGTGCTCCTTGTAACTCTTAAGCTCAGTGGTCAATTTTTTATTCGCGGCCTTAACCTCGCGATTGACCGTTCTTACTTTCTCAACTTCAATGCCACATTGATTGATTAAAGATTCAAAATAGGCACGTGTTTCCTCATCAGTCTCAGTATTTTGTACCACACAGCCTCCACTAGAATCCACATCTGGAGTTTCAGAGTTAGTATTGCTACAACTCGGATTGTCCAGGTATGTATCATAAGTAGGTGCTGGCGTCACATAATGCTGTTCGTCATGAGTAAACACATCACATATGACATTGTTATAGCATGGATCAATGATTGGTACCTTAGATACTGCATTTGCGTCATAGACAGGAGGTGCGTTAGAGTCAGTTTCGTACTTAGTCTCCTGAAGATTTGCCATGTCGATGCAGTTCACATTGAGTTCCTTGAGGTCTTCCAAATCATCCATAATAGCGAAAAAGTCATGTTCCTCAGCACTCAACTGTAACCCCGCTTCTTGCTTATCTGCTAACAAAGCAGCTTTCCGAAGAAAATCACCATTCTTTTTGTGTGGCTTAGTAGGACAGTTTCTTGCCATGTGACCCACTCCTTGATAGTTATAACACTTAACCTGAGTACCCTGATTCACATTTCCATGATTCCCAATGACTGGAGCTGCAACATACCCATTCTGATTACCCACTACTCTATTCCCAACATTCTGTCCCATCTGATTTCCAACATGCTGACCCGACTGATTACCCTGATACGGAACCGCCTGATTACCGATGCGACTATTACATGCTTTATCCAATAAATAAAATATCTGTTGCAAGGTCGCTTCTAGGTCAGTTTCAGGATCAGTGATTCCTTGTTCCTGGTATTGTTGATCTGGATAGAATTGTTGTTGTGGTTGTTGAATGTATTGCTGCAAGTTGTTGTTGTTGGAAGATGATGAAGCTTGTTGTTGTGTATTCACTGTAGTTTGAGTCTTAGCAATAAGTGCCAATGGATCATGATTCTTTGCCAATCTTTCTTGCCTGACTTCATTCACTTCAGCTTGGTTTTGTTTCAGAAAATCGTTTAGTTGATCAAAGTTCACCTGATGTAAGTCTTTTGTTTGGTTGACAATAGTGACATATCGTCCCCATTCTTCTGGAAGATTATTCAGGAACTTGATGTTTTGAACGATTGTTCTGGGTGCCAACTTGTTTCTGATAAGCTCATTCATCAAAGTGCAAAACCTTCCATAGTAGGATTCAATGGATTCTCCTGGTGTAGATGTAAACTTTTCCCATTCAGTTAGCAGCTTGTTCTCCATGTCTTGTTTACCAATTTCTGTTCCATAACATAGCCGTCTAACACGTTCCCACATATTGAAAGCAGTTTCACAACTGTCTACCGCAGCAAAGATGTCTATTGGTAAACCCAGTTGGACAATATGAATTGCCATGTCATCTGCATCGACTTGTTTCTGATCCTCTTCAGTGTATTCTGATTCAGTTTGAAGATGAGAGGATGGTGGGATGGGAGGTGTTGCATCAGCATTTCCAGGGACATGGACTTGTCGAGGCTTGAAGGGTCCATCCTGAATGGATTTCATCATGAGTTTGCCATTAGGTTTGGTCTTGATGTAGCGGAGCATTCGACTTGTCCATTGAAGATAACCACCTTTTGCCAACATAGGAGGTCGGTTTTCGGCACCGGCTGCATGAATGTCTTGTTGAGTTGCCATTGATGAAGGTATGATCTGATAAAGTTGATGTAGGATCGATTCAACGATAAAGGAGTTGTGGTTGATGAAGATTAAGCTCGGTTGAGGTGTTTCTGAAAGTCGTACTCGTAAACTCGGTTCTTAAAAAATTTTTGCCCAAAATTTGAAATTCACTATAAAAATCAATTCTAAGGTCGTATGAAAAATTTGAGTTATGACAATTTTGACGCCAAATTTGACCCGAAAAATTTGAATTTAGGCCCAAAAATTTGAATTTTTGACCAAAATTTTCACAGTTAAACCAAATTTTGAATCTCGCGTAAAAATTGAACGTTTAGTCTCCTCAAAAATTTAAATTTTACTCAAATTTTCCCACCAAAATCTCGCGTAAGAGCTTAGGCGTAGAAAGAGCTTAGGCGTAGACCAAAGAAGTTACGAGTAGGATATGGTTACGAGTAGGATATGGTTATGAGTAGGATGTAGTTACGAGTATGATGTAGTTACGAGTAGGATCTTATGCGTAGGAAGCTTAGGCGTAGGATTCCTTAGGCGTAGGATCTTATGCGTAGAAAGTATCTTACGCGTAACCTTAAGCTTATGCGTAGACAAAAAGTTACTCGTAAACCTTACGCGTAATTGTGAAGTTATACGTAGAGTTACTCGTAAGCTTTTAGCTTATGCGTAAACTATGGTTAAGAACCAAAAATCCTTTACACTGTCACAGCGTAAGGGATATCCACAAGTCGAAGTGTTCCACACACTTATCCAAGTGAGGGAAGCACTGAGTAACCGTTATAGCTCGAAGATTCTTCACCAAAAAGTTACGAGTAGAAGCTTATGCGTAGTTGACTTTCTTACGAGTAGAATTAGGGTTTTGACCTACTCGTAAAAAATTTCCAGTGATTCAACCAATTTCTCTTGCACAGATAACCTTAAAAACACTCAAATAACACAAAAATGTTAACCTTTTTCACCCAAAGTGCTTAGAAAAGTTACGAGTAGAAAACTATGGTTTTGACTTTTTGACTTCTACTCGTAAGAAATTTCCAACGATTCAAATGATTTCGCTTGCACAGATATCCTTAAAAACACTCGAATAACCCAAAAATGTTGACCTTTTTCACCCAAAGTTGCTAGAAAAGTTACGAGTAGAAATGACCAATGAACCAAAAACGAGTTCAAAAGTGAAGAAAAACACGTAAAGCTTCTAACTTTTTGCAAAAAACTGAAACTTTAGCACCAAATAAACCTTAAACCACAAGAATCTTGAATTTTTAAGTGCAAAAATTAAAGCTTTAAGCTTGACAACTATGAAAAACGTGAGCCTTTACGCGTACAATACCAAGCTTCAAAACAAACACAAACACTCCTAAACCATTGTTAGGCGATTGATACCAATTGTTATACCCCTTTATCACGTATACCTTATCACAAATAGCAACCTTTACCACAAACACCCACGTTATACACAAACAGTTATGCGTATAAAAAGAGAAAAGATTAAGCAAAGATATGGTGACTTGATGTATATTCGTGTATATGTTTAGAGAGGTAGAGAGAAGAAAGATGAAACAATAAGATGTTATATTGCTTCAAAGGAAAACACACACACACACACACTCAAGCACACCCCTCAAATGACATACTTGAGGGGTATTTATAGTACAAGTAGAAAGGATGCCCTAAGGCTTGGCCATGGGCCGTATATGGGCTTCGTGGGATTGGATTGGACTTGGATTTGATATAAGGCTAGCTTATCTTAACTTATAGCCATTTAGCTTAGCCCAATCCACGAGCCCGTTGACTATTCTATCACGATATCTAACACGCGTTACAAAGTTCCTAAACGTGAATGACCATCACTTCTAATAAAAACTATTAACGCTAACAAAAGGCATTGATCCGGCAAGTTATTTCATTACATTTTCTATCGCTGAACAAGTACCGAAGCAGGCCAGGATATTTGGTGATTGTGGTATTTGGGTATGTATTTTTTTATATTGCTTGGCTTTTGGTCTATCATTGGATGTGAAGGATCGTATTCAGGCTGCGCTTTCATACCGTGAACAAATGGCTAGGTTTTTTTTTAAACACCGTGTTTGTCTTTAGTTATGTTCTAGTTTTGTTGATGTATTACTTGAAACAAATTGATAACCATATGCTCCCTTGAATGGTTTTAATTTTTGTATTCAACATGTTGTATTATATTGTTGTGTTCAAACTAATGTAATAGGATAATTAGAGACGCTACAAATTTGTTTACTAGTAATATTTTTCAAAAAAAATAAGCAAAAAAAAAAATAACCACACACCAAATTATGGATATACAAAGTAGGGCAAACCCATGCATGCTACTTTACAAGTATTGTCCATTCGGTATGCATTATCCAACATGTAAACTAGGCGACTTTTTTTTGGTGAGATTGACTATATCTTAGATATATCATTTGAGTATGGCTGTACTGTACTTTTTAGACACTTTTTTACTGTTCACTTTTTTGTACCTTTTGTATATTTTGTACCTATTATTAACAAAACTATATTTTATGTTACATATATTTTGCGTTTTTCAGACTTATACTAACTATGGCATCACAAAACACAGAATCAAAGGCCTGTTATGAATTATGGTATCAAGAATGGCTGTAAGTTTGTCCATTTACTTTTTCTCTGTTAAATTTTATCTTAAATATATTTTGTTTTGCTGAATTATTTCCATTGTTACACAAAATGTCTGAAAACAGTCAATATCTTGGGTTTGATGTTTATCATGGCAGTCAGTTTTTTTTATCCCTTAAGTTATTTAGGTGGAGATGTTTTACATTTGAGGTTACCTAGGTTGAGTAGGTTATCGTATTCTCAAATATGTGACATGCTGTTGAAAGAAATTAAGGAGGATATTTGGGCTTCGTATTTTTGTCTTCCAAGTAGTAGTCTGGAGGAAGGGTTGACCCTTGTAGAAGATGATAATGATGTCAAGAAACTGTATGACATGGCTGATCTCCATGGTCTAGTTGAGATCTATGTTTGTCATCAGCCACAGGTTCATTTAGTTAGCTACTATCACAAGAACCTGTCTTTTGATTCCTCAGACGATGAACTGACATTTAAAATTAAAAGTCACGAAAAGAAAAATAAAGATGTCGATTGTCTGTCGTTTGAAGAACTAATGGCATGGGAAGAAGAGGAAAAAAATTCACCAGCCTACCTTAGGACACCTTATATCAAGCCTTTTGTTGAAGCTATTTTATTCAGAGGAAAGTCTGAATTTGGTGGTATTAATGACCTTGAATACATTCCTCCTTGTTTAAGGACTACAATCCGACCTTATGTGTCGAATGACTTTGAAGATTCTTGGACACAGAAGTCCACTGTTACCGAGTGTTTGTCAAATGAACGTGGGTTCAAGATTAGTCCGTTAAGAGGTAAGAACCTTTTTAACGACTTTGAGGCTACTGATAATCATGACCTTCAGGATCCACATTCTACTAGTTTACTCCCATCTATTCAAAACAACCCTTTAAAGTGTAAGAGGCTTTTTAATGATATTGATGGCCTTCCTACAGTTGGAAGCTCTACTATAGTTCAATATGCGTCCAAGAAAAGTCGTTTTGAAACTCGTAACTTGAAATCTAGGAGATTATTTGATGAATTTGAAGCAGTTGGTAGTAATCAATCTGATGATATGAAGGGTGATAAGGCAATCAATTTGGTTAATGATCAAGTGATAGTTGAAGATTCCACAGCTGATGGTTCCATGTCATACCCAGCCTCTTCTGATCCAAGTAATTCGAAGGTATGATGAAGGCTACCATGTGGTAGTTATTTGATCTTCCAGGGTGGTATGTACCCTGTTAAACAATTTGTATTTTTGTTCCTTTCCATGCATGATGACTAGTTAGTGTATGTTACAAACTACACTAACTAGTCATCATGATGAAACAATTTATTTTCAGTATGTGGTAAAGGCTAGTTAGTGTATGTTACAAACTAGTATGTGATGATGGTTCTACTACCATGTGTATGTTACATTGCAATTATTTTGACTAAATATGCTGATGTCTATCAGCACAACTATCTCGATAACAAAACTACAACAATCATCTCAATAAATTATTTCATAGATAAGATTTTCAACATAACCATTACATTGTGAAATTTTAGACTCATAACATTTGTTATTCAACCATTACATCCATTCAAACAGTACTACTAGAACCACATCCTTCTTCAGTTGCTTTCCTTTCCTTGAGTTTTTCAAAGAACTCTTCCAGATCTTTAATCCTTTTTGCCAATGCCTTAACTTTTTCTGGTGTAATGCCATCTTGGTTCTCCTTACCCGTAACATCACCATCTAGCTTTTTCTTCTCAGACAAATCTAAAGCCATTGTGGATTGTTGTATGTGTGCTATCATATTGTCATCAGCATCCTCTTTCCTGTTTGGCACTTGTTCATAATTACCTTTTCCAGATAAGTTCAAAGCCATTGTGGATTGTTGTATGTGTACTATAGAATTGACCGTATTTATGCTTATTTTGTTGACTTGTGTTTAGGCGGGAAAATTATTTTGGCGGGAGAATAGATAAGCGATTTTTTAAGCTATAAGTCTGAGCGACTTTTTTAAAGCGATTTATGAAACACTAAAACCTTATCTTTTAGCTTTTTTGGCCACATCCAATTTCTACCCGACCAGAACCCTTGCTTTTTTCGTGCAACTGTCAATTTCGTTCAATTACTAAAATTGAATTTCTCAAAAGGTTCGTTATCCTTTATTGTCATGGTCCCCCATATCAATATTGACTGTATTTTATGTTTGAATATTCATTATCAAAATTTTAGAATTAACTTAACTTTACATGCTTGTAATTGTTTATAAGGTAATCATGGCCATCGAGTTTGTGGTGCGACCAAACATAACTTTTTACCCTGGGTTTCTTGAGCTTCCTCGATTTGTTGACCGTGCTTTTAATGGGAATCGTCATTTATATTTAACTGGAATACAAAGACAACGGAAGAAAGTAAGGATTGTTGCTCGGTTAGGAGGTCCCATTAGGATTGTAGGTAACAAATGGGTAGATTTTGTTCATGAAAACATGTATACGGATGTTCACATGTTACACTTTGTTCAAGAAGGTGATGACTCTTTTTACGTTACTGGCTATGATTCTAATGGATTGAAAGTTGAGGAATATGCTGGTATAGAAAGTCGTCATATAAGGTTTCAGAGTTATCGGCTGCCATACCCTCAATTTCCAAAGGTTATTTATAAGAATTATTTTTTTTGTTTACGTTTATTTAAAAATAAGTGTATTTTGTCACTGTATATGTTATAATTGTCAATCAGCAGATGGTGTTTCAGACATTGCCCGATAATTTTTGAGATGATATTGGGTTGCAAGGTACTGTTGTTGTTGTTGTTGTTGAAGGAATGGAGTTTAATATGGATGTTACTTGGGGCTATGAACGAGGTCATGATCCTAGTGCTTTGTATGTTATGGATGATGAGATGTGGTCGACTGCTCTTCAATATTCCGATATTGAATTTGGCGATGTTATTGTTTTTACTAAATTGGAGAACAATAGGTTGAATATAACCGTGTTTGGTTTCGATGGTAGGGCAAAGATACAGGGGCAGTTTCTTGGTGTGACGCAATTGTTTTTTCCACAAAATGATCTTGATAATGAAAATGGAGGTAGGCTTGAAATCTCATAATCATATTCAGTAATATCATAACATTTATCTTTAAGATTTATTTTGATATTTTTGAAACAGGTGATGAGCGAATGCAACACATTTGCCAATGGATTGGTCACCTTGATCATTTTGGTGAGCGAACTGATGTCTTTTACAGAAGGTCTACTGAAATTCTTCCGTTATGTAAACTTGTAAGTTTGTGTTTTGTGTGTACTTTTTTGTCTATGCATTTATATAATTTTATATAATTTTTGTAATTGTTGCCCACCAGGACATTCCAGACCATTTTCTTCAGAATCATCCTATGCATTTTTATCAAAATGCACTTTTTAGGAATGATGAAGTCGAATACATGATGCAAATTCAGATTGAGTATCATAGAGACAATCCATACCGGGTGAATCATGTGAATGCATTAGGTGATTGGACCTACTTTTTTGAAGATTGTGAGTTTGAGCATGGAAAGATGATAAGGTTTAAGTTCATGTATGTAGATTCTTATGATGTTTTGGTGTATCCTGTTTTCCATATTTGTTAGGAAATTGGATAAGGTTTAAGTTCATGTATGTAGATTGTTATGACATTTTAACTATTATTTCTTTATTTATTTTTTTGGGTTACATGAACAAACTTTCAGTGGTGGGTGTGTATATACTTGTATTCGATTGGACTGTTTAGACTGTTACAAATTTTAAAAGTTTATGGTAAGGACTTTTCAACATGGCCATTTTATGCGCGTATAACGGTTAGGCTGTCAACCCTTTTATACGTGAGGAGTTTCACAACACAACCATTATGTTGTAATCCCTCATATTAGTGCATAAGACCACTCAAGGATCATGTAGACCAAACGAAAAAACATTTCACTAAAATTTTTCTCTGATATACTTTCAACACAACCATTATGTTGTAATCCTTCATATTTGTGCATAATATCACTATTTTTCGCGTAGTTTTGGTTGATGTAATCTTGGTCAACAGATTGGAGTGTGGTTGGTGTATCCACTGCTAGGACATTTCAAACCACTGCTAGAGTTGATGAAACCACTGCCAGAAGAATGAATCCAATGCTTGAATTAAACCACTGCTAGTAGTGTTGTTTAACCACTGTTAGTATATTGTAATCAAATAAAAATTAATTTTCGCTACTTTTTTAGGTAAATATTAAAGCAAAATTTTTTTATCGATGTTCTTACATTTTATACATCGACAACTGTAATGTACTATCACATATCCCAAAATATTCTGAGCGACTTTTTAAAAGCGCCTTTTTTCAATTTAGCGATTTATGATACACTAATACTTTGTCTTTTATCTTTTTGTTCCCACATTCACTTCCTACCGACCAGAACCCTAGCTTCTTAATAATCTAATTCAACTGTCGTTTTCGTTCAATTATTAAAATTGAATTGTGCGAAAGGTTCGTGATACGTTATTGCCATGGTCCCCTATACCAATTTTGTCTTTATTTAATGTTTCAATATTCGTACCTAATTAGGGTTTACATTTAAAATTATACATATATTTTTTAAAGTATTGTATTTTACGTGTTCCTGTAACAGGATGGCACCTAGTTGGACTTCAGATCCTCGTTACCTGTTTGACGTCCATGTTTTGGGGGAGTTTTATTTCCAACCGTTGAGGTATGAAAATGGGGGTGTTTTTTATTGGAGTGTGTCTAAGGATAGGAAGGTGGACTATAGTAGTATGTGCCAGTATCTGAAAGAACATACTGAGCTAAATTTCCATTCGTTGTTTTTCTGTTTACCACAATGTCAATTAGAGGTAGGATTGAAACTAATAGAGTGTGATAGGGATGTGGCTGCCATGTATGACCTTGCTGATCGATATGGGAAGTTAATGATGTATATGGCACATAATCCCCAAAACTTATTTGATTTTTATTATCAAAATCTTAACTTTTATGATTCTGAATATGATTATACAACCAAATTGATTATACATGGAAGAAGATTAAAAGATGCAAGCAATATGACATATGATGAGCTTATTGCTTGGGCTGAAGAAGAAGCAAGCAGCCTTATTGATGTTGATGTCGATATGTCTGTTAGCCATAGGGATGTAGTTGTTAAGCCTAAGGTTAAGCGTAAGTTGGTTTTCATTGAAGAGCAAGATAAAGCCTTTGCAGGCAATCGATAAAAAAATTAAGGTGGTGCAAAAAAAAAAAAAAAAAAAAAAAACGCTATTTCTGAGCTGTTGGTTGCTACTTTGTGACACATAAATCTAATAAACCAGGCGATATATGTGTCACAAACTAGCATTTAACAGCCCAGGAATATCGCCGTTTTTTTTATAGCAGACACTTAAATTTTACCTGGTGCGTCAAAGTTACCAATTAATTCATATCACACTTACCACAGGACACGTATGCATATCGATTATACTTTTTTTTGATGATGTAGGTTATGTTTTCAACACTACGTTACAAGCCAGCATATCAAGGGAGCAGGTTATAACACAGGTATGTTCCCACAAAAGTACTTAGACAAACATAAATAAGTAAGTGCATATATTAAAATATCCAACAAAATTAACCTTAATAGGTTTATAGAACATCCATAAGCATAAACATAAACTTCATACATTCCTAACCATATATTAAACTCAAAACACATATGAAAAACACCAGAAGAAACCAGTTCAGTACACCATAGACTTGAGCTTCTCAATGAATGACATAAGCTCCCTTGTTCGCTTCTGCTTGTTCACAACCTTCACCAACATGTTTGCAATGTCTGCCAAATCCTCATTTTTAAAAATATTCAACTGTGAAATACTTTGCACACCTGAATCAAAGGGATACAAAAGCTCCAAATCTGCAATCACGAAATCCCTCTCAGTAACACGAGCCCTAATATCTTGGGCTTTTTTTGGTTAATTCTGCTTCGTCCACCCTAGTGACAGTAACCTCCCTACGAAACTTCTCCACCATCATGTCTCTAACGAGACTAGAACCAGCAGCAGCAGCTAACTCCTCGCAGAAAGGCATTTTTGTAGTCATTTTCTTCTTTTGTTTTTTTTTTAACAAAAAAGCAATTATAGTTTTCCTTTGGTTTATGTGTGTTTTTATATGAGTTATAAGCTCTTTTGATTTGATAGCCACGCATAGTAATTATGGCCTTTTAACTTATAAGCCATATTGATTTGATAGCCAACTTGAACTAAAATAAGTATAGTAGACTACTTGATGAATTTGTTATAAGCCATATTGATTTGATAGCCAACTTGAACCAAAATAAGTATAGTAGACTACTCGATGAATTTGTTTACTTGAGGAAATGTTGAACCTTTGTTTTTCTTTAATTTGACAGGTTTCCATGCCTCACAGTAATCGTGACATTAGGAGACGGGTTTAAACATATTGCAAACGTGCATGGACTCATAATAGTTGTATAGCTAAATTGTATATTCGACAATTGTATTTAGGTGGCCTAAATTTATATGTCTTTATTTAGTTCCCTTTATTTTAAATTGTTAAGCGAATATTTTACCTAGTTTTTTAAACAACTTTTTTTAAGCGATATGTTTTAAGCAATAAACTTAGTCGTAATTCAAAACATTTTGAGCATGTATATCACCCAAGTATCTAGAAGAAAGTATGATCTTTATATACAATAAGACATGTTTGGTAAAAAAAATATATATATACACTATAAGAGATGTGTTTAATAGTACTATCACGTAATCTAATATATTCTGAGCGACATTTTTAAAAGCGCGTTTTTTCTTCTTAGCGATTTCTGGCCACTATCACACCGAACCCTGACAAGAACTCTAGCACGTTATAATTCTAAATTTAGTTACAATTCAAATGCAAATCTTTTCCGATTTGAGGTCAAACAACAATAAGAAAAGTGTAAAAAAGTATTATCACACAAACCAATGTATCATGTCAAGTACTTTCACATAAACCAATGTATTCCGAGCGACCTTTTAAATGCCCCATTTTCATCTTACCAACTTAAACCGACTAGACAAACATATTATGTTTTACTAACAAAAAATTGGATACAAGGATTTATGTGGTTGCTATTTTATTTTATGTTTTTATTTTAATTATGTCGATTATGCGATATAATTTTTCTTTTTTAATTCAACGTCAATGTAGGTTGTTTTGTAACACACAAAGACAAATAAGATTAAGATTGACAATGACATAAACAAAAGTAATTACACTTAACTAGTACACCAACACATAACCCACCATAACTAACCTAAATCAAAGATTTACATAACCTAAACAAACATAAACCTAACATGAAGGATTCAAAAAGTCAAACGACCATTGACTCAAGATGTTCAATGAAGGATAACAAAGAAGAAATGCGAGCACGCCTTTCTAAGATGGAGGTCTGCTTCCTTACAATCTCAGCCCTATCTTCAATTTGCATCCTTCTCATGTGCCGAACAGTCGCAACAGACGAGTTAGTTGGACCCACAACCAACAGCTCTCCAATAAGGACATCCCTACGTTTTACACGAGCGGTTAGCTCGTCAATCTTCTCTTGCAGATCTAATTCATCCCGAACAGTATCCCTAACTTCCCCCCAATATTCCACAATCATCATAGACTTGACAGATCGAGAGTTTGCTGTATGGGGATAGTTGATCCAAGAGGGGAAGACGGGGGTTGGCCATTGTTGTTGTTGGTTGAGATAAGGTTTTTTTTTTTTAGAGAGGATTAAAAATAGAGTGTGGAAATATAGAGTGTTAAGCACAAAATATGTTGGTAGTTGTGATAGGAGTTGTTAGAGCATATTAAATAGAGTGGAATTATAGAGTGATAAGTAGAAAATGTGTATTGTCATTTAGTAGTTTTAAAATAGAAGTGTAAAATGTATATTGTTTAGAAGAAAAAAAATGTATAATGTTTAGAAGTTATCATAATATATGTTTTGACTGTTCATTTCTGCATGGGAAAAGGTGTTCATATTTATTGTTGGATTTGGAGGACATATTTATGAAAAAGGATAAACATTAAGGTTGCGTTTAGTTGGAGTAAAAATTCACTTGTTTTCTATGTCTAGTTTTGTAAAAATTTAGATGGGATATTTATCTACACAAAACACTTGAAAACATAAAAAATGCGTATAATTGATATTTGTATTTTCTATTTTCAATAAGAAGAACAATTTTTTTTTCCAGTTTTTGTTTTGTGACAACAACACAAATTCGCTAAACATAATTTCATATATAAGCATCAATCGATAACATAAAATGTGTTTCCAAAATCACCAATGGTCCAAAACTATACCTAAGCTACGTATAACCAAATGTTCAAAAACTATACCTACAATCCATTTAGCGGTAATCCTAACCATGTTATTCTTTACAAACATATCGTAACACATAAGGCGCGAACTCGTGTTAACCAGGCGGTTTTGTCAGTTGACTTCTGATATCTTCTGCTTCTTCGAGTTTGACCAAAGCTTAACCTGCATATTTTAAATAGCTTAGGGTTTTAGGTAATGATAACTATCCAAGCATCGGGTATCAAAAAGACCCTTTAAACCATTAAGTTCGATTTGGTCATTTTAACAATTAGGGTAGGATGGTGGATTTTGGGACATAAACCAAGTTCTTGGCAGGGTGTTAGGGTCCAACCCCTTTCATGTGTAATAGAACTTTAACTAGGTTAATGAGATCATGTTGTGTTCATATGCTTGTGATACAAAAGATTTCATCGTGTTTGCATACAACTATTTGAACAGTGTGTATATGGTTGAGGGTTCCTGAAAACAAAGGAATGATGTTAGTGTGTTTACTTAAAGTTATATTATACCATTGCCCGACACCATTTCCTTATCCTTTTTACAATGATCACCCCAAAAACTCACCAACAATTCTCTACTATATTATGAACCAACAAAATTGAAGTTTGCGTCGATGACACGTGGCTTCTTTGATGGTTCACGGCGACGAGGTACACGGTTTCTTGGTCCAGTAGATACGGGAAAGTGCACAACACATTTTTGTTACGGTTTGTAATGGTTACCTATTGATGAGAGTTGAATCTTGAAGGGTAGAAAGGTGGTGCAAAGTGGTTTAGCCATGCGTAGAGAGTTCATAACTGTGCGTGTGTGTTTTTTGTTGAGAAACTCCATGTTTCTGTGTAACAAAGAGATGTCAGAGATTATAAGAAATAGATGACAGGGTTTTGTAATGATAGTGATGGCAAGTGAAGTGGACTTAATGAGGCACCCTAAAAAACGCTCATATCACTCGCCACCATTATATATATATCATTACCAACCATTTCATCTATCTTGTTATCATCTATGATCTCTCTCTGTCCCACGGAAACATGGACTTTCTCACCAAAAAAGACACCACTAAAACCACACACTCAGTTAAACAATCTCAAAGCAAGCTAAACCCTTTGGCACAACCTTTCTACACTTCATTATTCAACCCTCATCATCAGGTAACAATAGCAATAAATGGCTTTACACTTTCCGGTATCTACCGGACCAAGAAACCGTGTACCTCCTCGTCGTAAACCATCAGAGAAGCCACGTGTCATGGCCTTTTGACTTCAATTTTGTTGTTTGATAATATAGGAGAGAATTGTTGGTGAGTTTTTGGGAAGATCATTGTAAAAAGGAGAATGAAATGGTGTTGGGCAATGGTATAATATCACTTTAAGTATACAAACTAACAACATTCTTTTTTTTCAGGAACCCTCAACCATAGACACACTGTTCAAATAGTCGTCCGCAAACATGATCAAATCTTTTGTATCACAAGCAGATGAACACAGCATGATCTCATTAAACTAGTTAAAGTGCTATTACACATGAAAGGGGTTGGACCCCAACACCCTGCCAAGAACTTGGTTTATGTCTCAAAATCCACCATCCTACCCTCCTACCCTAATTGTTAAAATGACCAACTCGAGCTTAATGGTTTAAAGGGTCTTTTTGATACCTGATGCTTGGATAGTTCTCATTACCTAAAACCCTAAGCTATTTAAAATACGCAATGACATATCTTACCTTTTGGCCTCGACTGTGGTCGCGGCTTGGCCTCGGATTGGCACATATAATATACTACAACTAATATTCCTACAACTAATCAATTGCATATAATATACTATATAACAATACCTAATAAACAAGAGATACCCAGTTAAGATTACAACTATATAACAAAAACCCATGAAGCTTTTTACGGTCAGTCAAGAGAATTTATAAAAAGTAGTAAATGATACCAGCGCGGTGATGTAGTGGTGGTAGAGGCGGCGCTATGATGTAGTGGTGGTGCAGTGATGAAGATGAAGGAGTTGAGGTGAAAGCAGTTGAGGTTAATAATTGGGGTATGTGTGATATGGGTAGTATGTGAGTTATAGGTTCTTAAATAGAAGTTAATATGGAATCAGAAAATTAATGTGGGAAGGTATAAGTTGTTGAGGAGTAAATTAAGTGGTTGACTTTGGTATTCATTAAGTGTTTGGTTATTTCACACCTTGCACTCTAACATTAATATGTCATAAACTAGATAGATCGTGACAATATATACGGAAATTAGTTGGGATTTTATTATAACGGTGGGTGCGATGTAATAATACCTATTTTAGGAAAACCTTATATTGGTGATCACGATTCAGAGTGTCATACATATCAATGCCAATTTTAGGATATATGTTTCGTAACAACGGATGAATTAGAAAACGAGACACGTATATTACAACTTATTTTAAAAACTCGTAAGTCGTAAGTATAATGAGGATTTTTTTGTAAATGTACCCACACGTGATTTTCATTCTTACTTGGAGTTGACCTGATAATGTATACTTGGGGGGCTATTTTGTAAATTTGATGTATCCACTGCTAGCGTCTATCAAACCCCTGCTAGTGGTTTTCAATCCACTGCTAGCAGGTTCCTGTTAAATTTGAGGGGCTGTTTTTTAAATTTGATGTATCCACTGCTATCGTCTATCAAACCACTGCTACAGCCTATCAAACCACTGCTTGTGGTTTTCAATGCACTGCCAGTGGTGTTCCTGATAATGTATACTTGGGGGGCTGTTTTGTAAATTTGATGTATCCACTGCTATAGTCTATCAAAACACTGCTAGTGGTTTGAAATCCACTGCTTGCAACTTCCTAGTAATAGATACTTCAAGGGGCTGTTTTGTAAATTTGGGGAAAACTTATTTTTCCCCCAAATCACTGCCAGTTGAAGTAATTGATCTTCAAATCACTTCCAATTGACGCTCCACATAAACCCTAACCACTCCAAACTGCTAATTTCAAAATCCCACATCATATTCCATAACAACTCACAATGCCATTGCAGTATTCCAACACCCATAACCTAGTTGTTTACTTAATAAAAAATAATCAATCAGATGGTTTTCATGGCATGATTGATTTTATCAACCACATTAAAATTCAGTTTGCATTAACTGTAGCACCCACAATTCTTAAAGACTATATACATGATTTTTGGGATAATGCTGAGATACAGGAGCGAGATGGATTAGAGGTGTTTAGGACTAAGGTGGATGATAATGAGATTTTGGTGGATGAGGAAGTCATTAGAGGTACTTTGAAGTTCGATGATGCTAATGGACTAGTTAATCTTTCTGATAATGATATATTTCAAGGTTTAGAAAGGTTAGGTTATACAAGAAGGGGAGACAGGGTAAATTTTTTGAAATGTATGTTTTCTTCCAAATGGAAGTTTTTAATTCACACCTTGCTGATGTGTCTGAGTAATAAGACCACTGGGTTTAATGGATTTCCCTCCAAAATTGCAACTGCTTTAATTTGTCTATCTGAAGGGAGCGAATTCAATTGGTCTAGCATGATTTTTGAAGGGTTTGTGCAGAATATTAGGAAGAAAGGTAAATATTACTTGTATCTTAGGTTTGTTCAACTTATTGTGGATAGCCAAATAGCAGAACCTGTTGAACATAATACAAAGTATGAGGTGCATTATATGCTTCCTAAGGTTTTTGCTCATATGAGAAACCAAAATCCTAATTTAACAATCCCAATTGTTCCATTGTTCCCTCATACGATTAATTTACCTGTCATTCGTGAGTTTGATGATGTAAATGAACCCCAAATGGCTGAACCTGAACCCACTGCCACCGTAGTTGCACCCACTGTTAGTACGAGTGTAACCACTGACACCAACCCTGATGCTATGATTACTTCACCCCTCGCACCAGTTCACACAGGTCGAAGTGATGAGGGTAGCTTGGAACATCAACATGAATTGACGGATAATGATCAACATCAACATGATGCCTTTTCCAATGAACCACCTCTCGAACCAGTTAACACAGGTCGAGTTGGGGATGAAAATCGTGAACGATTAAATGAATTGACGGTTAAATGTACAAAAATGGAGAATATGATCAGACAATTGAAGCACAGGATGTTTGTGATGGAGAAAGTTAGGAGACATGGGCTTAGTGTTGTTAGAAGAGTTACGAAACATACTAAGAAGGTGAGCTCCTCTCAAGATGTGGTTTTGGAGGACCAAAAAAAAACAAGGGACGACTGAAGGATTTGATTCAGGGGAGGCTGATGTTGTGCATATGGATGAGGATGTGGATAGTGTAGATCATGGAGGGCAGTATGTGGTGTCTGATAAAGATGGGAATGAAGTTGTACTCGAGATCTTGAAGACTGTAGTAGATGATATAGAGAAGGATGTGGTGCAGGAAACATCCACTGATAGTTTTTCAGAACCCACTGCTACAACTTCAATAGAGGTAATCACACCCACTGATATAGAAGTTAAAGAGAAGGAGGTGGTGCAGGACACATTCACTGCTAGTGTTTCTGTAACCACTGATAGTTTTTCAGAAACCACTGCTACAACTTCAACAGAGGTAATCACACCCAGTGTTGTAGAAGTTAAAGAGAAGGAGGTGGTGTAGGACACATCCACTGCTAGTGTTTATGTAACCACTGATAGTTACTCAGAACCCACTGCTACAACTTCAACTGAGGTAACCACACCAACTGATGTAGAAGTTAAAGAGAATGAGGTGGTGCAGGACACATCCACTGCTAATGTTTCTGTAACCACTGCTAGTTACTCATAACCCACTGTTACAACTTCAACTGAGGTAACCATACCAACTGATGTAGAAGTTAAAGAGAATGAGCTGGTGCAGGAGACATCCATGGCTAGCGTTTCTGTAACCACGGCTATTTTTTCAGAATCCACGGCTATTTGAAGACTGTAGTAGATGATATAGTAGTCTCACACACTGTTATTACTACCACATATACAATTCTCACAACTACATCTGTTTCACCACCTAAATCAAAAGAAGTTGAGAAGGAGGCTGCCAGTACACTGATAAATTTAAGCAAAAGTTCATCAAACCCTACACCTACCATTGCACCTGCTCCTATATTTCTTAAACCAACTAGACCTAAACCCTTGACTAAAAGTTTGACTATTGGTGAGCCTTTGAAGAAGAAGGTGGCTCTACCAGATATTGGAAAGGGAAAAGGTATTGCTGAACCTGAGATAAAGTTCAAGAATAAAGAAGAGCATATTGCTTATGATCATGACTTTGGTGCAAGAATTGAAGCTGCAGAAAAAGCAGAAATAGAAAGGAAAAAGCTACAAGAGGAGGAAGCTAATTAGAGATGGTTAGATGATTGGGAGGATTCACAATCCTATCTTGAAGCTTCTAATAATATTAAGAATGAGTACACTCGTCAAGAGTGGGAACTGTTCTCTAATAATCAAAAAGCAAGAATCTTGGGTGAATGGGCAACAAGGTTCAAAAAAGAGAAAAAACAAGTCAAAAGAAAGAAACCTCCTACAAAGAGCGAGATGAGAAATACATACATGAAGATTATCAAGAATTCAGGCATACATGTTACTGAAAATCTAAGAACATGTTCATTTGAGAGGATTAAGGATCTTTTTCTGATGTGTATGAGAGTTAATGATGAATTTAATCCTATGAATTCTGAGAAAGAAGCAGAATGGTTAAAGAAGCAATCCAGTTATAAAAGACAAAAGGTGGATGAAGAGTTGAAAAAGAAAGAAAGAACTAAACAGTATTTTAAGGAGACTGATAGTCCTAATCCTGAACCTATTAATCCTATTCCTTTAAAATCAGTTCATCCTATTATGGATTGGCAGATTGTTATAGAAAGAGGTAGAGAAGTAGTTGAGATTACAAGAGGTGATGGATGCAAATCCACTTATTTAACATTTGGGATCTTACAAGATTGTTTGACTAAGAGTGATTTGGACCAGTTGTGGAAAGTAATGAAGTTCAGATATGGGAAGTTAGGTCTAAGTGGAGAGTTAGCTAAGTTTTTATGGGCTGCTATAAAGAACATGTTTGAACCTGATCTTGATGCTGAATATTGGTATCATTTTGAGGTGGTTGAATGGCTATTGTACTCATACTGCAAGGTTCATGCTGTAAAACTAAAAAAAAGGATAGGTTTTTCATGTTTGTTGATAGGGATTATCCTTTATCAAAGAATGTGGCAAGACAAATGCTGGAAGCTAAAATCACTTCAAGAGGAACAAAGGAGACACATCCTATAATTGATCCACTATTTCAAAAGATAGAGAAGATTGCAGACATACAAGGAACCACTGCCAGAGGTAATAATACCAATCCTAGAAGATTGAATCCACTGCTCATTGTTAGAATGCGGCTAGTAGTAAAGTATAACGGATTAGGCGCAAAAATTTGGAAACCAAGAAATTGATGCAAAAAAGGTCAGACGATACTTTAACAATGTTAAGTTAATGTCTTCGATTGTTCATTTTTTGTTATTTTCGCAACCTCATTTTAAATTAAAATCCCATAGATTCCATAGGTATACGCTGGATATGATGAAAAGACAGAAGATTCAAGACCATCCAACTATTGAAGAGAAGATAAAATGTGAGTAAAACTCCTACTTACTAGGAAACTTTATTGAATAAAGTATGTTACTAGGAAAGCACGTACGATAAAACACTAAGTACTTGGAAATCAGATACATTATAGCGCTAAATACTTACTAGGGGCATATAGTACTCTTAGTTACTAGGAGATCACATACGATATAACAGTTAGTACTTTGCATACCGCACAGTGCTTATAGCGGCAACGTACCCTCAAGCTTATGAATAAAAAAATTCTTGTTTCGAGCACTCAGCTCCAGTTCGCCTGCCAAGATATTCATTTGCATCACTTTGTGTTCACTAAGGGCTTGCTCCTGCTTCAGAAACTCAACAGTTTTTTATGGCACCTTCTTTCGCACAGTTGCCATCTCTTGAATAACGGCAGCCCTTTCACGATTAAGTCTAGCCAATTCTTGAGTTAGGATGTCCACCTTTCTTGCCAATTGAACATCTTCGATTGCAGCGGTATGGCAGTAGTAAATCATCATGTCTGTCCAGTTGTTAGTGTTAGCAGCAGCTCTTATGTCATCACATTTAGGCAGACCTAACATTGTTTTTGCTTACTTTTTTATGGAATGATGTTGTGTGAAAATATACTTGCAAGTTTGCTCTTAAATAGACAAATTGAAAGGTAAATAAATAGTCACATGCATACCATTGATGTTACACTATATGCCTGACTCCTATACGTTTTTATAGAAAAGAACAAAAAATATGCACATGTTCAACAGTTGATTGTATAACATTCTCACAAAGTAACATAAAAAAACAATAAAAGCAAGCCACTCCTGTAGCTATTATTATTCAAGTAACAAACATTGAAAATTCTAGATGACTGATAAGTTGTGCTTCCATTGTGTTAAAGTTCAAATTGGAGTAACTATAAATCGTCCAAATGAACAACATTTTCAGTCACAGGTTGTGACTGAATGTTGTTTGGAACGATGTTTTCAGGAGTAGATGATTCACATTTCCATACGAAATCATTGTTTGATTGAGCACTTGCTTCTCCCTGTTCGACCTCTACAAGCGTCCTCTATCCTCCGTGTCATTCTTGTTCCACTGCTTCTTCATTAGTTGTAGGGATGCACGATTGTGAGTTTCTTTTACGTTTTTGACATGTGACATTAGTTCAAACCACCATATCAGTAATTACATTAAAAATTATATACATTGAAATAAAATATAGAAACACACTTGCCTTGCTTGTCATAAACAGTTCAGTACATGACTGTCTTGTGTGTCCTGCCTTGCCACACCTGCCACAGGTTTTGCTTTCTGGCTCTTCCCCTTGTGATCGGATACGTGTTTTTTATTTGGGTCTTCCAGGTTGTCGCTTATCCATAGCAGGAGGTTTTACGGTTTGCAAGTCATCAGGAGTACGCCACAAGGATACATCTTTTAGAGGATAAACCCTTGATTCGTATGTATTTTTAAGTGACGTTTTTTTAAACCAATCCATCGCCCAACTGCTAGTTTCAGTCATCCCTTCAACTCTAGACACAGCACAAACATGACCACAAGGTAGACCAGATAGCTGCCATTTGCGGCAAGTGCATTCTCTGTTGTCAAAGTAAACAATATGAACATGTTTCGGATCAGTAACATGGTAAATCTTGTGCATCTCAATTCCGTTAACACCCCAATTAGCACTCTTTGCCATTCCATTGTTTACTTTTGCATTTGCCCATTCGGTAAGTTCATCCATTTGGAGCATCTGAAATAAAAAAATAATAATACATTTTCGAGCGGCGTGCCAAATATGTAATAAACCAATTATAATAGACAGTTTTTTTAAGTTACCTTTGTATTTTGCTCGACGTTCAAAATACCATTTTTGTAGAAGCCTTCAGTAGTATTCCATTAGCTGGGTTATTGGAACCTTCCTAACATCTTCGGTTACAGAGTTTATTGATTCAGCACTATTTGAGGTCAAATAATTGAACCTGTTTGCAGGGCAGTAAGCACGCGACCATTTATGAAATCCAGCTTCATCTTTTAGTTTTTTATACACATCAGGTTTTAATGATTGAATCCCAAAAATTGAAGCATCAAACTCCTGCTTTGTGTAAGCTTTCCATGTCCTCCAATATATAGCCTTCCACTTTCTAGTTTTCAAAGTGCAGTTCATCATTAAATGACGACAACAAAAACCATGAAATGCGTTGGGAAAAACGGTACTACATGCATGTCCAATTGCCAGATGTTTGTCAGAGATGATGGCCAAATCTTTTACTTCACCAATGCATTCTTTAAGTTTGCTCAAAAACCATGTCCATGATTCATTGGTCTCACCTTGAGAGACACCAGTTGCAATAGGTATAATCTGGTTGTTGCCGTCCATCCCAACAACAATCAGATTCGTACCAAGGTATCTCCCTTTAAGATGTGCGGCATCAATGATTAGCAATGGTTGCATAAAACGTAAGAAGCTCCGAATCTATTTTAAACCAATCAGAAATTGCTTAATTAATAATATTTACATAATAATGAAGGTATTAATCAGAAATAAAAAATAATAGAATTTATGGAAAACTTACAGCAACACCGAAACCAATGAATACCATCTTAAACCGATCTGTCTCAATGTGTGTTATTGTCCCCTCATTTTGCAACTTTAAGTTATAGCAGTAATACGGCAACTGCTCAAAAGACTCCCTAGGACAACCGTTCAACAACTGTAATGCAATGTTTTTCCCACCCCAAGCTCGGTAGTAAGAAGTGTCTACTTTCCAATCAACATTAAAATCTTTTTTTATGTCCGCACCCGTATAGACCCGTTTGAAATTCCTCAATTTATCAACAAGTATGTGACCCACTAATTTTCGGGTAGCATTTTGATGATTAGGATGAATTTTTGTTCTGGAACATGTATGGCAGTCGTTAATGGAAGTAACATAGAAGTATCGGCTAACAACACTTTTTCGTGCGTTAATGTACCAGTTGCAACCTTCTACAAAACAAGCTACACTGTACCTTTTCTTACATGAGTTAGTAACTTTATACTCAAACATATCAACCAACGCTTTTATTCTTATTGCATAAATGCATCCTTGCTTATCATCAAACCGACTACCCACCTTTAATTTAGATACAACAGGGTGTTTATGGTTACTTAGCTTTTTAATTATGGGATCAGCTGAACTGGGTGGATCAGGGATATTTAGAAATGTGGTTTTCAGCCAACTAGGATGCACATCTACATTAACGTTTGCGCCTGCAACCTCATTATTATGATCTTCAACTTTTGGTGTTTGAAAGTCAGATTCTTGAGGCAACAAAGGAACATTAAGATCAATATCAAGAGTCTTAGAAGAAGTAGGCGGCTTTACCTTGGAAGATTTCTCGATAAGTTTGATGTATAGCGTCTGGATCAAGTTCTGCTTACAACATATTTCATGAACAAAGAAAGAAACATCATCATCGTCACTCACGTGAATTTTGGTTGAAGCGGACATGTAGTATAAACTGATGATCTTATCTTTAATTAGATATTTGTTAGTGAGATAGGTAATCAGCTGTAGGTAGGCGATGTTAACTGGAAGTAAAACTCCACGAATTGATCTCTCAAAATCCAAATAAAGTTTGAATTTTTGGGAATTAACCGAAGTCATTTTTCTGGGATTGGTGTTCTGGGATTGTACAAAACAATAAACCAAAAAAAAATTCGCTGAAAATAGGACCTTTTAGTCGCTCAATATAAAATTCGCTTAAACTTTTCCCTCCACAATATTCATTACCCGCTCATTCACAAAGTATATTTCCCGCCAAATTAGATGTCACTCTACTAGAAAAGCGTCAAGTTTACTCATTGGGTAAATAAAACAATGGCTCCCTCCTCTGCCTCTACATCCAGATCCAATCGAAAGCCATTGGAATACTACATTAATGCTACACACTGCGAATGTCCAAAGCCATTACCGGTGGAAGTACAAACGTCTTGGACCCGGACTTATCCTGGCAGAAGATTCAAGGCCTGTCCAATTTATGTAATACTATTATGCATTATACTTATTTTACTTGTTAGGTTGAATATGTGAATTTAACAAATCTTATTTTTAGGACAAAAAGACCAAATGTAACTTCTATGGGTTCCTAGACCCGGAACTACCAAGTGAGTATTACAAAGATTTTTTTACAAGGAAATGAGGAAAAGAAACATTTAATGAAGACGGGAAAGAGTTCAGTCTCGGATGAAGTTATTGAGGTTTCAAACAATGATATCATGAAAATGTTGGATGAGTTGACTTTTATCAAGTCAAGAGTGCAAGTTCATGACAGAGTTGTGTTGGTTTTCAGTTTGATTGTTCTCTTCAGTGCTGTAGTTTGGTTATGGTAATCTGTTTATCAATAAGTGTTATGTAATATGTATGTTATAGTCTTTTAGCAATAACATTATATGTAGTCGTTTTTTCAAATCAAATGGATGTTTGTAAAAAAAAAACATTTTAGCAATTTACACAAAATGTTTGTTGCAAATCAACAGTATCACAACACGTATATACAGAAACTATGGCCTAAAGAAAGCCTACATGGGTGTTAGGAATATACCAAGTTGCACTACACAAACATGCATAAGAAGTTGTCTTTTGATGTCCTTCACAGACATACAGTTTGTGGTTACATTTGGTTGAACAACAAAAGTCTAAACCCACATACAAGTCATACCCAAAGAGATGAAATGCATATTTTTTTATTCAATTGTATGAACAGCCACCTTATACTTCTAAAAGTACTCCACCATATGCTCTCGATACGCCAAAGCAACTTGAAGAGGGTCATCAACCTTCATACTTAAGTTGTTACCCAGCCTGTGCAAAAAAAAAAAAAAACATACCCAAACTCCGCAATCACCGTATGCATTGGCTTGTATAGGGACATCATCCACAACTCGAAATGTGATCTTATAATCAGAAACAGATATTGATTTGGCTTGAAGAACTTTACACAAGTTTAGATACTGTGGTAGCATTCTCTCAAAAGTGACCCTCCATTTTAAATTCTTTTCTCTCGTCTCAGGTTCTGGCTACCTAGTGTGTCATAAATTGTTGTAACTCCGGTACGAATTTGCAACTCGGCGAGAAACCAGTGGCACTCGGGTACGTTCACAGGAAAGTATACCTAAATGTGATCAAATAATCCTTGTCATAATTCATCACATTTTGAGCATGTATATATTTACCCAAGTATCTAGAAGAAAGTATGGTCTTTATATACAAACCTTCTCGACACTAGACCATGGCAATGGATAGCGTTGACCAGTGGCGTAGTAGGCACGCATAGACCCATCAAGGATAAAAGAAGAGAAAAATGGTCCAGCCATAGCCCAATCGGGATTGCCCGGCCTGAACTGCCACAATAGATCAACCCAGAGATCCAGATGCTGCAAATTTTTTATAAGCAAAATACCGTTAAACTAATTAAAAAATAATAATTTTTTTATGGAAATTAAATATCTGTTAGGTACCTCATCTCCAAGCCATCCTTTTTTATTGCCTCTTCCATAACCCAACAAAGCCAACCAAAATTTTCGATGAACAACGATGTCGCCAAGACCCCAAGGAAAGCTATGTGATGACTTCAAATTTTTTTATAAAGGTATCCATACACGCTGGTTTAGTAATCTTGTTGATATCGCAACCTTCAGGACGTAACAGATCCTGAAATTTTTTAAAAACAAGATTAATGTATATGCTTGTTTGTAAATGTAGTTCTTCTATACCTCTACCCATGTTTCCAACTGATTATCTTCACCACGTGGTGGATTAATATCTTTTCTCAGTCTTTTGGAACGTCGTTTCGGCAACTGTGGAGTCGTGGGAGGGAGATTCACGTATGGGTCCTGCAAACACTTGCCCACCTGCTTTGTCCTTTTTGAGTCAACATCTTCTTTCAAAACAGGAGTACTATCTTGGGTAACTTTGGCATTACTCTCTTTGGTAACTTTGGCCTTTCTAGTTTTCTTTATTGCTAGGGCATTATAAGGTGACTGTCTGAACTTACTTGCATTTCTCTTCCTTTTACCTCGCATGAAAACATCCTATACAAAAAAAAAATTCATCATTGAAACAACATCAAACTTTTGAAGTACATGTGGTAACTTTAATAAATAATGTAGATGTACCTCAGAAGCTGTAGGCAAAGGCTTACTGGCTTGTCCGTCAGAATTATGAATCATGATCTGTCTTGCCTTCACAGCATCATTATTAATTTTGTCTATTACCGCCTTGTTTGACAACTCATTTGCAACCGGTAACTCAACCCCGCTTTCTTTCTCATTAACGTGGGCATCAACATTGTATGCTTCATTATGAATAACCGTCTCTCCAAGATGATTCATATGCTCATCCCCATCCCTGCCATTTGTGACACTGCTTCACTTACTTTCTGACATTCATGAGAATCTATAATGTTATTTTGATTACCTTGAACCACCTCTATAGATTTCTCAGCAACATTTAACACTGCCTCACGATCATGAGAGTGTTCATCAACAGCATTGCAATCAACAATGTCATTTTCATTAACTTGAACACCCTCTATAGATTTATCATCCACATTTAAACCTACTTCACCTACTTTCTCACGATCATGAGAGTGTTGATCAGCAGCATTGCAATCAACAATGGCATTTTCATTACCGTGAACGCCCTTTAGAGACTTATCATCAACATTAAACACACCTTCATGAGCATGTATGTCATGTGCTTGAACCGCCTCTCCAGGTTTATCATCACCAGATTTATGCTCAACGTTAGATGCACCTTCACTTAATTTCACCGTAACATCGGAATCATGAGCATGTATCTCATTATCTTGAACAGTCTCTCCGGGTTTATCATCAACACTTACCACTACCTCACTCGGTGTTTGGCCATCTTCCTTGTTTTCAGTAGCATTTTGTTCATCTAGCTCCACCTGTTTGTCCTGACATTCTGAAAGTCCATAAACAGAGAAATCATCTTCTAGCTCCACCTGTTCATCTAGCTGCAGCTGTTTCCCCTGTAATTATACAAGAATAACACAACTATATGGATGACCAAATATAGCAAACATGTATAGATAGTGCAGGTGGAATTTATATATACGTACTTCAATAGCCGATTGAGAAAATGTTTCATTCAAATTAGGTAAATTCAAATGATTGGGATCATGATCTGAAATGTGATCATCTAACGGCAATGGTTCGTCTTGAAGACAATAATCCGCAAGCTGCGACATAGTTGATGGAAAAGCGGTAGGGTCTATATAAGTAAGACCACCTTGTTCGTTTTCAGCATTAACACAAATCGATTTGTAGCAATTGTGTAGTTAATTAAACTGATTTAAGTATGTAACAAAAAAACAATAAAATAAAAAAGTACTACTAAAAGGAACATAACCTTTTTATAATCAGCCGAATGAACATCACGAGAATGAAGATCAAACAAACTAGGACTACCATTCCAGTTTTCATTATGAATTGGACTTGACGTCTGAATTTCCATGGCATTTTGGCCAAAACAAGCCTCATCCGATTTGCCGTGCGTATGAGTTGAAGTCTGAAATTTAAAATATACAATCAATTATACTACTAAAGAAACCTGCTAGAAGTGGATTGAAAACCACTAGCAGTGGTTTGATAGACACTAGCAGTGGTTTTGATAGACGATAGCAGTGGATACATCAAATTTACAAAACAACCCCTCAAGTGATACATTAACAGGAACCTGCTAGCAGTGGATTGAAAACCACTAGCAGGGTGCGATAGACGCTAGCAGTGGATACATCAAATTTACAAAACAACCCCCCAAGTATACATTATCAGGTCAACTCCAAAGAGGAATGAAAATCACGTGTGGGTACATTTACAACAAATCCTCATTATACTTACGACTTACGAGTTTTTAAAAGAAGTTGTAATATACGTGTCTCATTTTCTAATTCAAAGTTCTTACGAAACATATATCCTAAAAATGAATATAAAGACCATGTTCACCTTTGGACGTTGTATCTTTAGAGCTTCCTCAACAACAGCAAGTCTATTTTTAATATCATTAAGGCTCAGGGTTGTATCTTTATTGGCTCGGGGTTGTATCTTTAGAGCTTCCTCTACAGCGGCAAGTCTATTGTTAATATAGTCAACCTCGGCATCTATGTCTAGCTGATTGGAACTTTGACCTTTATCAGTTACTGGCACATCATTATTGACTATAGCCACCTCTTTATCACCTAACGCCACATATGTATCATTTATCACCACCTCTTTATGCACCTGCAAAGCAAGATCGAAACAGAATGTAAAACGAACAACCTCATTCGATCTAACCATATGATTTAGCTCAGGAATATCTAACCATGGCCCAAAAACAGTTGCTCTGAACAACCTCATTCGAAATTAACCATATGATTTAGCTCAGGAATATCTAACCATGGCCCAAAAACAGTTGCTCTGAACAACCTCATTCGATCTGGATTGCTTAACAATTTAGACTTAATTTGCGAAAACAACTTAACCTGGGAACGAACCGTTACCTTAGCATCAAAATATTGGGGAATGTAAGCCATTTTGGAGTTTAATTGACTGAATAATTAGGGATTGATTTAGGGCTTCACAATTTTGAATTGTGTTTTTCTGGTAGTAGTGTTAGTGTGAGTGTTAGTGTGTGTGTTTGTGTTTGGGTAAAAAATTTGAAAACAGGGTAAAAATTTTAAAAAAGGTGTAAAAGTACTGTTAAAACAGTACTTTAGGTACAAAAAATGTACAGAAAATAAGTCGCTTATATTATTTCGCTTAAGTCGCTCAGCTTCGGGAAGGAACTAAATGTATAAAAAAATAATTTTGTAACTTTGACTTTTTTTTACTAAAGGACAAAAAAAATTTCGCAAGATTCTAAAAAAGTCGCTTAGATTCGGTCGCTGTAAATCGTAGCGGTAAAAGTCAGAAAAAATGATTGGGTACACAAACTTCGAAGGACACTTGTCAAGCTTATATGAAAAGTAGAAAAGTCGCAAGTCTCAAAGTCTATTTTGGAATACCCAAACTTTTTTCCTAAAAAGTGATGACACTTTGAGCAAAACATGCATTCTCATAATTACCCATATCTATAACTCTAAGGCCTCCTATTTACATGTTCTTTGATCCGTAACAATAAACAAGAATCTATTGATGGTCTGCAATCAAGTTAACAAGTTAAGGTTAGTAGGTTACCAATGCTCTCTCGTACAACTTACTTGAATTGGTCACAAACCTTTTATTATACTTATAGACTGAAACATCGTTCATTCTTGTTTCAGCTTCAACTTAAACTAACAGCCACTTGATTAATAGGTTATATAAGGTGGACTTTCATATACGCGTCAAATTCAAATTCAAGTTCAAGCTAATACACATAAAAATTAAATTGAGCTCAGAACCTTTTTAAAATGCTATGCTTGCATTTTATGAAAGGGTAATTACTTGAAATACTTCCTGTAAATAAATAGATCATATTTATCATTGTCAATTCCATGAAGAAACTTGGATGATGGAAGAAACCTCTACGAATGGCTGGTTGGGATATGTAAATGTGTGAATCTCATTGCAGTGAAGAAAAGTCTAAGAAAGATTGATTGGGATGTAACTATGTGGACCAACAACTTTATTGTATATGAGGGTTTAAGATGACTTCAAATTGGAGGTAGGGTTTTAAGTTTAATTTTGTTGTCTACTAGTGTAGACTTTCCAAGTAAACTCATCTTAGTCCAAAACTCATTAGTCATTTCTTTCTTCATCTAGTGGCCCTTCTAATGTTTTTGGCATATACATGCTGAAATTACATCATGTAAGATTCTTTCATTAAATACAACTTTGAAGTATACATGTTACAACTGTCACAAGTTATGACCACTGATATCTCATCCTTTGAGGTTATGAAGCACAAAACTACAGCTCTCAAAACCTTTACTCTGTCCATAAGAAAAAGAAACCCACGGAAATGTAATCTCGACATCACCCATGTATGTTTGGTCATCCATATAGTTAGCTAATTTGCTGAGTTTTCTCAGGCTAGTACGGGTTAGAAACAAGGGGTTAGAGAAGCCCAATGACACTCATACACTGTTACTTAAGACAAATTACTCAAAAATTGCAGGTATCTTAGAATCGAACTGTGGCAATTTCTACAGGACATAAGGAGCAGTCAATATGGTATATATTTATGTGGATGATTATTAAAAGGGAAATGCCACTTAAGACATATTTATCATTGTGAATTCCGTGAAGAAACTTGGATGATGGAAGAAACCTCTATGAAAGGCTGGTTGGGATATATTAATTGTTTATCAATCTCAATGCACTAATGCAGTGAAGAAAAGTCTAAGAAAGATTGATTGGGATGTAACTCTTTGTGAGTTTGTGGACCAACAATTTGAAGTATACTAGGGGTTAAGAAGACTTCAATTTGGAAAGTAAACTCATCTTGGTCTAGAAGTCATTTGGCAATCCTTTCATCTGGTGGCTCTTTAAGTCTTGGGATGTAACTGAGTCTGTTTGTGAGTTGTGGACTAACAACTTTGAAGTATACAAGGGTTTAAGAAGACTTGAAAGTAAACTCATACTTTCATCTGGTGGTCCTTTTAATGTTTTGGGCATGTATACGCAATTATGCAAATGTCATGTAACATAAACTATTGTTCAGAAATATGAATTGCTTCATAAATAAAACTCACAAGTATATATGTCACAATTTCCAAGTATATATGTCACCTTTTGAGGATACGAGGCTCAAAGTTACACTTATCATCGCCTATTCTCCCTGCAAAATAGAACAAAAATTTTGACTTAATAATTCCCAGACTATCATAGATTAGAAACAAGGGGCTCGAAGCCAAATAATGCACTACATTCAAATCAAAAACCAACAACGATTGAACACCCAATCATCTCCTTTGGTATGATTTCTGTCTTCTACGTATATTTTTATAAATTGGTTAAGTGCTTACAGAGCCAAAGCTGTACCGAACTGCAGCATAGACAAGGCTGCTTGCATTATGGAAAACCGGGCTTGAAGTGAAATTTCCTCCAACCAAACATGTAGCAAGCCAAAGAGAGACTTTGCATGAGATAAGTTTTCCTCAATCAGTGCCTCAGAAGAAAATCCCCCTATGATAATAAAAGACTTCACAGACAGTCTTCTTATCTGTCGATAAGTAGTACCCAAAAATCAAATTTTAATAGGAATAGATATTGTGTAGTTCCTGAAAAGGCTATTATAAAATTAAATTGGCAAACGACATACCAATGCATTATTGACTGAGCGCGAGCAATCATTAGTCTTTAACATTAAAAGAAAATATAGGGACGCATACATCTTCAAAACAAGAAAAAGGTTCTATTAGTCTGTAACATTTTCATAACCAAGAGAATGAAACTAGAGCATTTGAAAATGAGACGATAACTGCTAAACCCCATAGAAACTTCCCACCAATAGGGCTATGGTAAATTTTCATGTGGATGATTATTTGAAGGACATAGAGAGAGACCAATAGGGAGTCAAAATACGAGACAAACCAAATACATTGAAAACGGGATGATGGTCAACAGCAGGGACACTGGCATTGCGCTGTGACGTGTGTGGCCTTATGTAAGCAATGTAAGTTAACTTGAAGTCAGAGTGATCACTGGCATTGGCTTGAATGACCCTATTCCAAGGCCGCATCGTAAGAATTCATGCATACAGATCCTCGCCAGCACCCAATTTCAAGCAATTTTTCTTTATTCCAGGTGCATCAGCCAGCACTAAAATCTGTAAGCAAGTCATATAGGTCAGAGGTTGATGATGCTCGAAAGCAGCAGCATGCGAAAATGAACGTGAAGAAAACGTAGCAATAGATGACATAAAAAGTCATTATTATTCAAGAAATTGCTCGGTGCACCTTCCAAAAGTGCAGCATAGTTGATCCTAATAGAATTGTCTAGTACTTTGTATAGACCATGATCCAGCTGTGCCAGTTGTGGTTTTCTTCTTCCTGTAAACAAACAAACAGTATCAATAAGAAAAACATCACTGCATGCAAGTAAATGACAGGAAAAATGAATACAAAGAATAAGAGAGGTTGGTTATTACAAAAAGGCTTAGATCACTAGCAGCATTTAGTCGAGCAAGCGTGTGTGGCATTTTACAATCAAATGCCAAAGGATCAATAACATACAGAAATTTGTTCAAAAACATAACTTACAGAAATAGATGACATAAAGTCTAATGTAGATCAACACGTGAAGTCTTAAACAGCTTTCCATCTCACCAAATTACTGTTTACTATCTATTTTCTCTTCATAAATCTTTAGCATGTTTTCTACTTCTCTTCTGTTCAAGAACACATCAAATGTTCACTCATCTATTTTTCAAAAAATGTCCATCCTGTTGGTGTAAGTCCTTTTTTAGAGGAGTGAGTTGTCTTTAAGTCATATTCCTTTCACTTAGTTAAACATCCAGCATTTACTTTTCTTTTGATTTCTAAAACTGATGAATGACAACGAAGATAGAAGGTCAAACCCTAGGAAAGCCATATGGAGAATCATTTCACAAAATTATATTACAATTTCTAGCCATCTTTATTCAATCATCTAATGGGCAATGCCGGGATTGTAGCCTATTGCTATCCTAGTGAAAAAATTAATATTTTCTTGCCTTTGATTATCACTTCCAATATTCGGTTGTTCCTTTGTTTGTGGAATTGTGGTCGGTCAACTGAGGAAGTCTAACTAAAAACAGATACTTATGTCTTTTCAATACATTTTTTATTGTTTATTGTTTGGGTTTGGTTCTTAGCTCTTAACTTATTCTTGTCATGTCTGATTTAATCACACTTTCTGAGCAATAAATACCTGTCTTCAGGACCTCATATGAATAATACATCCATAGGGATAATGTCATGGAATTAAAATAAACAATGAAACATTAGCACATTCTAGGACAATGAATGTATGCATATATATTGAAAAAAATACAAAAATATGGCTATAGTTTTTTTTTTTTTTTTTTTTTTTTTTGGGTAACCATGATTTCCGACCTTTTTAGCCGACTAATTCACGGGACCTAGTAGGATAGTCACAAGCCCTTTTGCCACTAGGCCACCCATAAGTGGTTAATATGGTTATAGTTGCAATTAATCTCAAGAGCCTCAATTTCATAATTCATACAACTATAAGTAATGCATTTCGTCTAACAAATCTAATCATATGTTTGCAAAAATGTGGCACCCCTTTACAAGCGTATAAACAAAGTAGCAGTGCATTAAATCAACAGTCAACTTTAACCATGTTGACTAAAAGCTCTCAGATTAAAACAGGTTTAAATATGTATAGTTGCAAGTGTCTTGTTTAGCAATAAGATGACTTACCAAAAATTCCCCTTTTTTAGAAGGCATCGTGCGAACTAGCAAGTTAGCAGTGTGTGGGTCACAGTGCACAAACCCATGCTTGAACATCATTTCAGCAAATGTTCTACTGACCTGTATTGTGTAAACCAAAAGCCTTACCATAAACATTCACCAACTAAACAGCGCCGAACATAAACTGCATATCAGCTCCCAACAGGAAAATCAACGAAAGCAATTCAAAAAAGAAAGACAGCCTTAAAACGTCTGCAACTTGCAGTACAGAGAAAAGGAACCTACTAGCCTTGCAATGTCATGTGGGTTGATTCCAAGTTCTTGGATGCCCTTCAAATCACTGACTTCTGCCTTCCACAAGCTCCATGGACCATGGTCAACAATTTTGTGGTACTTAAAGTTTCAATATACTGTGGGCGCATACACATAGTCTGCAATATGAGGAGATAACCTTCGAAAGATATCCATACATTTAATGCTGTGCTTGGCCTTATTTAAGAAATCAAGTTCCTGATTATCATTGTAACTTATTAACAATACTATTTTGAAGGATACACAGATAACCAGAGGAGTAGAGCATGCATAGAAGCACACATGTAGAAGGATGTCATGACATTTTGAGAAGGAATTAGGTCGAAAGTTTATGTCTAACCTTAGGTTGGCTGTCGTATACTTCATCTTTCAACCACCTATATTACAACCCAGGCACAACCATGATTATTACTTATTACCAAATATCCCCATCAATAAATGCATACATAAAGAAATAACAAAATGAAGATAGGCGGAAAGCTATAACATACAAACCTGTAATCTGCAGCTGCAGTATCTGTCATGTGCATATGTTGTACCGAAACATGAATACAGTATCAAATGAGTTAAGCCATAAACAAAACAAGTAGAAAGGAACCCAAAAACAAGAATTGTTCATAGTAAGAACTTAAAACCTTCACAGCAACTTTTTGGCCCTGATGAGTTTGAGCAACATGAACTTGAGCAAGGGAAGCGCTTGCAATAGGGACAGGGTCAAACTCATCAAATATCAGTATAAGTAAATAGTTTTTCATAAAATCTATGACTCTAAATAACTAAAACAAAAGTAAGAGCAAAGTGAGATTAGGTAAACATAGTTCTTCAGGTGCCCCGCCAAGCTCTTTCTTGACAACTTGGCACACTTGATCATACGAAGAAGTCGGACATTTATCCAACATTGACTCCCTTAACGTTTTAATGTACTCTTGAGGTACCAATATTCCTAAATGAGAACATTCCATTTAGCTAAACGTATAAACTACATTTACTATGAATCCAATCATCAAATACGAAACTTAGATTCCGACATCAATAGAAAGTTTAATGGTCCTACCAATTGACCGATATGTTGACCAAGCTTGATGTATATTCCACCGTTTTTGAAGCGAAGCTCTTCAAGCCTATGTGCACTCCTGGTGTGGACTACATGTTTTGACCTCTCAATACAATCTTATGGTATAAATCCCTAGGGCTATAGAAGTTAAACCATAAGGGTATTTTAGTATGTTTTATATATTGTATGTTTGTGTAAAAAGCCTATAAACAGACTTTGATTATGGGTTGGGTCAAAAAGGGTCGTTTAGGTTGTTAGGGTATAACGGTTAAGTTAGGTTGTGTCGTTTATAGAATCGGTATAACTGTCACATGGTACCGATTCATGATGTATAAAGGGTCAAGAGTATGTAAACAATGTAATTCATTCCATATCAATTCAAGACACAATTGCATTGTTAGTATATCATTGTTTTCTGCATTGTTAGTATATCATTGTTATGTCACTGTCCCAAACACCCTGTTACTTTTAATTCGAAATCAAAACCACATACTATGTCGAATTACAAAGGCATGTTAGAGAGAAATTGGCTTTGATACGACCCTGTGCAACATTGGTATCAGAGCGGGCGCTCTAAATCTTGGGAGAAGCCAATTCATAATCGGATGCAAAAGGGCTTCGGGAAGAGATATTAGCTTAGGGAAGGGGCTGCAAATACGTTGCCAAGGTGCAGTCAAAGGAAGTGTATAATGCTTGTGTAGCAGTCAAAGAAAAGGAAGATGGAAGTGCCATAACAAGTAAAGAGAGAAGGGCTCGTTGCTATATATGCAGAAAACGAGGCCATATATTCTGGAAATGTCAAAACAAGGGAAACACAGCCACCCCTAGAACCCTAACCGTTGAGAACAAAACAAGAGAACCTATTATAGTGGAAGATGAAGAAGTCTTCTAATATCCCGAAAATGTTCATGTAAAAACCAACTATATGGTCGAAGGAACGGATTTCTCGAATTGGAATAACATTTGGTATGTAAGTAATGCATACAAGAAGCATATGAGTCCAACAGAATCTTTGTTTAAAAGGTTGAAGAGTAGATTCATGATCGAAGAAACACAGCATGAGAAAAAAATTATTTTTTCTCATGGAATTGGAGAAAGTGGTGGAAACGAATGAAAAGGAAATTGTGATCCCTTGTGTATTGTACACGCCAGAAGTAACACTAAACGTGTTGAGTCTCGATCAATTATTGGCACAAGGTTTCGGGATCACGTATGGACACAAAAAGTGTAGAATTTCTTACATGTTTGGAGAAGACAAGAAGGTTTACGATGGTGAAAGTGATTATGGAAAAGGAAAAGGGTGCGAAGTTGACACAGAAGGTATGATTGGAAAGCAAAACCAGCCTTGAGGAGTATTTCGATTCAATAGATCCTAAAGGCGCATGTCCACTCATTAAGGGACTGGAAGAACTCAAATGGGACAAAAATATGGTACAAGACTACTTGGATGACGATTACATAAGTGTAAATGGAACTTTGTATGCGATCAAGGTAAACTCTTTTCAAAGGTTTATTTCGTTTCTCGATTTAATAAAGGACGACAAACTTGTGTATGAGAATTGGAGTGTGCTTAGTAAAAGTTCGAAGATATGCTTAAATGGTTTTATTTAGTATATCTTAGACGAGATGTGTTGGAATCATTACCACCGATCATAGGAAGTGTAAAGATCGATTTATTGGGTCTTTACAAAATAGTAGATAGCATGGGAGTCTATCTAAGTGTTTCTTTAGGGAACAAATGGAAGGATGTTGCTATAATACATGGATTAACCAAAGAACATGATGAGGATTTGAAGGAATGCTATAAGCGAACCATTGATTTGGTGAAGTGTTACTACGAAACAACTTTGAGGGCCTGGTACAAGGAAGAGCTTGTAAAGAATGAAGAAACCAAGAAGGTTGGCTATGATCATGCCAAGGAAGGGAACCCACAGGAACACGTTGGGTCAAGTAGGCTACAAGTTATAAATGATAACTCACGAGAATGCTTTAAGAATGTTCACGGAGGAGAGACTCGGTTTGGTGAACACCTAGAAGGAGGAAAGGACACGAATAGTGATCGAGTGACTAATCAAAAGGATGGAGGAAACACATCAGAAAGAGATGACTTCGTGGTCATCACATAAAAGGAAAAGGCTGCTGGAATGGATGTCTATAACATTAGGGGGTGATTGTTAGACTTAATGTTATAGAAGTTAATCCATAAAGGTATTTTAGTATGTTTTATATATTGTATGCTTGCGTAAAAAGCCTGTAAACAGACTTCGATTATGGGTCGGGTCAAAAAGGGTCGTTTAGGTTGTTAGGGTATAACGGTTAAGTTAGGTTGTGTCGTTTATAGAATCGGTGTAACTGTCACATGGTACTGATTCATGATGTATAAAGGGTCAAGAGTCTATAAACATGTAATTTATTCCATATCAATTCAATACACAATTGCATTGTTAGTATATCATTGTTTTCTGCAAGTTTATACATTATATTTGGTTGTTATCTCATTGTCCCAAACACCCTGTTACTTTTCATTCGAAATCAAAACCACACACTATGTCGAATTACAAAGGCATGTTAGAGAAACAAAAAGATCAACAACAAAATAAAGTACAAGAACAAATTAACATAGACAAACAAACGAACAAAGGCATGCATAAAACCACACAACATCAACAACAAAATAAAGTACAAGAACAAATTACTAGATTTTATTGAACATTTAAGCAAATTTTAAACGATACAAGGCTTTTAATATCACCCTTTGAAAATAGAAACAGGTATAAATCCCTAGGGCACCTAACCAACTAAATATAGTCCTATAGATAGATATCAAAGCCATTGTTTAACATGCATGGCATAAACATTTTAACTAACTAAAACATAAGAGTATTTTTGTGTGTGTGGTTTCAGAGCACCCCTCACTAGGGCTCTAAACGATCCGGACTAACACGAACGGAGCCTTATTCATGTTTGTTCATTTAATTTTAACCGGACAAATAAACGGACACGAACGCTTCAATGGACGGATTTTCTTGTTCATGTTCGTTTATTAAGAAAATGAGTTGTTCAGTTTCGTTTATGTTCTTTCATTAAGACACTAAACGAACGCTAAATGAACATAAAAGATCAAACATAAATGAACATAGACAAACAAACATAAACTTCATTAATTATGCACAATATATTGTTTTATAAGTGTAGTTTTAAACAAACCAATTTCAAAATTATACGATTAAATATATGATATACGAACATAAATAAATAAATGAACATAAAAGAATGTTAACGAACGCATAACCGGATGTTCACGAACATAAATAAACGGACTCGACTTTTGTTCATGTTCATTCATTTAACTAAATAAACGTAAAATATTGTTAGCGTTCGTTCATTTAATTAATAAACGAACATAAACGCAATTTTTACAGAACGGTTCGTGAAATGTTCATTGAACGTTCAGTTCATTTACAGATCTACCCCTGACTCATGGTTCCGGCTTTCAAGAAAGTACAATATATATATATGGATGAGTATGGCATAGATTAGTACCGATACCGAGTCTACCGATAAAAAACAAGAAATAAAACGACCACTAAAACACTTGTTTTTTTATTTATTTTTTGGTATTTCCCGTCAAATACCGAAACTTAAAAAAAGTGCAATTAGCTATTGTGACAGCCATCTATTTCCGACAAAAATCTGCCTTTTCAAGCAATTTACGACCTAAAAATATCCAAAAACTTAATCGTTAACTAATGAATTACAACGTTCGGTTGCAACAGCTATATTCTATAACCTATTTTGGCATCCAAGTCGTTTGTCTCATTTTTAATGTCATGTTGACGTAGTACGGAAGCGTGTAACACAAAACCTTACAAAGGTTTTAGCAAATCACAAAGGATTTAAAGACAACTTCTTTAATTTTTATTGAATAATTGAATACCTAACATTAAACCGACGACCTATATTTATAAGAAAACCAAACTTGGGGAAAAAGTTGACTAGAATCGTCTAAATCGACTTAAAAATAAAATAAGGAAACTAACGCGACTTAATTACGGCGTAAGTGGAAAATTAAGTTACGGCGTAACCTTCCTAAAACTGAAATAAGGAAACTTAACCCAACCTAGTTACGGCGTAAGTGAAGAATTCAATTACGGTGTAACTTTGACATAAAATTTAACGAAAGTTCAATGTTCATAACTAGAATATCCAATTACGGCGTAACCCAAACAGCTACCATACATAGGCTACGGTGTAAGCATTGCTTTAAACTTACGCCGTAAGTTTAATAGTTGCTATGTTTTCTTGCATCGAAACTTCTTGCCACTCTCGATATGCTCCATTCTCTTCTGCAAGTTCTTCAATCTTGTCCTCATCATTCCCCCCCCCCCCACTTTAGAAGAACTCGTCCTCGAGTTCTCGCCTTCATTCACATCTTCGGGGTAAAACTCATAGATATCCGAGACATTGAAAGTTTTCGAAATACTCATAGTATTTGGCAAGTCTACCACATAAACATTATCATTAATCTTTCGAAGTATCTGTAAGGACCATATTTCTTTGGTTGTAACTTACTATACATACCAACCGGAAAACGTTCTTTACGAAAAAGCACCATTACTTCACCACCTACATTGAATAGTTTAACACGACGATGTTTATCCCATAGTCACATGGAACACGATTCGCTCCGGTATGGAAACGAGAAACGGGAACGCGGTTCGCTAAGTCCCTAAAATTTGGTGCGAAGGGGGTAGGCTCATTTCGGTTCTCTTCGGTTTGATTTACCATATATTTTGGTACAATGTACTCAATTTAGTACAATGTGCCATATTATAAAGATAAAATTTGAGTCGTCCAAAGTACAAGTCGGCTCAAGTACACTAATCTTACATAACTTTACACACATGTATATTTTTTCAAATTAAATTATGAGACACTTGTCATAATTTTAATGTGGTCGTCCAGTCGCCCACCCATTAACAAAAAATCTAATCCAATGTCAGCCACAGTCACCACAACAACAGCCACCATACACCACCGTCATGTCCCACCATGCTCCAACATCAGTTCATTTCCGACATTCAAAAAAAAGTGTTGATCTACTGCACAAAACATAACTTTACCACACAAAAAAAAGTAAACGATAGGTCTGAAATTCCAAAAATATAAGTGATACGGAAGACATACTTGAAAGAGATACATTTATTTGTTTTTCTAGGAACATCACGTAAAACATAAATTAAGCAATGGAAAAGTAATCAAAGAACACGATAAATTAATACGACGGACCCTCCATACTATATAGTATGAGAGAATAACTCTGTATTTTCCTTCCATACCGTCTTCAACTACTGAAATTTGATCAGGCCGCAAGGGTTGTATATTTATATATATAGAGTCCGGTTCTAGAGAAAAGTATAATTGGATAGAAAAGTGAGAAAAAAAGTTATAGGGTATATTTTACAAATGTCTAAAACTTCAGGGTAAAAAATGAAAAAATAAATAAAAAAGGGCGGATTCATTATCTCCATCCCCACCATTTTACTGGTAACAAAAAAGACACACTCCGATCATTCAATCCTGATCAAAAACCCATTATCTCCATCGCCATTATTTCCGTCTCTATCGCCGCCATCATCTCCATCGCCACCACTCCATTATTAAAAACACACATCGATCAAAAAAACCAGATTCTGACAATTACCAATCAAAATCAAAGCAAAATTAGATAAAACACTAGTGAGTGCCCTAATTTTGGATATTCATCATTTTGTTGATTTAAACATGTTATTATTATGTATAATTTTTATGATTGAGGCAAATGTAAAGATTATGTTATTTTAGTGCATTCCGGCAATTGTAGGTTTTTAATTACAGATTCTTTTTTTTTTAATTTTTATGTTATATTAGTGCATCGTCGTGAAAATTATAAAATAATTAGTGTTATTATGGAATTGAATGACATTTAATGAATTTGTATGTGTAAATTATATTTTAGTGCATCTGTGTAAATAATATGTTATAACATTTATTTGTGTGAATAAGTGCATCGGTATAAGGAATTTATATTTTTTTGTTAGATTAGAGTGATAGATTGATGCATCCACTGTGTATTATTAGACTTGTTTGGCATCTGTTTGTTTGATTAATGCCAGACATTAATGTTGTGATATCTGTTAGAATGATTAAAGCATCACGCTAAAAAATTAACGCACCAAGAGTGTATGGTTAGTGCATGAAATGACAAATTTAGGGCATAAAATGTGTGTGATTAGAGCATGAAATGAAAAAGTAAGGGCATCAAGAGTTTATGATTAGGCCATCTCATGAAAAGTTAGCACTTGAAGTGTGTATGACTGATGCATCATGATTATACATTATGTAACTAGTTTACATTTTAAAGCATCAGCAACTCATTTTATGGAATCTATTAGTATAATTATAGTGACGCGTGACACGTTAAGGCATCCCGAGTGTATGAGTAAAGCATCACGTTACACGTTAGGGCACCTGTTTTTTATTATTATATATGAAATAAGCGTGGGCACATCTGTTAGTGTGATTAGTGCATCATTGGAAAATACTTGGGCAACTATTTGTATGTTTAGTGCATCAATAGACATATTAGGGCATCAACGAGTATTAATTAGTGCATCGTGAGACATACTAAGGCATCAATATATACGTTTAGTGTATCCGCTTGTATGTTTAATTGTACTCATTCCAATTAATGCGTGACATTGTTTGGAGGTTTGCTTGTTTTCTTGATCTTTAGTTAAAAGACAACACAGATTGTTTGACAGTGTTTGGAAGTAATTGCTAAAAGTGATACATCTGTCATGCTCAATTTAGGTACTAAACTGAAATACTTCAATGAAAAACGTGTTGCTACTATAAGTTTTTTATGATTCAATACTAAAATGTGGCCAATGTTAGTAATACATGCTTCCTAAATTTCTTTCAGGTAATGAATGTTCAAGTTCTGTTCTTATTTAAGCTAGTTGTTGACTGGTTAACAACAGCAACAGGAAATCCTAGCTCACTTTCTGAATTTGCGGCTGCTAATTCAATGGCTTTAGCTGTTTTTGTTAGTCCAGTGGCTGTGTTAATTGGTTATGGTATAGCACGAACAGGGGCCTCTGCTTTCAACGGTACATTATCATGAAGTAATTTCTGGTTCTTGTCGTAACAGCAATAAACCTAAATATGGCATGTGATCCTTTTTTTTGACTACTTCATTCTCGACTTATTCTGTGTGTTTGTCTTGTTACAGAGTTGCGAACTGCAGTGTTTTCTAAGGTTGCATTGCGGACTATTAGGTTGGTATCCGGAAAGGTGTTATCGAACTAAGCTCAAAGTCTTCTTCCAGTTCCGAGATATGAAGTTTATGCTATACTTATGTGTGATACAGGTGTTTATACATTTTGCACCAGCTTGATCTGCGATATCATCTTAGGTATATCTATCGACTTCCTATTTGATTAACTGGGTTCAACTTTTATTTAATGTGAAATTATAGGTTTTACATCAAACCTTTTTCAGTTTAAAGTAATGGAAATAAAGTTTATGGTAAAGTGCAGAAAAGGCTAGTTTTGTAGGTTAGTTGGTTTTGTTATCATTCAGAGCGAACAAGTGTTGTTATTGTACAATGCTAGACTATATGAATCAAATAAGTAATTGCAACTGTGTGTAGTTGTCTTGATCATCTAGAGTGTTGGATTGAACAAAGTTCTTGTATTCATTATGTGGATATCCCGTGAATGCTTTTGGTTTTACTCGAAGCCAAGTTTGAGTTTGTCACATATCTTCGTGTTTCCTTACTTTTTGCACCCACGAAACGAGTGCTTTGAATCGAATTATTGATCGTGGTAGTCGGCCCATTAACTTCATCCTCTCAGCCATGGTATTTAATGTTGTAACAACTATGTTAGAGGTAAGACAGGTTCTCTTGCTTGATCGAGTCCATTTTACAGTTTCGCTAGTTGATATTTTTTGTGTTAAGCAAATCTAAAAACTCACAACTTTGTTAACCCCTTTGAGCCTGTAGTTGTGTATATGTGTGCATTTTGCCAAGGCTGTTCTTATTACTTATAATTGAATGAGTCAAGAATGAGTCTAAAATAAGCATTATCGCATCTATTTGCATGTTTAATGCATCCATTTACATGTTTAGTGCATCTATTTGGACATATTAGTGCATCCATTTGCATATTTAGTGCATCCATTTACATTTAATTTGATGCACAGAAGGCAGTTTCTAGTTATGAAGGAATTTGGTGGTATTTGTTGGATGAAGCCTTTTTTAACGTTGAAGTGGCTGCACCTGTTCCTTTTCTCATAGCTGCACATGTGAAAAAAAATAACAGAGTAAATGTAACTGGAAATGAAAAGCAACAACTTCTTAATTTGTAATTGTTCAATATGTAGTTTGTTGATTGAATTTGTTTGATAGTTATAGGTGTAATTGATGAAATGATGCTTAAAAGTTAGGGAATAGTTGATGATTAGTGGTGATAGTGATAGTTTTATTGAGTGGGTTAATTTGTACCTTCAAGTATGTTGTTAAATAGTGGATAAGAGTTTATTCGAGTCGTTAGGTGTACAGCAATTATGGATTTCTGTCAGTGAGGTTCTGTTACTTTTTTTTTTTTTTTTTTTTTTTTTCATTTTTTTTAAATGTTTGTGTTGAATATGTAATTTGCTGATTGATGTTCTTTTGATAGTTATAGGAGTATTTGATGAAATGAGGCTTAAATATTGGGGCAGTTGATGATTAGTTATTAATTTCATCGTGTTGCATACAGGAAATACGGTTTTGTTACATTTGTGATTGGTTTGGTAATTCACGTTTTGTCTAAGAATTATAAATATATCTGATCAAATGATGCTTAAATTTACTCCTAGTTGATGATTAGTGAATATAGTGATAGTTTTATTGAGTATGTAGTTTGTTTCGTGAAGTTGTGGTTTTCAAAAGTGGATAGGATTTTGCATTGATTTTATCGTTTTGCGAACAAAATTACTGTTTTGTTACGTTTTATTCGTGATTTGTTTTATATGTAATTTGTTGTTTAAAGCTGTTTAAACAGTTAGAGGTGCATTTGATGAAAAGATGCTTGAAATTTAAGGCTAGTTGATAATTAGTATTATACAGTAGTAGCGAATTAGAGAGAGTTTACTGAATAGGTAGTTTGTACTTCAAGTTGTGGTTTTGAAAACTGCATAGTAGTTTGTTTGGATTTTGGTGTTTTGCGTACAGGGATTACCGTTTTGTTTTGTGTTTTGTTTATTAAATTTGTATGTTATTCTTGTAATTAGGAAAACATAGTGAATGTTTATGCTTACTGTTAGTTTGATGTTGAAGTATTGGTACTGCCTTGGATGGAATGAGTCTAAAATAAGAGTTATCACATCTATTTGCATGTTTAGTGCATCCATTTGCATGTTTAGTGCATCTATTTGGACATATTAGTGCATCTATTTGCATATTTAGTGCATCCATTTACATTTAATTTGATGCACAGAAGGCAGTTGCTAGTTATGAAGGAATTTGGTGGTATATGTTGGATGAAGCCTTTTTTAGCATTGAAGTAGCTGCACTTGTTCCTTTTCGTGGGTATCCGTTTACATATTTAGTGCATATGTGGTAATAGTAAGCCATATATTTGTATCTTTACTGTATTAAACCAAACATAAGGTTGTGGTTGTTGATATATCACTATAGCTTTCAATATAAAACCAATAACAGGTATACAAAATGTATGGATTGTGAAGATTTGATACTAGCATTTTGTCTCACTTATTGTTTCTTTTGTATATGCTTCTCAGCTAGTAGAGAGACTTGATGTGTTTAGCAATTAATTTATCATGGGTCAACCTAATCTGATAACTAATTATCATGACCGGTCTCCCAAAAAACGATGCTAGATGCGCTTAAACCTACAATTAAGCATTTAATTGAGGTTGATGTTATAAGACATTCGGATGTCGATGTGAAGGTTGTAGTTGCTTCCTGCAACAGTGAAGTAACGAGAGTTACAACTCCTGATTCAGCTTACAACAATAACCAAGGAGGTGTTCTCAGGTGCTTATATTATTTTGACATCAGATTTTTATGTTTTTGGCTTTCCTTACATGAATACGATCTAACAGATTGTATTTTTTTTCCTATTTCCAGGTTATTACAAAGTTGCTTTATCTTCTAAATCAAGGTGACACCTTCACAAAGGTTAGATCATGTTCCTTTTATAGTCCATAGTTTAAAGCTGGTAAAACAGCAATGATTCTTTTCTTCTATAAATATGTCGCACATGCTAGTGATTGTTGTGATGGTAGTTAGGAATTAGGACAAATGGTGCTTTGTATTGTGTGGCTGAATATGACATCAGTACTACTAGTACAATTCTTGAAGAGGTGGAAATAAACACAACTTTGAATAGTGAGGGTATCATGGCTGTAAAAGACGCTAGGCACGGTTGACTACCTTGTAGTTTGTAAAATTGGCCTAGGTGGGGAGTAATCGGTATATATCTATGTGTATAAGTTTGATAATTTTATGTCTGACATGTTGATAGGACCTTATAAATTTGTTTAGAAACATTAAAACAATTGTTCAAATATTTCAATTCAAGTTTTGGCTGAGTTTCTCCAAGTTAACCACAAGTTTTAGCCTAGGTGGGGAGTAATCGGATTGGTACTAATATTGTCCCATTGGTTGATTCAGGTTATAAATTCTTGAGAACAACTGTATTGGCTGATTCAAGAACTGTAGAATCAACAACGCCCATGAGGCATCTGATTGCATTTGCCCAAGCAAAAAGAAAACAAGCTCAAAGCAATGGGGAAAAGTCCATTCTCTATTTTAGCTGTTAAGCCAGTGGGTTCTGGAATCAAGGTTAAAAAACATGGACAGTTTGAATCAAATGATCAATCTGATCCTGCAGATTTCGAGGAGAGGGGGACCAGTTCAGGACATCGCCTTGCAGGAGGCTCTCTTAGCGGTGGGCTGTTTGCCTGTTTCCTACAAAAACATTGGTTCAAAGAAGCTGAAAAAATTAGTCATCCTACCATAAGTTTCTCATTTTGTATTCCCAACATATCATGTCCAGTATCGCAACTACGAAAACAAAACAACCTTTATTGAGCCCGAAACTGAAACCGAATACTACAAGTATGGGCTGAACTGTATGAAGAGCATTCCGTGTAAATTGGTTTATGGAACGAAGTTGCTGAGATATTGAGAGCTAATAAATTGAATATTGAGAGAAAAAAAATAAAGAATAAGACGATTACTTGTATGTATATACTGGGTTTTGACCCTACCAAACATTTTATAACAAATATAATGCATGTTTTAAATGATATTTGTGTTCCAAAGGCAACTAACGTTACAATAATGATGTCTATAATATAAAAGAATTATATGATAGTTGAAAAACATTCACAGTTGAAAAATAAGGATTAAAGGAGTATGGATTTACAAAGATTCCCCCTGAAAAAAGAAGGAAGTATCAAAAAGGCCCCTGGACTTTGTAAGGAAAAAAAGGAGGGGAAGATGGGGTGATCTAATGGTGGAGATCACTTCTCTCACTTTTCTCTTGAGATCAACTTTTTAAATGATCCAATCTCTATATATATATATATATATATATATATATATATATATATATATATATATATATATATATATATATATATATAAAATAGAGACTTAGTAGTGTGTTAACAATTGTATAAACACAAACCTCCAATTCGAATCAACTTTTAGCCACAATCATCAATAAATTTTGAATTATCCGCAAAACAACAACACTGATATACAAATCAAGTTCGAATTTATCATAGCTGCAAAAGAAAAACTAACAATAAGTACATCGTATTAGCAAATTATGTCAATCAATTAACTGGAAAAAGGAAAAAAACAACAAATCGGATTAGGGTTTTAATTAATTCGATTTAAAGCATTACATTGTTAAAACTGAAAAGGTAAATTTGATAAAAAAAAACAAAACTCATATCATGATTTTTGAATTGAGTTATCAAAGAACATACAATCGATTGACAAGATGGAGAAAATGAAGATTGAAGTGAAGGTTTTTGCGTTAGGAAGAGAAAATGGTGCTTTTCTAGCCTTGATTTTACAAACCCGCTTGTTTTTTTTTTTATATTTTCTTTTTTAGTCCCTGTTTTTTAATAAATAACTTGCAAGTACATGTGTATTTTCTTTTTCTTTTTCACAACACAACTGAAAAACACTTTTTTTTCTTATTTTATCTATATATGTGCCCATCTCCAGACTCCTTTGCTTCTCCTGATTTGTGTGCCTATATATGTGTGTGTTTATTTAAATTTAGTGTGCGCAAGTTTATTAAATGTAAGAAACTCTCTACACACAATATTGACTATTCCACATACTGTATTGATGTAATCTGCATATTATAATAATGGTATAGTTTGATACATTAGTTGTGTATTGGTTTTAATGTATTAGATTACATCAATAGAGTCTGTTTATCCATGCACAATTGCATTACAAGTCACCGGACTATAAACAAAAAATAAACTGTAAATTAAACATGGTTCTGGTAGATCGACCCCATTCGGTCCTATTACGTTCAGTATTCAAAAGATACTTCATATTAATTAAGCACCGTCCATAATTTTCATAAACATTCTTAACTCAAAAATTCTTGTAATGTTGGTTTGATATACTGTATCTACTAATATCAAGCCACATTAGTGATACAACATCATGTAAATATAATTAACGATGTTAATGCACCATATGATCTTACTTTTCTAATCTTCTGCAACAACATTTTTTAGAATCCTCACATTTTGCTTCAACGTAATGCAAGGCCGTGCAAGTCGATAAACACTTGTCATTGTTACAATCTTCATTTTCCCACATGAAGCACAATAATTTCGGACTGATTTTAGAACCAAGCCTTAGTGTTGTCGCTTTTGCCTGATGCAAACTCACTGGGTCGAGGACTCAAACCCAGTGTACGTACTTGACTTGGTGGCTAGAACCATAATGAACCAAATAGTGAACGATTTGCCTAACCACATACTTCCACTCTTTTGCTTCTCCTAATTTGTGTGTGCATATATATGTGTGTATTCATTATTCAATCAAATATTATATGTAAGAAATTCTGTACAAAATATTGATTAGATACATTTGCTGATATATAATCTGCTACATTAATTACCTATTGCGTTTCTAAATGTATATAGATTACATCAATAAAATTTCCATCCGCAGTTACATCTATTACAAGTCAATGGACTATACACATGAACCAAACTGCGAAAAACATGCTTCTAAAATTTCTAAGACTAAGAGAAAAAAACAAGATATATTGCCTGCATAACTAGAAAACTATGTGTAGCACCAAGGGTCAATGATTAGTTACGACAGCAATATCTCAGCATGATTAAAGAGACCCAAAACGAAACATCAGACTTTTGTTAACGTTCAGAAAAACACGTTCCTTACAACACATGATATCATTAATGCCTTACAACAATACTAATCGAAATCCTGCTAGTCCAAAACAGTTAGCAACGTAACACACACCGCAGTTAACAAATTCAACATTAACACATACCATCTCTCGTCCTCTTGACGTCTCCTATTTCTTCACGCCGCTTTCCAAATCCTTGGCTTTAACCACACCAATCTTCTCATACACAAACTCACCTGTGCACACACAACGCTCCCATTTACCCTTCTCTCGATCCCCAACAAACATCCACCACACAGTATACAAAAGCAACACCACCAACACACCACACGCCATCTGAAACACAAACCACGAGAAAAAACAACGCTTCTTCTCCTTCTCCTCCTTCCCATCCCTCCCCACATTCACATAATCACGGGGATCAGCCGCAACAGAATGCATCCATTTCGGCACATCCTTAACTTCCAACCACCACGAATAAACACTCGTAACATTCTCACCCTTCCTCCCACTACTCGACACTAAACCAAACATAACCTCACCTTCCCCTTCCACCATTTCCCCCAAATTCACGTGATATGAAACCAACGCCTTATTCGGCTTCGATTCGCCAAATCTACCAACCCGAACATCTAATCTTCTCAAAACCGCGTGATAGTCAATCCACGTGGCTAATTTCACCCCTTCCTTCACCTCATTACTAATTTTCGTCACATTACAAACCCTAACCCTAACCCTAGAAGCAACATCAAACTCAACACTCAAAAACTTTTCACCATTCAAACCGTTAAACTGTTGGATCATAAACTTGATTTGATCCAAATTTGTAATTGGGCTACCCTAATAAAATAGTTAGGCCCAAACCATAAGTAAAAATATCTAGATATAATATAGAAATATCTAGTAGAATAATCTAGAAATATTTTGTAATATCTAGATGTTAATATGAGAAATATCTAGATATTAGTATGAAAAGAAATATCTAGATGTTAGATATTTACATATCCATGGAAATATCTAGTGTGTAGAAACTTCCATGGAGTAGTATAAATATGTAAGGTTGTAACCATTTGTGTACTAAGCAAATCAAGCAAAGCTTAAGCAATCAATAATATTCCTCTCTTCCTAAATTTCACTTACAACATCGTCATCAAATATAAGCCTAAAAGGCCTTCGAGTTTCTAACAAATTGGTATCAGAGCTAGAAGATCATGATGTCAAGCATGATGAACTTGTTCCAATTTCCTCGTCTTACCAAAGACAACTATGGTAGTTGGTGCATTCGAATGAAGGCGTTACTAGGTTCACATGATGTATGGGAGGTGGTAGAGAAAGGTGTTGAGAAAGTAGATGATGAAAGTTCCATGAATGCTGCCCAAAGGGTGGAGTTGCAAAAGGAAAGAAAGAAGGATCAAAGTGCTCTTACACTCATCTATCAATGTCTTGATGATGCGATGTTTGAAAAAGTTGCAAATGCAACTACTTCCAAGGAAGCATGGGAGATCCTTCAAAATGCTTTCAAAGGAATCGACAAAGTGAAAAAGGTATGTCTTCAAACTCTTAGAGGAGAGTTCGAAAAACTCCAAATGGAGGAATCCAAAACCATTTTGGATTATTTCACTCATGTCTTGACCATTTCAAATGAAATGAAGAGAAATGGTGAAAGCTTGAGTGACACGAGGGTGATAGAAAAGATTCTTCGTTCTTTGCCCCCAAGCTTTGATTACATTGTCGTGGCCATAGAGGAGTCAAAAGACATAGACTCAATGATCACTGATCAACTCATGGGATCTTTACAAGCCCATGAAGAGAAGTTGAAAAAAAGAAGGGGGAAAGAACCCTTGGAGCAAGCTTTATACTCAAAGGTCTCTTTCAAAGAAAGAGAAAAGAACTTTCTACATGGAAAGGAGCATGGACGAGGACGCGGTACTTTTCGAGGTCGTGGTGGTTTCCAAGGCCGAGGACGAGGAAGAGGAAGAGATGATGTCAACAAAGAAGATGAAAACCAATGGTCTTCATATCGAAGAGGTCGTGGGAGAGGCTTTCAATCTCAAAGAGGAGGTAAGCCCCAAACACAATGTTACAACTGTCGTAAATATGGTCATTATGCCAATGAGTGTACTAGCTCAAGACAAGTGGAAGAAAAAGCTAATCTTGTGGAGGTAGAAGACGGAAATGAGCTTACCTTGCTAATGGCAAGACATGACGAACAAGAAGAGAGGATAGAGCCATGGCATATAGATTCCGCTGCAAGTAACCATATAACGGGCGAAGAAGACTTGTTCGTGGAGATGGAAGAAAGTAAAGGTAACGTCACCTTTGGAGACGAATCAAAGGCACCGGTGAAAGGAAAAGGTAAGATACTTATCCGAGCTAAAGATGGAAGTCACCAATATATTTCGGACGTATATAATGTGCCCAATCTTAAAAGTAATATTTTAAGCGTGAGACAACTTTTAGAGAAAAATTACGATATTCATTTCAAGGATCGTAGTGCTACAATTTGGAATCCCGAAGGAAAGCTCATAGCAAAAGTGCCTATGACCAAAAACCGAATGTTCCTTCTAAACATTCAACATGATGAAGCTAAGTGCTTAAAGAGTTGTTTGAAGGATCATTTGTGGCTTTGGCACATGAGATACGGGCACTTAACTTTGGTGACTTAAAGTTATTATCCTCAAAGGGAATGGTGAAAGGGTTAGATCAAATTGATCATCCCAATCAACTGTGTGAAGGATGCGTTCTTGGGAAGCATGCTAGAAGTTCGTTCCCGAAAGAAGCGACATAAAGAGCTAAGGAGCCTTTACATCTAATTCACACGGATTTGTGTGGTCCCATTACTCCACCCTCTTATAGTAAGAATCTCTACTTTATGCTCTTTATTGATGATTTTTCAAGAAAAACTTGGGTATATTTTCTAAAAGAAAAATCCCAAGCTTTTGAAACTTTTAAAACATTTAAAACTATGGTTGAAAAAGAGAAAGTTTTAAAAATTAAATCAATGAGATCCGATAGAGTGCCTATGACCAAAAACCGAATGTTCCTTCTAAACATTCAACATGATGAAGCTAAGTGCTTAAAGAGTTGTTTGAAGGATCATTCGTGGCTTTGGCACATGAGATACGGGAACTTAAACTTTGGTGACTTAAAGTTATTATCCTCAAAGGGAATGGTGAAAGGGTTAGATCAAATTGATCATCCCAATCAACTGTGTGAAGGATGCCTTCTTGGGAAGCATGCTAGGAGTTCGTTCCCGAAAGAAGCGACATCAAGAGCTAAGGAGCCTTTACATCTAATTCACATGGATTTGTGTGGTCCCATTACTCCACCCTCTTATAGTAAGAATCTCTACTTTATGCTCTTTATTGATGATTTTTCAAGAAAAACTTGGGTATATTTTCTAAAAGAAAAATCCCAAGCTTTTGAAACTTTTAAAACATTTAAAACTATGGTTGAAAAAGAGAAAGGTTTAAAAATTAAATCAATGAGATCCGATAGAGGTGGAGAATTTTTATCAAAAGAATTTAACAAATTTTGTGAGGATAATGGGATCCGGAGATTTCTAACGGCTCGTTACTCCCCACAACAAAATGGAGTGGTTGAGAGAAAGAATAGAACCATTCTCAATATGGTCCCAAGCATGTTGAAAAGTAAGAAGATGCCAAAGGAGTTTTGGGCCGAGGCGGTTGATTGTGCAGTATATCTATTGAACCGGTGTCCGTCAAAGAGTTTAGATAACAAGACTCCACAAGAAGCATGGAATGGGATGAAGCCTACCGTCTCTCACCTAAGGGTATTCGGAAGCATAGCATATGTCCACGTTCCCAGCCAAAGGCGATTAAAGCTTGATGATAGAAGTGAGAAGCACGTGTTTGTTGGCTACAACAAGCAGTCGAAAGGTTATAAGCTCTATAATCCAATCACAAGGAAGGTGGTAGTGAGTAGAGACGTGGAGTTCGATGAAGAAGAAACATGGGATTGGAGCATCAAGGAGAATGAAAGGTATGACTTTCTTCCTATGACTGATGAAGAAGAGACGGGTGAATCAAGTGAAGAAGTCCAACAACCTCAAAGTCCAACTCCAACCCAAGAATCACCTTCAAGTTCAAGTGAAGGAGAACCGAAGACAAGAAGTTTGCAGGAGCTCTACGAGGTAACTGACGAAATACCCCTTACTTGTTTATACATTGATTGTGAACCTTTAGTTTTTGAGGAGGCTATGAAAAGTAAGAAATGGAGACAAGCCATGGACGAGGAGATAAAGTCAATAGTGAAGAATGATACGTGGGAGTTGACGACCCTTCCGAAAGGCCAAAAGGCTATTGGAGTCAAGTGGGTATACAAGACCAAGAAAAACGCCAAAGGCGAAGTGGAAAAGGACAAGGCAAGACTTGTGGCAAAAGGTTACAAGCAGAAGTATGGTATCGACTACGAAGAGGTATTTGCTCCTGTTGCTCGCTTAGAAACTATTAGAATGATTATTGCTATTGCTGCTCAATATAGGTGGAAAATCCACCATATGGATGTGAAGTCTGCATTTCTAAATGGACTTCTCGAAGAAGAAGTTTATGTGGAGCAACCAGAGGGATATGTTGCCAAAAGTCAAGAAGGTAATGTGCTAAGGTTGAAGAAGGCCTTATATGGTCTAAAGCAGGCACCACATGCTTGGAATACTAGAATTGACAAGTATTTCCAAGAACATGGTTTTACTAAATGCCTAAGTGAATATGCACTTTACGTGAAATTTGTAAATCGAAGTATACTGCTCGTCTGCTTGTACGTGGATGATTTGATCTTTACAGGAAACTCTCAGAGTATGATTGATGAGCTCAAGAAGTCAATGATGAAAGAGTTCGAGATGACAGACATAGGACTTATGTCTTATTATCTTGGCATTGAGGTAAAGCAGACGGATGATGGAATTTTCATAAGTCAAGAAGGATATGCCAAGGAGATATTAAAGAAGTTTGGCATGGATAAGTGCAATCCAGTTGGCACCCCCATAGAACATAAGGCAAAGCCTTCTAAGCATGACGGAGGAGAAGCGGTAGACTCAACTCAATTCAAGAGTCTCGTTGGAAGTCTGCGCTATTTGACATGTACAAGACCTGACATACTCTTTACGGTTGGTTTAATTAGTCGTTTCATGAAAGAGCCTACGACAAAGCATTTGGAGATTGCAAAGAGGATTCTCCGTTATATCAAAGGTACCGTAGACTACGACATGTTTTATTCAACAAGTGAAGACTTCAAGCTGGTTGGATATAGCGACAGTGACTGGGCTGGAAACAAAGATGATGGAAGAAGTACAACAGGATTCGTATTCTTCCTGGGTAACATGGTCTTCAAAGAAGCAACCTATTGTTACTTTGTCCAGTTGTGAAGCGGAGTACGTAGCTGCAACATCGTGTGTATGTCACGCAATTTGGCTTAGAAGTATGCTAAAGGAGCTACACATGGAACAAGAAGATGCGACTGAGATCTACGTGGATAACAGGTCGGCCATTGACTTAGCAAAAAATCCAGTATACCATGATCGAAGTAAGCATACTAACACTCGTTATCACTTTATTCGAGAGTGCATTGCAAGGAAAGATGTCCAAGTGATACATACGAGGTCCGAAAACCAAGTTGCAGATATCCTCACCAAGCCGATCAATGAGAAAGATTTTTCAAGACAACGAATGATGCTTGGAATTGGTAAATCAAGTTTAAAGGGGGGTGTTGGATCATAAACTTGATTTGATCCAAATTTGTAATTGGGCTACCCTAATAAAATAGTTAGGCCCAAACCATAAGTAAAAATATCTAGATATAATATAGAAATATCTAGTAGAATAATCTAAAAATATTTTGTAATATCTAGATGTTAATATGACAAATATCTAGATATTAGTATGAAAAGAAATATCTAGATGTTAGATATTTACATATCCATGGAAATATCTAGTGTGTAGAAACTTCCATGGAGTGGTATAAATATGTAAGGTTGTTACCATTTGTGTACTAAGCAAATCAAGCAAAGCTTAAGCAATCAATAATATTCCTCTCTTCCTAAATTTCACTTACAACATCTTCATCAAATATAAGCCTAAAAGGCCTTCGAGTTTCTAACATAAACGACGTCGTTTTGGTTAAGCTATAAGGAATCATAACTAATGCGATATTGTTACCGATCTGGAAAGTGAAATTTGTCCAAAACGATGTCGTTTTGGTGAAGTTGAACGGGGTTTTGTTTAAGATGATGCCGGAGGTGAGTGTGACGGAAGTGTGGTTAACGGCAAAGTGTGCGTCGCCAGAGAGTGAAGTTCCGGTGAGTGGGAGTGAGGAAATGGGGGTTGTGATTAGTGACAGAATGGTGACGATTAAGAGTGATGATAGAGATGAATTTGAATGTCTTAGTCTCTTCTTTCGCGGTGGTTCTATGGCCATCGATTCCGTTAGTTTGACTTTTAACTAAGGGCATAATAGTCTTTTCAATTATCTTATTAAAGCAACATACTATGCCCGCATACTTCATTTCCTCTTTCTCACTATACCACCATGCCATGACTACCTCCATTAGCCACCAGATCTGACATCATCATCACCATCAGTTAGCATCACCACCACCATTGCGAAGATCAGTTTACATGGTTTCATATTTTGGGGCTGTTGGAGATTGGGTTGGCAAAAAAAAGGTAGCTAGATACTGGAGATCGGACCACAAAAAGAACTGGTGGTGTTTGTTTCTTTATTTGGTTACAAATCTTGGGTAAAAATTTTGAATTGGTTATGTAACTTCATGTTTACGTTTTTAAAGGTGTTAGAATTAAATTTGTAATTTTAAGTTCTTAACTTTTTCTATGAAATAGTTTTCAGTTTGATTTAGGTTATATGTAGCTTGGAAATGGGAATATTAACATTTGTAGTATTATTTATTCGTGTAAACTAGATTTTGGTAGAATGGGTTTTTATACAATTTTTTATTGAATGATAATATTTGTTTTTGTAAACTAAATTTTGGGTGATTTGAATTTTGTAGTTTTCGGTTATGAAAATTTGAAGCAACTGTTAATTGAAAAAAGAAATATAAAGGATGAAAAGGAATACAAAGGATGAAGATGAGGGTGTTTTCGTTATTTTACCCATTTAATTATCAATTTCTTGGACAAACTGACAGAATTATTGGTCAAACGACCAAACCCGTAATGGGTCAAAACCACAAGGATAGGATCCGCTGAAAAAAATTTTTAGGGCTAAACTCGTGAAATCCGACATACCAAAAGGACAATTTAAGTAATTAACTCTATTATGAATGTTGGTATTAGTTTGTATTGAGCATCGGTCTAAAGACAGACCCGATCTAAAGACCGACCCAATCTCACCCGAACCAATAAAATCGAAAATCAAAAATCGTGAAAAATCTAAATCGAAACAAACCAAATATGGTCGGTTTAGTTTGGTATTGTGTCGGGTCCGTCAGTTCGGTTTGATTTAGGTGTGTTTATGTGTGTTTTTGTCGGTTTTGGGTCGAACAGAACCAAACCGACCCGAACCAAAACATAAAACGAACCAAAACATAAAATCCTGAAAAACCTAAACTGAAACCGAACCGAAGAGCTGTCGGGTCGGGTTGGTTTTTGTCGGTTTGGTCGTTTTGTCAGTCCGATTCGATTTTCAACCTTCCATGCTCAGCCTTAGTTTGTTAGGTATATAATTAGTCACATTTTTAAGCATTTCAATCATTTTCTCTTTTATTAATATTGGTATCAAAGAAAGTTTATAAAAATGACAAACCCGAAATGAAAATAAAGGAAGGAATGCTAATACAAAATATGATTTATTTTTTTTTACAACAGCATGTTTTAATATATATTTTTTTAAACGGTAATTTTTTTACACCTTACATCACCTATCTTACAATGTATCTCACAAATACATCCGGTGAAGATTGAATCCACAATCTCTAAGTTGATGTCAACTCACATACCACTAAATCTAAGACCTTGGGTAACAACATGTTTTAGTATCCTTGCAGCTTCCTCCACCAAAATAAGTCTTGCACATCGTATCCTCTCACCCTCCGGCTAAGTTGAAACAACTTTTGATCATCAATTTTCGAATCGGTATTCAAGATCAATCTAAATATGGTCGAGCTGGAGAATAAGAGCTCATTGATTCGAGGTCTTAAAGGAGTGTAGATACTTGGATCGATGTGACTAGGATCATTATAAACCAAACACCGAACATTTTGTTTAATCCCATTTATCACTTGCTTCTCGTAATTTACGTATATAGTTGGTGGGGTGGGGACTCATTTAAAAATTCACCAAGTTTTGCAATGTCTAAAAAGTAACTTGCGCCGCTAGATTTCTTGGACACTATAATAAACGGACCATCATTCTTCTGTGTTGAATAATTGGGCCAGCATCATCCTAAGGGTATTTGCGTCATTTGCACCGCTTCCACAAACATATCTCCATTATTTGATTTTTCAAATCCACACCTCCCTCAATCCCATATCTTTATTTTCTAATTTGTTTATCATACCACTTTTTTTCCTTTTCTATTAATAGATGGTGAATCCAGTACCAGCGTATTTTTCCGATGAATCCATTATGAAACACAAACATCTGCCACACAGTATGCAAAAGCAACACCACCAACACGCCACACACCATATGAAACACAAACCCCAAGAAAAAACAACGCTTCTTCTCCTCCTTCCCATCCCTCCCCACATTCACATTAATCACGCGGATCAGCCGCAACATAATGCATCCATTTCGGCACATCCTTAACTTCCAACCACCACGAATAAACACTCGTAACATTCTCACCATTCCTCCACCACTCGACACCAAACAAAACATAACCTCACCTTCCCCTTCCATCATTTGCGTGATACAAAACCAACGCCTTATTCGACTTCGATTCGCCAAACCTACGAACCCGAACCTCTAATCTTTTCAAAACCGCATGATAATCAATCCACGTGGCTAATTTCACCCCTTCCTTCACCTCACTACTAATTTTCGTCACATTACAAACCCTAACCCTAGAAGCAAGATCAAATTCAACACTCAAAAAAATTTCACCATTCAAACCATTAAACGACGTAGTTTTGGTCAAGTTATAAGGAATGATAACTAGTGCGACATTGTTACTGATCTGAAAAGTGAATTTTGTCGAAAACGACGTCCTTTTGGTGAAGTTAAACGGCGTGTTGTTTAATACTATGTCGGAGGTAAGTGTGATGGAGGTGGTGTTATCGGCGAAGTGTGCGTCGCTGGAGAGTGATGTTCCGGTGAGTGAGAGTTAGGAAATGGGGGTTGTGATTAGTGACAGAATCGTGATAGTGACAGTGACGAGGGAAGAGGGATACGACACGTGGAAATCATATGGTATGATGGTATAGCAAAATTGCATAATGACTATTATGCCCTCGTGCTAAAGACCAATGTAACGGAAAGGAGCGGGTTTGACCATAGCATTACGGGTCAAGGGACCAGTTTGGTCTAAAAAAGTTGAAAAGGGGAATCACGGTGACAAAAAGCTCAAGTTTTGGGCAAAAGTGATGGTTTTGGACAAGTTTAGGGACGAACGGTGTATTTTTGTCTTAACTTGATCAAATAAACACTTTTCATTTTTTTTTTCCTTTTTTAAAACGGCAACTAGTTAACTCATAATTTATACACCACAACCATCTCATATGTCCTAAGCAGGACTTGAACCCACAACCATTTGTTTGGTGAGCTTCTTACATAATAAGAGGTATCATTAAGACACAAACGCTTATGTATTTATATTTTAAGATAACCAACTTAAGTTTGTGAACCTAAGAGTTGAATCTAGGCCAAAAATTTTCATTTTCTTTTATTGCGCAAAATTTCCTACTTCAAATTGTCATTAAAAAAAATAACATTCTTTCTTTGGCAAATTTTCAGGTTAATTTGATTAGGATTTTAATATTACACTTAGAAATTATTGATACTTCACAAACAAATGTTTGCAAATGGACGGGGTTTACTAGTTTATTAATGTTATGGTTCTTGATGTTAATGTTCTTTCTATGTTTTATATGTAGACTTTTTAGAAAAACCTAGTCATAAACTTACGTTTATCTATAACTCTTAGGCCTCCTATTTACATGTTCTTTGATCCAGTAACAATAAACAAGAATCTATTGATGGGCTGCAATCAAGTTAACAAGTTAGGTTAGTAGGTCACCATTGCTCTCTCCTACAACTTACTTAAATTGGTCCGGCTGCAACACCGTTCATTCTTCTTCCGGCTAAAAACTTAAACTCATAACCACTTGATTGATAGGTTATATAACGCAAGATGGACTTAGATCTACACTTCAAATTCAAATTCAAGTTCAAGCTCAAGCTCATACACATAAAATGTAACTGAAACGAGGATTTTTACCCGCGCTTCGCTGCGGACCTTTTGGCTAAAGAAGTATTTTAAACGTTAATTGGTATCTACATTCAAAATTAGTGTGTTTTGATATTTATACGCTTATAGACATTAACAGACTTCTTTAGAGATCCAATACCGTACCTGCATATAGCATATTTATGTGTTCCATTAGTTTTTTGACATAGACGAAAAGTATTAAGATCGAGAGATATATATACCAGAGCAGGCTGGGATGGCTAGTAAGAAGATGATACGTAGAATCAAAGAAAGGTAGACATAGGTTCTAGACGACATCATTTTAACGAATTCTTCAAAATCAACATAATCCACAATTTAAATTTGGGGTTTTTGATTAAAATTGATGAGTTTTATAAGAGGGTATGCAAGAAAATTAAAAGAAGATGAAACTCAGTGATGAGTAATTTAAGAAGTGGTTTTAATGAAGATGAAATGAAGTGTGTGTTTGTTATGTGTTTTTGATTTTGTGGAAGAAGATTCAGGAAAGAGCGAGAGATTTGTGGTAGAGGAGGAGATTTTTATACTCGTGTACTGTAGATGGTGCACTATTGAATTCATTGTATCTTCTCTCACAAAAAACAATATAGACATAGTAACTCTCCTAAAAAACACTGTAGATCAAGCTTTTGCACATAAGAAACCATGGTAAATGGTACACGACAAAATCATTAGATATTACGAATAGTTTATATAAAAAAATGTTATCGAATCTATGTTTGTAATATGGAATTTTGTATAATCTGAGGTTTTTTTTTGTTTTTTGTTTTTTCTTTTCTTTTTTTTTTAAGGAATTTTGTATAATCTGAAATTTAGTTTTTGTTTTGTACGTATATGATAACATGTGATGTTAAATTGTTTATTGATTTGGTCATTATGATATATTCAAATGCATCAGCAGTGTTCAATATTCTATAGTTGTAATTAGATGAATGTGTTTTAGTTCGTTGGTGTAAATGAATATTTGTTGTTGATTAAACCACTATCGAAGTTGAGAGTTCAGATACCATTGACAATGTTAAAGCTAAATATGGTCGTACCCTCCATTTAGTTCTCAGGTTAAGGGAAGGAACACAAATATTTATCAAAACTCTCACCGGTAAAAACATTATTTTGGAAGTCGAGAGCTTTGACACCATCGATAATGTCAAAACTAAAATCCAAAATAAAGAAGGTATCCTCCTAGACCAACAGAGTCTTATCTTCGCTGGAAAGCAAATTAAGGACGGCCGAACCCTGGCAGACTATAACATCTAAAAGGAGTCAACTCTACATTTGGTTCTAAGGTTAACAGGAAGAATGCAAATTTTTTGTGAAGACATTGACCGGAAAGATCATCGCTTTGGAGGTCGAGAGTTCAGATACAATCGATAATGTCAAAGCCAAGATTCAGGATAAGGAAGGGATTTCACCTGATTAGCAGAGGTTGATCTTTGCTGGAAAGAAGTTGGAAGATGGTCGTACTTTGGCTGATTACAATGTTTAGAAGGAGTCGACTCTTTATCTCGTGCTAAGGTTGAAGGGAGGAATGCATATTTTTGTCAAGATGTAGGAGAAATGTTTCATGAATATGGTATGGGCCGTTGGTTCATCATCAACATCAGAGTCGAAGGCATCACAGTCAGCGATCTGGAAGATGTTGGGATCATTCTGTGCCAAATCATACACTGGTTGATCATCCACGTCCGCATCAAATGTGTTGGCACTACCTTCAGCAAGAAACAAAAGTTCCTCCCCATCCAACACTGCTCCACTCTCTTGTGCCTGCATCAGCAGCATCTTATCCTTAAAGTAGTCAGAGTTTTGTGGACGCTTTGGTTAGGTGCAGTTCCTCGCAATGTGTCCCACACCACCACAGTTATAACACTTAATCTCTTTGCCTTGACCTTGAACTACTATCCCTCCTCTATTCTGAGCCCCCACATTGCCAGCTGCACCATTTCCCCGTGCAACATTCCTTTGGTTCACATTTTATCGACCTTGCATAATCTGTACCACAACCCTTCCATCCTCCACTGTAGCTTGATTGTGTGGGTTAGATGAAGTTCTAAGCTGGTTGTTGGTTTGTGGAAGTGTGGTTCTGAATTGTTGAACAAATATTGCAACTTGGTTTGAGAGGTTTTCAATCATCTTGTCTGTTGGAGTATATCCTGAGTCGGGTTGAATGACATGATTCTAAGAAGATGAGCAGTACTGATAACCTTGAGCATGTGATGATTGAGTGAGCGGCTAAACGTTTAAAACAAATGCAAGTGAATCATTTGTTGTTGATGTTGGATTGAGTTTCTCCATGATCAGGCGGTCATGTGCAGCATGCTTCTCATGTTGTTGTAAATACAGCTGCTCATAATTTATTTGTCTCAATCATTTGTTCTGCTTCACCGCGATAACAAACCTGTTCCACTTAGGTGTCATATTGTTTACAAACTTGGAATTGAGTTGAATGTTTGGCATAGTCATCGTGATATTCCTCATATCATTCACAAGTTTGTGAAACCTCAGATAGTATTCTGCAATACTCTCCCCCGAGTTCATCTTGAAGTTCTCAAACTCATCGTACAACTGTGACTCTTGATCTTTTTTAGTCAGTTCTGAGCTAGCAAGAAGCATTTTGACATTGTCCCAAACTGCTTTGGCTTGGGTGTTGTGATTGATAAGCTTGTAGATATCTTTGGGTAGACCTTGAAGGATGATGTTGGAAGCTCTGATGTCAGCATCATATCTCTTCTTCTCAGTCTCATTGAGATCATTGTAAGTTTTTGGTCTATCCATTCCTAGAGTGACACCTCCATCTTCACCAGTTGCTAGTTCATCACTAGTGGTGCCCATTTGAAACGATCCTTCATCAATTGATTGAATAATGTTAACACCATTCTCTTTACCCAAGCAATACAATCGGATTCTCTGTGCCCAAGAGTGATAATTCGTCCTATCAAGCATAGGAGGGCGGGTATCAGACCCAGCAGCTTGAACATCGTCAGAAACAGTAGACATAATGTTCAAATACACGAGAAATCGAATCTTTCGCGAGATTTTACAAAATCAAGAAGAAGCCGTGGAACCCAAACCGGAAATTTCAAATCGCAGGTATCAAATCGCAATTCTCAAACCACAAGTCTCAAATCGCAGGTCTTCAAAACGCAATGTCTCAAACCGCAACACTCGCATGACATCAAACCTCATAAATCACAAAATGCAAGATCACAAAAAGCAAGCTCAAACCGCAGTTTCTTTAAATCGCAGTACTTGTCAAAACGCAAGACGTCAAACCGCAACAACAAACCGCAATCTTCAAATCGCAAATCGATCAAATCGCAAATCGATCAAATCGCAGTAGGCTAAAACATCAAAACTAAAAACGCAGAATGGAAAAAACGCAAGGACTCAAATCTCAATACTTCAAACCGCAGCAAAGGACAAATCGCAAGATACTCAAATCGCAAACAAAAAAGGGCAAACCGCTAGGAACAAATCGCAAAGCAAAATGACAAACCGCAGGTTACTTTCGTGAAGTACAAATGTCACTCTCGTCCAGTTTTGTACTTTTGTCCCTTTTTGGCTGAACACCAAACCGCAAATTTGTCCTAATATCAAACCGCAACTGACTTAATATAAAATAATCAAACCTCAACTCAGAATCAAATCGCAGCTAAGAATTTGTCAAACCGCAAGTTAGAAAGACTCAAACCGCAACTAAGAACCACCCTTAAACAACTCGAATATCTTCAAATTTCCCAATAGCAAGATGAAATAACCTATCCAAGCACCAAACTAAGCTAATCAAGCAAACCTAAACAAGAAATTACAAACAAATAACAAATTTAACCTCAAAACAAGCTCTAACTAGTGTATATCAGAAAAATTATTCGAACCACCTTAAAACACAAGAACCAATCACCAAATCCGAGCACACACAAGATATCTGATCAAACCATTGCTCTTGATACCAATTGTAAGTGATTGGTTATCATAAACACACAAAACATAAAGCAAATGGGTCAAATAGTATGAATGTTAGAGAGAGAAATAAAGAGATGTGGGAACTTAGTGAGAGAAAGTAAATGTCATATGATTAGAAGCTCCACCCTCTCCCTTGGTAGGAGAGGGATTTTATAGTTCTTACAAAATACGCCTCCTATGAGCTGTGGATCGGGTGTACAGTGGGTAAAGACCCGTCCGTCCTCCATGATGTTACTTAACTAACTAATATACGTTTAAGACTACGAACTTTCTAATGCTAACAAATACCCGGGGTGACCGAGTCATTAATCATGTATTTACTAAATCCTAACAAAAGTTCTTGACCATCTCTTTATAATTAACATTGTCTAACAAATCATTCTCAATAGCTATCAATGACAAACTATTAAGTATCTCCTGTGAGAGGACCATAAGTAGGACTTTAGCAACTTCAATTTTAAGAAACTTCTTTCTGTGGATGCCAGTGTGACAAAGATGGTCAACAATACTCTATATGCAATTAGTGCATTAGGAAACAATCCCCTTGTTTCAAGAATGTTAGGACATCAACAGGTTCCATATTTTCAGTAGGCAAAAAATTATTAAGCAACCTCAACTCCACCAATAATTCATTTTCATCAATATCTGATCGTTCACCATTCTTTAGTGCAGCTTCGAGTTTACTACAAGACAACTTAAGACTCTTGTCATCGTAGGAATTCAACTTATAACAAGAAAACAAGAAATATATATACTTTCATACTTTGTGTATTGTTCGAATCTTGTTTTAAGAGATCTTTAGTGTAGCTTCGAGTTTACTACAAGGCAACTTAAGACTATTGTTATCATAGGACTTCAACTTATAACAGGAAAACAAGAAACTAAATATACTTTCATACTCTGTGTGTTTTAAGAGAACTAATCGCCTGATCAACAATGTATAAAAAATAATTGATCTTGAAGGACTCCTCCGCGGAAAATGAAGCAACATGATCAATTGGATTCTCGTCAAATTGCCTTTTCTACGAATTACACATTTTTGAATGAACACGAGATCAATATCCATTTCAACGAAAATTTCTTTAGCATCATTAATAGCTTTAGAAAGTCACGTTTCTCTAAACTCCTCAAAGAAAGATATCAATTGTTTCACTTCTTTAATAGTCATATTAATAAGCATATCATTGGATTATAATTTTTTGAGTTAATTGCATTTTTGGTCCCTGTGGTATGGCTAAATTGCAGATTTAGTCCCTAAAACTTTGAAAGTGCACCAGAGGTCCTCATTTTCAAGTTTTCGTTGCATGTTTAGTCCCTGATAACATCAAATGACTAAAATACCCTTGTCTTCTTCTTTTCCTATTTTCCTTTCAGTCCTTCTTTTGAGTTTCTTACATAAATGGTCCTTGTGCCTTGTCATGTTCTATAGATTTAGTCCGATTTTTTTTAAATTATTTATTTAACTAATAAAATTTTAAAAAAAAATTCGAAAATTTTCAAAAATTTTTCAAAAAAAGATTTTTGAAAAATTTGTTCGGAAAATTTTTTGAAAAAAAAATGTTTGAAAATTTTTTTCGAAAAAACTTTTTTGAAAACTTGTTTAAAAAAAATGAAAATTGTTTTTTTTCCGAATTTTTTTTCGAAAAAATTTTCAGAAAAGTTTTTTAAAAAAAAATTTCAAAAAAATTTTTTCAAAAAAAAATATATCCGAAAAAATTTTTCCGAAAAAATTTTCAAAACGGATGAAAACGATAAAAAAAGGGTAAAAACGTATGAAAACGTAATAAACTGGATGAAAACGTATAACAACAGAAAAAATAACGCATAAAAACATATAAAAACGGATGAAAACGGTCGAAAACGCATAAAAACGTATAAAACGGATGAAAACGAACTAAAATGTATAAAAACCGACATAAACGTATAAAAACGGATGAAAACGTAAAAAAAGGAACGAAAACGTATAAAAACGGACGAAAACATAACATACGAAAACGTTAAAAAAACAGACAAAAGTGTATAAAAACGGCCAAAAACGTATAAAAGCCGACGAAAACTGGATGAAAATATAAAAAAACTGGACGAAAACGTATAAAATGGACAAAAACGTAAAAAAAAACGTACGAAACGTATAAAAACGTACAATAACGGACGAAAACGTATAAAAGCGGACGAAAACGTAAAAAAATAGATGAAAACGTAAAAAAAAAACATTCGAAAACGTATAACAACGGACGAAAGCGTTAAGAAACGGAGAAAAACATCCACTTGACGGTCAAACTAACAGAAATAGTGGTTATGGGACCAAACCCGTAACGGGTCATAGGAAGAAGATTTGCAAATTTTAAAAAAAAAATTGTGTATGGACTAAATATATAAAAACCCCTTCCAACACAGGGACTATTTATGTAAAGAAAACTAAAAAGAAAATTGAAAAAGAAAACATCAATGACTAAAATACCCTTAGTCTGTGTGGACCCAGGGACCAAACATGCAACGAAAACTTGAAAATGAGGACCTCTGATGCACTTTCAAAGTTTTAGGGACAAAATCTGCAATTTGGCCATACCACAGGGACCAAAAATGCAATTAATTCTAATTTTTTACTCACCAAATTTTCCGCCTATAAGATCTTAAACCAAATAACTATTGCTAATAAAAACTCAAGATTACCAAACTCATTAGTTGCTAGAGATATTGCTTGACTTTGAATTAGAGAATCATCGTCACTTTTTGCAACTTGAAGCAAAGCCTCTCGTATGTCTGAAATCTGTAATGTGATTTCTTTGACACTTTCAACACAACTCTCCCAACAAGTGATGGATAGTGATGTTAGAGTTAATCCTTTAACATTATCTTTCAAAATTGCAGCCTTCTAGAAGAATCGGCAAATATTGTGTAAATGAATTGTATTATTCCAAAAAAAATGAGTAACTATTAGATAAAAAACAAACGGGATAAAAAAGTACTGTGAATTATTGTATAATCTACTTACCAAAACTTGAATACAACAAATAAGGAATCAACCACATGGAGTAACCAACAAATACAGTAACTATTAGATAAAAAACAATCGGGATAAAAAAGTACAGTGAATTATTGTATAATCTACTATTTGATGAAGTTTTTCATACTGGCCCACCTTCCAAATCCGAAACCAATCACAAAAAATCAAACCACGATGAATATGTTAACAATGTACAGTGAATTATTGTATAATCTACTATTTGATGAAGTTTTTCATACTGGCCCACCTTCCAAATCCGAAACCAATCACAAAAAATCAAACCACGATGAATATGTTAACAATGTACATGGCCAGTACAGCTAGGCAGAAAAAATGGTGGCTTCTCCACAGCATTCTGCATACAACAAGTTTAAGGTGAGTCACTCGATTCAAGGTTAGGTTTGTAATGTGAGTGGGTTAGTGAGCCAGCTCAATGTTTAGAATGATTAAGTGCAATAATAGCAAGAATGTAACTGATCACTAATGCATCTAAGCCAATAAATCAATGATAATGAAACGTCACCAAACTTTGTCTTATCCCACTTTCTAACCCCTAATTATAAAGGAACGAATGGAAGGTACATTTCTAATCTCCAAAATATTCACGTGAAGCGATCTGAGTATTCGGTCTTGCATATGCGTTGTATAGTACTTGCAGCCTAAAAACTGATTTCACATTTAAAACAAAATCACCTACTTATATGCAGATTTTATTTAAGTACTAGAGGTAGTGATTTTGAACCGTTGTACTTGTGAATGGGTCGATTGAGGTTAGGTTTTATCTCTAACAGGTCTAACAAGTCAAATGTAAAAACTTGGATTATTTTATAATAACATACATTTGCTGCATATTTTACACCCTGATTGGTTATTGAACCAACTAAGGTTAACGAACCCAGCTTGGTTTTACCGTATCAGCAAAATATCCATCATTATTAAAACACAATTCCAAACACACTATTAACAAAAGATTAAACACCCTCTTGTATGCTTATTGTTTGTTTGAGTCATTTGGAGTTTGGGGTCTGCTCTTATGTCATTTAGGTGTCACCTCTGTGAGGAGTTAGGGATGTATCCTAATTCTTTCTTGTTCACATTCGTGTGTTTCTTTGTAAACTTTGTCTTTAACGCTCAGTTCTTAACAAATTTACTGTTAAGGTTAATCCAAGGAACCGGAACTAACCTCTGGAACCAAGTACGTTCACAAATGTCGACGTCTTCTTATTTCCACCCTTATCCCACATCAAGATTACTCATGCATCCACAAATCAAAAATAAAATCAATTAATCACTCCCTAATCTAAAATTATTAACTAAACCTACATCACAATAAACACTTACAATAGTAGAGAATATATACCAATTAAATAGCAAAAAAAAATAAAATAAGTACCAGTAGCATTGTTTTCATCAGTGGCTTCAATTTTCTGTTACAATAGTAGAGATTATATCTTCAATTTAGCAGTTGCTCCCACATCACAATTCAGCCAATAACAATGTGCCAAGCCTAAACAAAACATATATGGTAAGTCGTAAAACAAAAAACTATTATGACCAATTCACTTGTAATGGGTCGATTCAGGTTACATTTTTATTGCTAAAGAGTAAAGTAGTTAAAATAAAATATAGCTAAAGATAAATATGTCAAACGGGTCATCAAATGTAGTTATATCTCTTTGTCATCATCAGCAATGCATCTATCGTCTCTACCGAGGTTTCTCTTCCATGTTCTTTGCATGTCTAACTTCATTTCTTAATTTAGCCAAGCCAACTGAAAACAAAATGCGTTTCACCATTAAAGCTGGACACATATATAATTGAATACCAATCTAAAGAAGTATATTTTTTTCCTCAAAAATTAATACACTATTGTCCAAAGATCGTTGTTATAAAAAAAGATGAAGACTTTAAGCATTAACAGCCCAAATATTGGTATAATAACTCAATTACCGCTTGCAGCCGTTTCCTTAAATGCATTTTCAGAAGGAAGAAGTGTTTGCATGTCTGTCTTTAATTTAGCATAAATTATACTCTGTAACTCCTAATCTGATAGGATTACCAGCACACATGAAATACCATTTTAGTTTGATCTGTGTACACTTATTGTGTTTGTTGGGATTAGAAGATGAGAATAACAGTTTTTACTAAACAATTTTCAAGCTGCACACTCCAAACAATTTGTGCAATTATTTCATAAATATAATCAGTTCTGGAAAGAAAACCCCGAACACTAATAATTGATTTTCAATTTTCAAATAGTGGTAAGTAACCGAGTGAATTATAAAGAGGTGGATTCATCATGCTATAAGTAACAGAATGACTTATCCGCGAGTTCAATTTTTTGAAATAAAAAAGAAGCTCATGATTTTCCGAATTCAATTCAAAATCATTAAATAAGTAACCGAATGAATTATTTGCAGATTCAATTGAGGGAACAAATATAGTCACCTGCTACTCCATCAACTTAGTTTAAATGAAGAGCAGGTATATAAATATAGCAAATATGGTGTCTGTGCTAGAGAATCACAACTTAATAAACACGCAAAAACTATGATAAAACTAAGTCTATCTATGTTAGACGAACTAATAGACGTCAAATAGACTATAAACAACCAAAAATGTGAAAACGTAATGTGATATGGTTTTCTTTTTGAAGGGAAATTGTATCTTAGCAAGAAGGTAAGAGCAAGCGAAACAATTACAACGTAATGCAATATCTTAAACATTAATTACCAATAATTCCATGTTGATGGAGATAGAGTCTTTTCAATAAGTTTATAGTGGGTCAAGTGAAAGCAGGTAATCAAATTGTGATGATAGTGCGGATATACGTGATACGTAATACGATAACCAATCCAGTCTCGCCACTTTCAAATATGGAATGTATATCCAGTTCACTTATTCGCACAAAGTCCTCATATATACATCTACTATAAATTTTCATTTAAGCATTTCATTGAACAATTGGTGTTCATCAAACAAAACCAAATGACTTTTGCAAATTCAAATGGGTACCGTATATCCAAACACCCCATTTGTTCCAAATTACTAAAAATACTTGGTGAACATTGAACAACATGTAGCAGTTGTTCTTTACCAAAAAACCCGTCGCTCATTTTCACATTTCACTAAAAAAAATAGCGAAAAAAAAAAACAATAATTTTTATATAGATGGCGATTTACCTCTTACAATCAATGTCATCGTTGTTCGCATCTTCATATTCATCTTCATCTCCATTTCTTATTCTCCATACAGGTAAAAACTGCTTTAAAACAGAATAAGCAACTGTGCCAAACTAATTTGAATACCATCAAAACCCATATAAAAAACATAAAATAAAATTCAGATATCAATCAAAAGGGGAAAAACCAAAAAAAAAAAAAAAAAAAAAAAAAAAGACCGTACCTTTACCTTTGGAAATCTTCTTGACTAACACCGAATTTTGTTTTCTTAACCTAATTTTTTATCGTACTTCTGTAATAATTATTGTTTTCGAAACCATCTACTTGACGACACCGATTTCATTTTCTCTAACCTAATTTTTTTATAAGAGATTTTTTTGGAGGTTTCATGTGATGGAGAAGATCAATCTAGAATAGTTGTGATCATTGTATGTGTTTTGATAGGTGGGAAGAAGGGAAGGTTTTAGGGAAAAACTAAAAAAAAAAAATTAGTAAGGCCGTATGCGTATATGACTGTCTACATACAGTGAAGCTTGATGAACAGTAACGTTTCCAACACAGTTTAACCAATAGTAACTTGCCACAACTTACTACAATTTGTATGTCAAGAGAATGGACCAATAAGATTTGGACAACACAGTGTATGTTAGTTGATTTTATATACGGACCACAAACGGCTATTAGTAAATATATATAATTTAGTTGAACTAAATTTGAATTCAGTTTGGTTTTTAATTTAATAAAACCCGCCTGCAACGCGGCGGGAGGCCTCTTCCTTGTTCTAAAGATGAAATGAAATTGATAGCATAAACTTGTACCTTCGATTGATACTTACCTTGCTGACAAAGATTTGGGCCGTTCTACCCAAACAATCTTAAATGTGATTCCTCTGGCAAGGGATAATGTCTCAACCATAGCCCAAAAACTTGATGATCCATCAGAGCTAGTTACATAAGACACTTTTATGTTCTATATACATTTCCGTAAAAGCCTAAAAATTTGTTAATGTTACCTTTTTGTATTCAACTTTCAGTTTATGAATTATTTATTAAGATATAAGATTTTTTTTTTGAAACTTTGCTTTTATTTACAAACCCAAACACCAAAGATATAACATTATGATGTACATTCAATAATATGATTAAAACATCATTAAAACAAATAAATTAAATGAGTCATAGTTTCTTTATATTGGTTTACATATCAACTGTTTCAACATATTAAATGCATAGCTACCTTGACTTTTTTTCAACATTCAAGTTTCAACATTTGACTATTTTACCATTTTATATAGTTAAGATTAAAATTCTTTAAAGTTGAAATAAACATGATACATCATATTCACCAATCACAAAATAAATAAATAATTAAAAAAAATTACTTTAAATGAAAAAATAGGACCTACATGTATGCCTCTTCTCGCAAACTTAATGACCTATCATGTTATGTTAAACATTAGAGAATCCTTGTAAAGTCTCGTCATGAGGATTTTAAGTGCCATGGGCCAAAAAAAAAAGGAACCGTAAAGCAAGATATGAGATTAAAACAACCATTATTGATGCTAAAATAAAGTTATAATATTCAAATATACTAATCGATGCTAAAAGGAGTTATAAATATCCAAAAATACTACTCCGTAAAGACTATTTTATTCTATGAATAGTGCAATTCTTCTAGCATTTTTCGAAGCAAAGTTCTTGACCAACTCTTTATAATTAACATTGTCTAACAAATCATTCTCAATAGCTATTGTTGGGAATTATGTGAAACTGCTGAACCTGCTGAAGTTTAAGTCGAAGTGATTCTGCTGAAGCAGAATGGATTCTGCTGAAGAAGAAACAGACTCTGCTGAAGAACAGATTCTGCTGAAGTGTAAAAGCCAAAGTCGCAGTTCTGCTGATAGTGTGAATCCACGTAAGATAGTCAGGCGCAAGTATTATTAAATGCTAGCCCATACTTATTAGTTAACTGCCCAAGACTAGCATGGGTCTTTATTGTATTGCTCAATATGTATGGGACAAAACAAATGTTTTATTGCATGCTTGTCTAGGTGCATGCGTAGGAATAGTATATGTTTAATTAATTAGCATTTAGGGTTTCTTGTCTATATAAGGAACGGTAGTTTATGTAATAGGGAGACATTCGAAACACTGAGTTTCAAGTTAATAAAAGATCCATAGAGGATCAAAGTGTTCTTAGTTATCATAGCTTGTATTCTCATTTCCGCTAAAGAATACAAGTCGTAGAGATTTTCTATTAGTTTGCTTGTGATTACATAGGCAACACTAACGATCTCGAGTGCTTAAGATCTGTCAAGGTCATTGATTCTATCAAGTGGTATCAGAGCCTCGGGAAGATCTCTACGATACTAAGAACCATATTCAACCTCACTCCCCCATACTACTGAAATACATTCACAATGCCTGGATCAGATAATGAAACTGATGCCACCAACACCAACAACACCAACAACACCAACAATGCAAACACCACTTCCATGCAGCAGCTTAGTCTTTCTAACAGTAATGGTAAGTTTCCTTACCTAAAAAGGGAAGAATATGATCTTTGGACTATGAAGATGGAAAACTGGATTTCCAATATTGATTGGAATCTATGGAAGATAGTAAAGAAAGGAAACAGTCTAAAGAAAATGATTCCAGACAGGGACAGGAAGTTTACCATGGCTCCTCCTAAAACTGCTGAAGAGGTGCTTGCTATGCAGAGAGAGCACAAAGTAAAAACTATTATTCTTCAAGCCATTCCTGAAGATCACTTATGTGATTTTCACCACATGGATGATGCAAAGGATATCTGGATGGCTCTCAAAGCAAGGTTCGGTGGTAATGAAGAATCCAGGAGAATGAGGAAGTCCATGCTGAGACAACAATTTCAAGCCTTCAATGTCTCTGAAGAAGAAGGTATCCACAAAGGGTACGACAGGTTCCACAGGATTTTGAGTCAGCTAAACCAGCTGAATGCAAGACCTGATAATGATGATTGCAACTCAAAGTTTCTACGATCTTTGCATCCATCATGGTTACATATCAGTATTGCTCTTAAGGCTAAAGGTGGTTTGGACATACTCACCTTTGATGAGTTGTACAACAGACTCAAATCACTTGAACCTGACGTCAGAACTCCCTACCGTGCATCCTCCTCTGGTCATGCAGCCTTTGTTGGAACATCTCACTCCAATATGATGATAAATGCTCCTAGCTCAACCTACTTACCTTCATCATACACCCCTACTCCACCATGCAACAACCGTCCTACTCCATCATACTCACAAGCTAAAACTAATAGTGTGTTGGAGGACGTTCTTCAGTCATTTGTTGCTGAATATGATTGTCAAGAGCATCTTACATATGAAGATTTTGATCAGGTGGACCCACTAGATCTGGAGGAGATGAAACTGAAATGGCAGGTGGCCATGATTTCAGTAGATATAAAAAGGTTTGAAGAGAATTCTGGAAGGAAGTTTGGCCTCAAGGGAAGGGATCCAGCTCGCTTTGACAGAAGAAAGGTCAAGTGTTTCACTTGCCACCAGATGGGTCATTTCTCTAGGGAGTGCAAGGACAGGAAGGATGGAGATGGTTCTCACTACATTTCCCTTCAGCAGAAACAGAGGGAAACTGGAACTTCAGCAGCTCTAGTCACCATGGATACACTAGTCAACTGGACTGCACATGAACCTGTAAATGAAGGAAGCTGCTGAACCTGAGAAGCTTGGATTGATAGCTAGATGCACATCAGAGGATAGCAATGATCACTTTGCCTTGATGGGACTCTCTCAGGTACACATCTGTGATTATTACTGTAAAGAGAGATATAATGAACTTAAAGAAGCTTATGATACTATGAAATCTAGTTACAATGAATGCTATGTTGATAGAGAAGCCTGTAAAAAAGCGTTAAAAACATTAGAAAGGCAAAAGGTATGGTTTCAAGATAATCAAACAGCTTATGAAGAAAAGATAAAGTTCTTAAAGTTTGATCTAGAAGTTGCTAACAATTACTTAAAATTGTCTGAGAAAGCAAAGTATATTGTTGTGTCTGAGAATCTAGTACTTAAAGAGAAACTAGCTGAGGAAATAGCTAGACATATACAATGGTTAATGTCTGGTGACAATCTAGCTAAAGAACTCTATAACAGTCAATCAGTGGTTTCTACAATAGGATTAGGTTTTCAAAAGTATGTAGGGTTAGAAGCTAGGAATGATGGGCGTAAATCTACACCAGCAGGATTAGCTAACTATAAAAAGAAGGTGATTTACATGCTGTCCCTGGACCCATTAGAGGTGTATTCGTGCCCACTGACTTGTCCATCACTGTTGACTTTGATGGATCACACCACCTATATGGCAAAAAGTCAAAAGACTTGTCTGACCCAGATACTTCATCTAATGACTTTGTCTCTTGCTCTGACAGTGACAATTCATCGGATCAAGGGTCTACATCTTGTGACAGCTGTGATTCAAGTGATAAGTCAGACCTTCCCAAGCCCTCACCTGAGACCTCACCTGAGCCTTCACCCAAGCCTGCACCCAAGTCTATCTACAAGCCTTCTAGGATAGCTGCTGAGGAATCAACTTCCAAGACAGTTTCCACTGAAGACTTGTCTTTTAAATCTTTGCACAATAAGACTGTTGAAAACAATTCTGTTAATGTATCTGTTTCAAGTACTTCTGCATGTAATAATACATTTTCTAATGTGTCTAAATCTCCCAAGAGGAAGACATGTTTTGTGTGTAGAAGTCAATTTCATTTAATTAAAGATTGTGATTTCTATGAGCAAAGATTAGGTGCATGTGCTACTCAGCAGAAACCTAAACATAGATGGACCAATGTCAATAATATTCCACCTTATGTCCCTCAAGCAGCTTACACTGATTCTCCTTGGAGAAGTTCAGTTGCCAGACCGTATGTACAACCATCTAGTCCATACTTTAATCATGGTCATTGGCCTTCATATACTGACCTATGAATGGTGGGAATAGATTTTAGGGTACTGCTGTAAAGCCCTCAGCAGGTTGTTCTTGGAATAAAAAGGGACCCAAACCTCAATGGAAATCCAAGAACAATGGTGGATCTTTCTCATCTGTTGGACCTAAATCTTGTGATCCACAAGGCAGGTTCAAGTCAGCAATGACTTGAGCCTCCTTTATATACTAACATTCTTTTGTATATATTTTTTGTTACTATAGGATCATCCTCTTAAGCACAAAGATATTGGTATTGTTGATAGCGGTTGTTCAAGGAGTATGTCAGGGAACCGAGATATGATGCACAATTTTGTTCCAATAGAAGGACGAGGCAATGTGACCTTTGGTGGAAGTGATGGAAGAATCACTGGGAAAGGCACCATCAAGACACCTCTACTGAACTTTGAGAATGTGTACTATGTTAGGGAACTTCCGCACTTCAACTTGTTCTCTGTTTCACAAATTTGTGACACCAAGAACAAGGTACTCTTCTCTGAAGATGAATGTCTTGTCCTTTCTAAAGACTTCAAGCTTCCAGAAGATGCATCAATTCTGCTGAGAGTTCCTCATACTCACAATCTATACACATTCAATCTCAATGAAGTTCAACCTGAAGGTGACCTCACTTGTTTGGTGGCTAAAGCATCCCTGGATGAATCTACAAGATGGCATAGACGGATGGCTCATGTGAATTTGAAGACCATTAACAAACTCTCTAAAATGGGTCTTGTTGAGGGTCTTCCTTCCAAATTTTTCACCAATGACCATAACTGTGTTGCATGCAACAAAGGAAAACAACACAGAGCTTCCTACAAAGCTATCACTGCTATGAGCATAATTTCTGAGCCTCTTCAACTATTGCATATGGATCTATTTGGTCCAACTCAAGTCAAAAGCATTGATCACAAGTTCTACTGTTTGGTAATCACTGATGGCTATAGCAGATTTTGTTGGGTGTTCTTTCTAAGAACTAAAGATGAAACTTCTCCAGTTCAGAGAGACTTCATCACCCTTGTTGAAAATCAGCTGAACAAAAAGGTCAAGGGCATTCGATGTGACAATGGGACATAGTTCAGGAATGCTATTCTTATTGATCTCTGTAGGTCTAAAGGGATACAAAGGGACTATAGCAACCCAAGAACCCCACAACGAAATGGGGTGGCTGAAAGAAAGAATAGGACCTTAATAGAAGCTGCAAGATCAATGCTTGCAGACTCTAAATTGCCCACTATGTTCTGGACTGAAGCTATTGGCACAGCTTGCTATGTGCTAAACAGAGTCTCCATTACTAGACCTCACCTCAAAACACCATATGAGCTTCTCTTTGGGAAGGTTCCTGCCATTCACTACCTAAAACCTTTTGGCTGTCAAGTGACCATTCTAAACACCAGTGATCCATTGGGGAAGTTTGATGAGAAGGCTGATGATGGTTACATTGTGGGTTATTCAACTCACAGTAAGGCATACAGGGTGTACAACTTGCAAACCAAGAAGATTGAAGAGACTTTGAACCTGAGATATATGGAAGATAAACCCAATATTCAAGGACAGGGTTATGTGTGGTCTTTTGACCTTGACTACTTAACTAATTCATTGGGTTATACTAGACATATAGCTAACCAAAATGCAGGTTTTCAAGAGTCTCCCACTAACAATGCAGGTACCTTGGATGATGACTCTGAAAATGAGTTTGAAGATGATGAACAACCTATTCTTGTGCCTTCTTTATCCCCTAACCATGTTGCAGGTAGCACTTCTAAAGATACTTCTGATGAGAGTGAAGATGAATCATATTATGCTGAGGATCTTGCTAGGCTTCAAACTCAAGAGTATGCAGCAAAGCTGGAGGCTGAGAAGGTGGATGGGGCGATTACTAATTCAGCCGTCAGTAGAAACCATGTTTCTGCTAAAGTTGATCCAGTCTCTCCCTTTGTCCACAAATCTGCTGAAGGATCTGATGTGTCTACTCCTGTGTCTACCAAAGTGTCTACAGACTTTGGAGAGCCATTTACATGCTTTCCAAGACCCTCAGACCTTGGAAATCATCAACCCAAATCTGGAATTTTCACCTCACCTTCATATGATACATCCTTTGAACCAACTTTGTCTAATCTTGAACAATCCATCGAAGTCAACCCCACAGCTACTAAAAGAATCAACTTAACACACCCTCAATCCAATATTATTGGTGATATTCTAGCTCCTGTTAGAACTAGAAGTGCCATCACCAGTCCTAAATTTAGACAGGTTGCCTTTCTCTCTTATGTATCAAATCAGCAAAGAGACAATCACACAGACTTCAAACATTGTCTGTTTGCTTGTTTTCTTTCTCAAGTTGAACCAACAAGTGTTACTCAAGCTCTTGAAGACTCAAGTTGGATTGAAGCTATGCAAGAAGAAATGCAACAGTTTCAAAATCAACAAGCTTGGATCTTGGTACCACTACCTGATGGCAAATATGCAATTGGGACCAAATGGATTCTGAAGAACAAGAGAGATGCAATGGGTGTTGTTATTAAAAATAAAGCAAGACTAGTGGCTCAAGGTTATAGACAGGAGGAGGGGATTGATTATGATGAAGTGTTTGCACCTGTTGCTAGAGTTGAGGCCATTCGAATTTTCCTGGCTTATGCTTCCTACATGGGGTTCCTGGTATATCAGATGGATGTGAAAGGTGCTTTTCTGTATGGAGAGATTGAAGAGGAAGTTTATGTCACTCAGCCCAAAGGATTTGAAGACCCAGATCATCCCAATCATGTTTAAAAGGTGGTTAAAGCTCTTTATGGACTTCATCAGGCACCAAGAGCATGGTATGCTAGGCTTTCATCATTTCTGCTGAAGCATGGATATCGCAGGGGTGCCATCGATAAGACTCTTTTCTTGAAGAAGAACTCCAAAGACATCATTCTTGTGTAAGTGTATGTGGATGAAATCATATTTGGATCCACTAAAGAAGCTTGGTGCAGGGAGTTTGAGGAACTGATGAAGTGAGAATTTCAGATGAGTGCCATGGGGGAGCTTACTTTCTTTTTGGGTTTGAAAGTTCAGCAGAAACACGATGGGATATTTATCTGTCAATATAAATATGTGAGAGACATTTTGAAAAAGTTTGGTATGGAAAGTGCTAGGACTGCCACAACACCTTATGAAGCTCCAAAGACAAAAGCCAACAATGAACCAGATCTACCTGTGAATGTTCATTTATACAAGTCCATGATTGGTTCATTAATGTATTTAACAGCTTCAAGACCTGACATTACATTTGCTGTGAGTGTTTGCTCTAGACATCAAGTCACTCCACTCACTTCCCATCTCAATGATGTGAAGAAGATCTTTAAGTACCTCAAAGGTCAACCTCAATTAGGCCTTTGGTACCCAAAAGAGTCTCCTTTCAAGCTGGAAGCATATAGTGACAGTGATTATGCTTGTGCCAATTTGGACAGAAGATCCACGACTGGAGGCTGCCAATTTCTTGGAAAAAGGTTGATTTCTTGGCAATGCAAGAAACAAACCATTGTGGCTACCTCAACTACTGAAGCAGAGTACGTTGCTGCTGCAAATTGCTGTGGACAGGTCCTTTGGATTCAAAACCAATTGTTGGATTATGGGTATAACTTCATGAACACAACAATTTTTATTGATAATTAAAGTACCATATGCATTGTCAAAAATCCAGTTTTTCACAGTCGAACCAAACACATTGAAATCAGACACCACTTTATAAGAGATGCATATGAAAAACATTTGATAAAAGTGGACAAAATTCATACTGATGATAATGTGGCAGACTTGTTAACAAAAGCTTTTGATGGACCAAGGTTTCAACACCTTGTGGTCAATATTGGAATGCTTAACCCTTGACTGCAAAGTTTAAGGGGAGGCATATGCCTCAGGGGAGGATTTTAGAGTAAACTTTGTATATTTGTATATAATTTTGTTTGCTAACACTAAGTTGATAATAATTCTTTAGTTTGTTTGTCTCTGTTTTGTGTTTGTGTATTTTTGTGTCTGTTTTGCAGTTTGTCCTTTGTTAAGTGTAGTTTGTTCATTCCTTGTTCAAGATCAAGTTCATCAAGTGTGATTCGAGTGGTAAATGGTCAAATAAGCTTCAAAGCCTGTTTCTACTGAGATCAAAATGCTGAAGTAAACAATATGATTTCACAAAGTTAAAGTACTAAAGAGAAGAGATTGAAGTCAAATTGTTCTTTCATTCATTCAAGAAATAGTTTACAGCTTACAGCTTACATCACAATCAACTTCAAATACAACTCCAAAGTGCTATACATGATCTACTACTAATATTTCTACTACTACTAAACCTAATCTAGTACTCATCATCTATTCCAACATCTAATGAGCTATGAAGATGAGCATGATTGCTCACATCTCTCACACTAAATGCTGGATATGCATTCGTGAAGTCTTGCATACCCACCCATTCAATCTATCCCGATGGCTGGATATGCATGACCGGTACGATGAAGATACTAAGGATCAAAATGGGTTGGATGGATTGATGAAAACGTTGATGATGGAGAAAAATAAATATTTCCTTTGTGTTTCATCCACTCATTTCAACCAAAATGCAATCCATCCACCCTCCATAAGCATTTCCTCTATGCGATGTGTGTTGATGCACCAAAACCTGGTGTAGAAAGACCAAGAACCACCTCTCTATCCTTAGGGAGAGGCGGATTTCTTGCTCATGGCCTGCATTGAGGCTGAGGTGCTGGAGGTTGGGAGTAAGATGTTCCCTCCTTATAGGAGTCATCAGAATCATCAACAGCTTCACTTGGACTCACCACACTATCATCATCTGATGATGGGAGAAATGGTGACTTCTGTGGTCGTGGATATGGCTGAGGAAAGTAGTGAAGCCATGGGTTTGTATCACCACTTGATGATGATGAAGAAGATGATGATGAAGAAGATGATGTGAGATCTATTATCTCTAGTTTAGTAGTCATGGTTTTTGATGGTTAATAGTGATTTATGGCATTATTGGGATTTGTGGTGAATTTAGGGTTTGAGATGAAGATTTGGGGATTTTGTGAAGAGATAAGAGTGCATTGGGGTCTGTTATATAGACGGGTGCAAGGTTTAAGGCAACTTAATGCGAGTTTGGTGGCACAGTAACAGTCAAGATATTTACCGTGATAGTTTTTCATCTTGGGCTGTTTCTGCTGAAGTATAATACTTCAGCAGATTGACCAGGCGTTTCTGCTGAAGCTTTACGATAACCCTTGGTCAAAGTTACTTTACACGTAAGCTACAGTCAAACAAATTTCTAATTTCTTTGACTATAACTTGGGAAACAACCACCACTCTCATTCACAGTTCTTTACTTTAAAATTAAACCTTTCCCTCTCCTCTAACATCTGAACACACCAACTATCTCAAGAATCACAACCCTAAATCAACTTCAATCATGGCTCTTCGATTCAAGAAAGATCACAACAAAGTTGCATTTCTGGGTAAAGCTAAAGGTGATGAGCTATTTGAACCCATGGTAGAGTTCTTGAAAAGATCGAAGATTAACTATGCCCTAACGCATTCTCCTAATGCAATCTATGAATCTTTGATCAAGCAATTTTGGGCAACTGCTGAAGTGCGAAGTGAAACATAAATAGTTGCAGTGGTTGATGAAACAGAGCACGTGGTAACGGAGGATCGAATAAGACGAAGACTACGGTTGGATGATGCTGATGGGATTTATCACTCAAGTTCAGTGGAAATACTTTCATAACTCAGGGAAATTGGGTATCAAGGCGAAAGGACGGACATATGGTTAAAAAGGGAATTTAGCCCTATGTGGAGGTTCTTGGTTCACACTCTGCTCCAATGCATGAGCAACAAAACAGGAGCTTGGGATCAATTCTCTACTCAACTGCCGTGTGGTATTGTGTGTCTTTCACAAGGTTCAACTTATAATTTCTCTAAATATATTTTTGATAATATGGTCGAAAATGTAAATAGGAAACTGCATAAGTTCTTGATGTACCATAGGTTCCTACAAATAATTTTAGACACCACTACTGAAGAACAAGCTTTTCATCCCGTAGGAGCTCTCTCGGCTAAACTATTTGCCTCTATGAGGACTCACTTTGAGGGGACACATTATCCTCTTTCAGCAGCTATGTTGCCTCAGGGCAATGAGGCTGCTGATGAGGAGAATGTTGCCAATATCCCATCTTCTCCAATGGTTGCGGCTGATGGTAATCCATCAATCACCATTGATGAAGGCCCCTCTACAACTGCTGAGGCATCTACCATTGCTCCTGACCAACCACCACCTGCATCTCCCCCTAGACCAAGCCCTAGTCCACCACCTTCTCAGGCTACTGTTGATGAAGTTGAGACCAACCTAAATCGGATGACCACTCCCGGTCCTCAAAGAGAACATTTTGATGAAGGTTCTCCACACTTTGAACAAGTCCCTGATTCCCCTGAAAGGTCCAATGAGGCTCCCTTTACCATTGAGCAATCAGTTGGTGGAGCTGAGGACACCATTACACTAACTTCTCTCTATGCTTTAGTTAACAGGTATGCTGCAAAAGTCAAAGAACTCAAAGAGGAACTGTCTCAAACCAAGTCTTCTCTAGGTAGTGAGATTATGGTGCTGAAGAACAAAGTTAAGGACTTGGAAGGCAGACTTGAAAAGGGCACCAAAAGGAAGCTTGTGGTTTCATCTGATGAAGAACAAGAAGAGGAACAGTTTGAGTCTCTTGATATGTTGGCTGAGGTGTCACTCAATGATCCTTCTTCAGTGGTGGCTCAGCCCTCAAAGACAAAGGAACCAGTTCTGTATCAAAGAAGAAAGCGTTCTTATTTACACAAGAAATCTGCTAAAGCCAAAATGGAAACAAGTACTGTCAACACTGCATCTCCTGCCGCTCAAATGAAGAATGCTGGGACTGACCATGGTCAAAAGGCATCAACTGATGCAGTAGATGATTCAGTGGTATTTATTGCTGGAAGAAACTTTCATCTAAATCCAGCAACAGCTGAAGAACCAACACACCTTGTCTCTTCTGAAGTTGAAGTTGGTACTTCTGCTGAGATTCCGTTTGTGGATATCAGTAAAGATGATGATGCTGAGAAGCCTGCTGATAAAGGGAAAAGCCTATTGGAAGTAGATGAGCTTGGTCCAGATCTGGTAAGTGAAGAAGAAAGGATGGGCGAAGAAAGCAGATTGGCTGAGTTTACAGAAAAGAGGAAAAGTGAAGAATTGGCAAAACAGATTGGTGCTGAACCTAGTTCTAATTTGACTCCTGAAAGACGAAAGGAATTAGATGAGTTGCGTCTTAAGCTACCGAGTGCTCATTGGAATGTGTATACTCAGCAAGCCAGTTCAGATCCTTCAATTGCTCAGATCATTTTGGGTGAAGATTTCAATAGTGAGTCATTTGTGGAACAAATGGTTGCTCTTGGAAAACAAAGGAAGCTTGAAGCAGCCGCTAAGAGAAGAGCTCTCATAGCTCAAAAGAACAAAGACAGGCCTCCAACCAAAGCTGAAATGTAAATATTGGTGAAAAACCAGAGTTGTGCCTTGTATAACTCTGGGATGTCTATGCAGCAGGTCAAGAGTCTTCCTGACCATGTATTGGCTCGCAAGTACAACCAAATCATGAAGTTTTCATCATCTGCACTAACACACACTTCTAGATTAAAGAGGATTGGTGTTGTCTCTGTTGCTCCTAAGGCTAAGAAGATTAAGACAGTGGAAATTTTGGAAAATCTAGATGATGTGCAAACAATATCAAAATTCTCCAAAGTTTCTACTGAAGCTTCAATAGAGGCTACTCATTCAACTGAAAAGGATCAATCTGCTGACCCTCAAGTTGTTTCTACTGAAGCACAACATACACCAGTCTCCATACCATTTGAAGCTACTTCTGAAGCAATTCCTTCAACTGACAAAGCTCCAACTGCTGAAACATCTTCCATCCCCACTGAAGCGCTTGATTTGTCACCTTCTTCTCCAAATGTGGCATCCGCTAGATCAAAAGTAGACACTGAAGTTAAGGAATCTGATGTGGCAAATATGAAAACAAGAAGGGCTAGAAACATGTTAGTCAGGATGAATGCAATTCGAGAAAGGGCTAATCCTAAGTCCTCATCTGAAGATGTACCATCTTTGGATATCTATACACCTGGAAGAAGGGGGAAGAGGATGGCCAAAATTACTCCATTGGATCTTGAAGCTGATGAGTCCACCTTCATCAAAGAAGGTTCTCCTACTGACTTTCCTGAAGGGTCTCAAGATGAGCTGGTTGAATGGGAACTGAAAGAATCTGAATTTAATGTCATTCATCGAAAGGATCAGTCTTCTTTTCAGTTCACTTGTCTAAAGGAGATACTACATTTGGTAGACAGGGCAGACCTGTGTAAATTATATACAAGTGTCACTAAGCATTACCACTACAATAAACCACAGGGTTCAGGGATATGTCTCTTAGGAGATCTCCATGTCCTGTTTGATTCCAACTCTCCAGAGGGTAAAGGATATTCTATCTGGAAGAATTCACACTTGTGGAAGGTGATGTCTTGGAGATTCTACCCTCTACCTCGAGTACATGTGGTTGAAACAAAGGGTGGAATAACAGTCTGCATGTTTGCTGAAAAGACCTACCCATTGTCCCAAAGACTGATGGAAAGGATGCTCATTCAGAAGCTAGAAATTCCTCCAGATCCAGTCGGAAATGAAAGGACATTTGCAGTTCAATTGGTTGGACAAATAAAGACTCAACTTCTCATTCAACAAGCTTCTTCTTCTCCTTCATCATAGTAGTTTGTATGGTCAGTTCTTCCCTTTGCTGTTTTTGTCTTGTTTGTTATAAGTTTGATGTTATTAGTTAAAAAAAAACAAAAAAAAACAAAAAAAAAAACAAACCTAACCTTTGTTTGCAGTTTATATGTACATTTTTATGGTTCTTAACTCACCAGAAACACCTTAGGTATTTCAAAGAGTTAGCTAGTCCAAAGGGTACAGCTTTGGTAAAGACACATCAAATCTGTTGATAGCTGTAATGATTTGCTCAAAATCATAGGGTCTGCAACCACCCATGCTTAAATGATGAGGGTTGTATGGTCATCAATTCACCATGGTCTATTCCTGTTTGGAATCCAAGAATTGACTAGCCCACAAGTATATGGCTTGTGGTAAAGGCATCTGCATCCATATTTGGTTATCAATTCACCAACTCCAAGAATTGACTAGTCCTAAGCAAACGGCTACAGGTAAAGACAAGTCAAATCCGTTTATATAGTTGCTGGTTTGCTAATAAATCAGATGGTTATCAGTGTACCATGGTTTTCGAACTTAAACACTTGGCTACTCCAGTAGTAATGGCTATTGGTAAAGAGACATCAAATCCATTATTTTCAATGATTCACCTCTCACAGGAGTTAACACACCTGGATGTGATGAGAATAGTATGCAACTAATGAGTTTTGATGTACACTGTGTCATTTGTTGCTACAAAGACCTGGCGTTTTGAAGATTAGTTATCACAGAGATAACATTGTTTTGGTTCTTTGCAACTGATGTTCTGCCACAATCTTCTAGTTTGACAGTTTGAGCTCAAGGAAATGGAACTTAACCAAGTCTGCTTGTCTAAAAGTTTTGCAGTATTGGATACACTGAGAAGGATTGTTGGGAAGAACATTGTTGGCAATATTTATCATTTGCTGCTACAATCCTCTAAAGCCTCTAAGATCTATCAAGGAAACTGGAACTTAACCAAGTCAAATTCCAGTTTAGGGGAGGATCTATTGTTGGGAATTATGTGAAACTGCTGAACCTAGCTGAAGTTTAAGTCGAAGTGATTCTGCTGAAGCAGAATGGATTCTGCTGAAGAAGAAACAGACTCTGCTGAAGAACAGATTCTGTTGAAGTGTAAAAGCCAAAGTCGTAGTTCTGCTGATAGTGTGAATCCACGTAAGATAGTCAGGCGCAGTATTATTAAATGCTAGCCCATACTTATTAGTTAACTGCCCAAGACTAGCATGGGTCTTTATTGTATTGCTCAATATGTATGGGACAAAACAAATGTTTTATTGCATGCTTGTCTAGGTGCATGCGTAGGAATAGTATATGTTTATTAATTAGCATTTAGGGTTTCTTGTCTATATAAGGAACGGTAGTTTATGTAATACGGAGACATTCGAAACACTGAGTTTCAAGTTAATAAAAGATCCATAGAGGATCAAAGTGTTCTTAGTTATCATAGCTTGTATTCTCATTTCCGCTAAAGAATACAAGTCGTAGAGATTTTCTATTAGTTTGCTTGTGATTACATAGGCAACACTAACGATCTCGAGTGCTTAAGATCTGTCAAGGTCATTGATTCTATCAGCTATCAATGACAATCTATTAAGTCTCTCCTGTGACATTGAGGACCGTAAGTAGGACTTTAGCAACTTCAATTTTAAGAAACTTCTTTCTGTGGATGCCACTATGATAGGGATGGTCAACAATACTCTATATGCAATCAGTGAATTAGGAAACAATCCCGTTGTTTCAAGAATGTTAGGATATCAACAGGTTCCATATTTTCAGTAGGCAAAAAATTATTAAGCAACCTTAACTCCACCAATAATTCATTTTCATCAATATCTGATCGTTCATCGTTCTTTAGTGCAGCTTCGAGTTTACTACAAGACACCTTAAGACTCTTGTCATCATAGGACTTTAACTTATAACAAGAAAACAAGAAACCAGATATACTTTCATACTTGTGTATATTGTTCGAATCTTGTTTTAATTGGAGATCTTTAGTGCAGCTTCGAGTTTACTACAAGACAACTTAAGACTCTTGTTATCATAGGACTTCAACTTATAACAAGAAACTAGATATACTTTCATACTTTGTGTATTGTTTGAATCTTATATTTTTAAGAGAACCAATCGCCTGATCAACAATGTATAAAAAATAATTAATCTTGAAGGACTCTGTTAATACAAATATCGTCATTAAACGTTATTTATATTTTTGATCTTTGCCTAAGTTTTGTTAACGACAAAAGTAAATTTAATTTATAAAAGCTTAAAGCTTGTCAAGTTTATTAGATATTAAAACAAGCTTTCTCAAACAATATATTCATCATTCAAGCATTTACATTTATGATTAGTAACATCTTGATATGACTCTAATCATTATGTATGATAGTAGTTTGTAGAATGTGTTAGGTTCTTAAAACCAAACACTACTTAAGCATTTGCATATTTATATTAACTAGGCGAGTACCCGTGCCTAGCGGCATCGGTTTCTAGCGGCAGCGGTTTCTAGCCGAGTGTCCGCGTGTAGCGGCAACGGTATCTAGCAGAGTAGCCATGTCTTGCGGCAGTGGTATCTAGCAGAGTACCCGCGCCTAGCGGCAGCGGTGTTTAGTTTTCGACAAAATTCCTGCGGCGAATAATTTTTTTTTCAAAAAATTGTATATGTATCGCTCGGGAATCCTTTTCGAAAAGCACTTTTTTTGAAGGCATGATTGCACAACAACGACAATAGATTATTTTGTTTTTATGAAGGTATAGGGGTGGCGACGATTATTTACGGCAAACATCTTATTCAACATGTAATTTTTTTTATAGTTAGCGGCATCGGTTTCTAGCGGCAGACATTTAACGATATACGATATTGTGGTAAGTGTTTTGTATAACGTTCAAAATAAAACGTGAAAGGATGAAAATGTAATTACAAACTGTTGTAACATGTGATAATTCAACTCTAGCAAAACTTCTTAACATATATCAAACGACATAGAAAAATATTTAATGAAACTTAAAATAAAAGATTACATCAATTATGAAATATTAATTAACAACACATGTTACTCGTCACGTAAAACTTCTTGATACACGACATTTGAGGTATAGATTCCTGCTTGACGGAACTCTTTGACTGGTTTAACCAATACCTTTTTTGTTCTACGAGATATCCCTCTAGACAATGCCACATAAAGCTGGCCATGAGAGAAAACAGAATCTGGCAAATAGACACCAACATTTGGAATTGTTTGGCCATGAGAGAAAACAAAGCCGAGTACCCGCGCCTAGCGGCAGCGGTGTCTATATTCGACAAAATTTCAACGGCGAATAATTGGTTATGGTTTTCGAGGATGCGGTTTCCAAAATTTGAAAAAGAAATATTGAAGTCAAATGAAAATTAAAATTTTGGGAGGTAGGTAGTAGTAGTATTTGTCAAAAAGTTTATACTTTGATATTTAAATGTTTAAAATTTGAATTCACATCCACATGGTTGTGGTTTTTGAGGATGCGGTTTCCAAAATTTAAACAGTCAACACAATGTGTCATATTTCTTAAAAATATGTACTATTGGTTCTCGTGTATCTACTTTTTTCCTTTTCAGAAAACACATGCCTTGGGTATAAGGCTTAGCTTTAAAATCAACCAACTTTATTTAGTTTAACAACGTGATTCACAAACTTTGTAACAAAAATAAGCAACAAATTGCGAAATAACCTTACATTTCGTAGATTTTAACTACATAGCTCACCTAGATTTTGGAAAAAGTTTAAAACAAATATGGACATGCTATCGGACGTGCATGACTACAAAAAGGAACTTGAAATTTAATTTCATAACAAATTTCACAACAAATTGCAACAAATTTCACAACAAATGTTAAAAAAAAATTTCATAACAAACAAATTTCCAGATGCAACATTCAATTCCGATGACAACGACAACCGATTTGGCAACAGCAGCGGTTGACTCCGTCGAAATAGGCGGCAAGAAGTAAATCTGAGAAAAAGCAAAAAAAATTATAACTCTCATCGTTAATAAAACAAACTTAAAAACTTGCAAACTATATAGATCAAGAAGAAAACTAATTAAATCCTTCAAAACATATGTGTAACAGTCACAAATTTAGTGGTGGTGGGCCTCGTCAAAAGAGAAGCGACAACAATGGTTTAAATTTGTTCCAAAAATTTCTTCTTTTTCTTCCTTCATTTACGGCTTAAAGCTGGAACACCTTTATTCATAATATATAACTTTTAGGTGTAGTCAATTCATACTTTTGTTAGTATCAACGCAAAAGTAAAGGAAGAATTATTGATTCGAAATTCAAAAGTGTATCTTTCACATTGTTTAATTAGAATCACAATATAGGTGTCAATTGGGTTTTATATTTTTAGAGCTAGTTTCTACCCACATTATCATTTGTTTGTATATCGAAGGTTTAACGACCAACAAATTATAATCAAACTTCAAATGAGAAACGTACATATCTACAAAAAAAAATAAACAATTTTATCAAAAAAAAAAAAAAAAAAAAAAAAAAAAAAAAAAAAAAGAAAAAAAAAAAAAAAAACTTTACAACCAAATCTCCACAAACTTTTATAACAAAACCAAGATGAATTTACAAACATAGGAAATAAACTTATGACATTGTTTACCAACATATGTTCAAAGCTTGCATATTCTGGCGAAGTCAGCGAAGATTCCGGAAACAAAAAGGGTTGTGGCAGCCGTGTATCTACAAAATAAAATATGTTCTTACAGCTATTAAAAAAAACGAAAACAGAAAAATAAAACCACTCCGGCAATAAATACGATTCCGGCTACTGCTTCGGCAAGAGTAGCGGCTGCAAAAAAAAATGTTAGCAATACAAATAAAATCATTAGATCTACAAAAATAATCGGATCTATAAAAAAATTAAAAAACTCATGGATCTCTAAAAAAAATAAAAAAAATACGGAACTTTAAAAAAACTTGAAAAAAAATAAGGATCTTTTAAACTTAAATAGAAATATCAAAAAAAGTTACGGATCCTTAAAATAAAAAATAAGGATCCTTAAAATCTACAAATAAAAACATTAGACCTAAGAAAAAAATCGAATCTTTAGAAAAATTAAAAACTTACGGACTTAAAGAAAAATAGATCTAAAAAAGATTCGGATCTTAAAATATATAAAAAAAACTGAAGGATCTTCAAAAAGAATTAAAAAAAAATACGGATTTTTAAAACAGTTAAAAAATACGGATCTTTAAAATCTATCAATACAAAATACGGATCTTAAAAACAAAATTAGATCTAAAAAAAAATCAATAGATCTAAAAAGAACATTAGATCTACTAAAAAAATTCGGATCTATAAAAAAAAAATTAAAAAGTTACGGATCTTTTTTTTAAAAAAAAACGGAACTTTAAAGAAAAATGAAAAAGATTACGAATGTTAAAAAAAATTATATCAACAAAACAAATTATATATATATATATGAAAAATAACGCATCTTAAAAAAAATAGATCTATTTTTTGAAGACCAAAAAACGCATCGGATGTATAAAAAACGTACCAAAAAACGTGATGGCGGGTGGTTGGGTGGGGCGTCGTTGGTAGCTGCTGTGAGGAGGGTGGTGCAACAGTAAAATGGTGGCGGCGGCACGGTGGCGGCGGGTAGTGAGAGTGTAAATTTAGAGTGTGTGTGTTTTTAGAGTGAGAGTGTAAATTTAGAGTGTGTGTGTTTTTTTAAGATACAGTGATCAATGGTTGTTTGTGTGGGTATTTATGTTAGTTTGTTTTGGATGTGTTTTAGGTTTGATTTTTTTTTTTTTTTTTTTTATGTTGGTTTGGTGTAGGTAAATTTAGGCTTTGATGTAGGTATGGGTGGCTGAATCTTAAAGATGGAGGGTTGGATGTTGGTTTGGTGTGTGTAAATTTAGGCTTGGAGTTTGGTTGGTGTGGCTGAATCTTAAAGTTGTAGGATTGGAGTTAGGAGGGGGATATGCATGCTTTATAAGTAGTATAGATAGTAATACAACATGTTGACATCATGTATTACATCATGGAGATCATTGGAAGATTCCATTAGATATTTTGTGAAGATTTGTACTCTTCATATCTTGCACAATCTTACTTAGATAGAGTTGACTTTAGGCAAGATTTGATATCTTGACTGTCAGACTGGCGGTACCAATTTGGTACACGGGCGGAACCCTTTTAAGGGGTCCGCGGTCCGTGGACGCTCCTGTCCAAATTGGCTATAAATAGCAATGCCAAGCCAAGTAGTTTCTTATCCCTTTCTAACATACTCTCATACATATCTTCTCTCTAACCTTTCTAACTCAGTTTCATATCATATTAGTGATCTCTTTTGTAGCAAAGAAGATCAAGTCATATTCAAGCTTCAACGAGAAGTTGGAAGTCTTGTTTGTTTAGTGTTGTATGATCTAGTGTTGATCCATACTTCATTGTTGTATCAAACCATCATAATCTTGTGAGTGTGAGTGGTTAGTATTTTAGTCCTCAAAATACATTGTGTGTGGGAGTAGTTGTACCCTTGGAAAGAACTCGACATCTAGCTTAGTGTCGGAAATAGTGTAAGCGAAGTGTAAAGGTTTTCTCCGCCGATGAAAGGAGCTTGTTGACTAGTGAAGTTAAACTCTCGAGTGTGAGACTCGGGGAGTGGAGTAGGGCAAGGAAAAAGAGTCCTTGTAGGCCGAACCACTATAAACAACTTGTTGTGGTTTGATCATTTCTTTCCTTATTTACTCATTACATATTGCTTGCATATTTCATTAACATACTTAAGATCAATATCAATTGATCTTTCAATAAGTTTCAAAACAAAGTTTTTAATCGGTAAACTATTCAACCCCCCTTCTAGTTTTCTACAATTGGTACCAGAGCCTCGTTGCTCAAGAATTTCTAAAATAACTTGTATTTTATAAACTTGAAACGATCCATGGATTCTGAAAACTTTAAAGAAGGGCAATCTATGCAAAGACCACCACTCTTTGAAACCAATGGATTTATCTATTGGAAAAACCGTTTTGAAACATATGTAAAATCAAAAGATATAGATCTTTGGTTTATTATTGTTAAAGGAGATTTTAGTTCTACAACAAAGGATATTTCCGTTGATGAACAAAAGAAATTAGTTGCTAAAAATAATGAAGCTAAAATGATGCTTTATAATGCTTTACCTAGAAAAGAATATGAAAGAATTTTTATGTGTGAAACCGCCAAAGATATTTGGGAATCTTTAATTGTTACACATCAAGGTAATTCACAAGTCAAGGATAACAAAATTGATCTTCTTGTTCAACAATATGAACAATTTCTTATCCCTGAAGATGAAACCATTGATTGTGGCTTTGCTCGTTTTAACACTATCATTACATCACTTAAAGCACTTGACGAATCTTTTCGTAGTAAGAACTTTGTCAGGAAATTTCTTAGAGCACTCCATCCCAAATGGAGAGCTAAAGTGACCGCTATTGAAGAATCAAAAGATCTCTCAATAATGTCACTAGACGAGCTAATTGGCAACCTCAAAGTTCACGAAATGGTAATGGAGAAAGATTCTGAGATCATCAAAGGAAGAAAGGAGAAGATCAAATCCGTTGCTCTTAAAGCAAAGGCGGAATCAAGCGATGATGGTGAATCTTGTTCCGATAGTGAAGATGAGGAGTATGCCATGGCCGTTAGAGATTTCAAGAAGTTCTTTAGAAGAAGAGGAAAGTTTGTAAGACAACCTCGAGAAGAAAAGAAGCCATTCCGAAAAGATCGGGATGATAAGAAGATCAAAGGTGAAAGAAAGTGTTTTAGATGTGGTGATGCAAGTCATCTCATAGGAGAATGTCCCAAGCCACCTAAGAGCAAAACTCAACGAGCTTTTGTAAGTGGTGCTTGGAGTGATAGTGAAGACGATGAAGAATCAAGCAAGGAAGAGATCGCTCTAATGGCACATGAGTCAAATGAGGTACTTTCCGACTCTTCTTATTCTTCCATAGATGATGACACCTTGCAAAAACAATATAATCAATTGTGTGAGCTAAGTCTAAAAATCATAACTAAAAATAAATTTCTAAAAACTAAAAAGGAGTTTTTGGAAAATGAGGTATATGAGTTAAAAGAAAAAGCAAAACGACTTGAAAAAGGAAAAGCAAATGACAATGATTGTAAATCATGTCAAGAGCTAAATCTTGAGATAGAAAAACTAAAGCTCACACAAGAAGTTTTAATAGAAAATAATTCTAAGTTTAAAAGGTTTAACAAAAACATCGCTATTGCCGATGAAATAGTTAAAATCCATAAAACACCAGGAGACATGAATGGGCTAGGGTTTAATGAAGTTTTAATTCCTAAGAGTCAAAACAAAACGGCCGAAAAGGACGAACATTCTGTCAAAACTGCTGCTGTACAGCACGGACCAGACGGAACCAAAAAAAGGGTTCCGTCCGTTGTGCAAAATGGTACCGCGGGTACTTCAGCAGAACAGAATGTTCGCAATACGGACCGTACTGAATTTGTTAAAGTAACAAAGAAAACCAATGATAATGTTAAACTAAAACCAGCCATTATATCAGGAGTAGGACTTATTAAAAATGAATTTAGATCAAAAACTACTCAACAACGACATAAAACTTCTTTTGCCAAACGCCCCTTTCCTAATTAGAGCAACCACAACGTTCAACATAACTACCAACACAACGGTTGGAATCAAAATTTTCCTAGACCATATCAAACTCCAGATTACATGCCATGGAACCCTTATCCATCATTTCCATACATGAATCAAATAAATGGTATGTTTAACCCAAACGGACCCATGAGATATTGGGGACCAAATGTTTGAGTTATTCGCTTCTTAGGTATGTTTGAAAGTTGGATTGGAACCTGATGAATGGATAAAAGATAGTGGATGCTCACGACACATGACGGGCAACAAAAGTCTCTTCTCATCATACCAAGAGTATGACGGAGGTAATGTCACTTTCGGTAGCAATCTCAAAAGCAAAATCATTGGCAAAGGTACGATTGCTCATAACTCTCTAACTATTGAAAATGTTGCTCATGTGGATAGGTTAGGATTTAATCAACTTAGTATTAGCCAACTATGCGATAAAAAGTATAAAGTACTATTTGATGAAAATGGTAGTAAAATACTAAAAGATGGTATCACCATATCTAAAGGAGTTAGGAAAAATAACATATACGTCATGAAAATAGATAAAACATATAATGACAAACTTTGCCTAACAACATTAGACGATAGCTCATCTCTTTGGCATAGACGCTTAGGTCACGCTAATATGAGACTTATACAAAACCTATCTTCAAAAGAGTTAGTTAGGAATTTGCCAAAACTAAAATATGATCAACACTTTTGCGACGCTTGCAAAATTGGTAAACAAACACATAGTAGTCACAAATCTAAAAATATGGTATCTACATCTAAGTGTCTAGAATTATTACATATGGACTTGTTTGGACCATCTGCTATAAGAAGCTATGGAGGCAACTTATACACTTTGGTCATAGTAGATGATTACTCAAGGTTTACTTGGACGTTATTTTTGAAAACCAAAAATGAAGCTTTTGATAAATTTGAAATACTTAGCAAGAAAATTCAAAATCTTCTAGGTGTCAAAATTGTGTCGATCCGAACGGATCATGGTCGTGAATTTGACAACGAAACTCAATTTGGAAACTTTTGTGATACAAATGGTATAACACATAACTTTTCCGCTCCACGAACACCTCAATCAAATGGAGTAGTAGAACGTGAAAATAGAACAATTCAAGAAATGAGTAGAACAATGCTTAATGAACAAAACATTCCTCAAAAGTTTTGGTGTAACGCCGTTGACACTTCTACATATATTTTAAATAGAGTCCTAATACGCCCTTTCCTAAACAAAACACCATATGAACTTTATAAAGGTAAAAAGCCAACATTAGGATATTTTAAAGTCTTTGGTTGTAAATGTTTTATTCTTAACACTAAGGATTATCTCACCAAGTTTGACCCAAAGTCCTATGAAGGTGTATTTCTTGGTTACTCTCAAACTAGTAAAGCTTACATTGTCCTAAATAAAGAAACAATGATAGTCGAGGAATCGTTGAACATAACATTTGACGAAAGTCCACCTCCCTCTAAGACATCACCCTTGGTAGATGATGACTTAGTTGAAAGTCAAATAATTGAAAGTCAAATTAATAATAACAAGGAAGATGAACCATTAAATAAGGAAATTGTCAACATAAAAGAATCTAAAAGTCATCCATTAGAAAAGGTCATAGGAAAACTTAATCAAAGAACCTTAAGATCACAAGCTCAAAATCAAAGTAATCATTTTTGTTTTGTATCCACCATTGAACCAAAAACCATAAATGAAGCAATAAAAGATGAGTCATGGGTAATGGCCATGCAAGAAGAATTAAACCAATTCTTTAGAAATGATGTTTGGAAACTAGTTCCAAAACCTAAAGATCAAACTATAATTGGAACAAAATGGGTCTTTCGAAACAAAATGGACGAAAATGGTATAGTATCTAGAAACAAAGCTAGGCTTGTTGCACAAGGTTATAATCAACAAGAAGGAATTGACTATGATGAAACTTATGCACCGGTAGCTAGACTTGAATCTATTAGAATATTACTTGCTTATGCATGTGCTTATGATTTTAAATTATTTCAAATGGATGTTAAAAGTGCTTTTCTTAATGGGTTTATTAACGAAGAAGTGTATGTTGCTCAACCTCCCGGTTTTACCGACTTTGAGAAACCACATCATGTCTTCAAACTCAAGAAAGCATTATACGGCCTTAAACAAGCACCTAAAGCTTGGTACGACCGTCTTAAGACTTTTCTTATTGATAACAAATATACTATGGGATTAGTAGATAATACTCTTTTTACCAAGAAAAAGGAATCGCAAATTATTATTGTTCAAATATACGTTGATGACATTATATTCGGATCAACTTGTCAAGAACTATGTAATGATTTCTCTAAAATCATGCATGACGAGTTTGAAATGAGTATGATGGGTGAGTTAAACTTCTTTCTAGGACTTCAAATTAAACAACTAGAAGATGGTATTTTCTTTAACCAATCTAAATATATAAAAGATATGCTTAAGAAATTTGGTCTTGAAGATTCCAAACCAACTAAAACACCCATGTCTTCGGACACTAAACTCACCAAGGACGAAGAAGGTGAATCCGTAGATAACACTAAATATAGAGGAATGATTGGTAGCCTACTCTATCTTACGGCTAGTAGACCCGACATTATGTTTAGTGTTTGTCTATGTGCTCGCTTTCAAGAAAACCCAAAGGCATCACACTTAGAAGCATTAAAAAGGATTTTTAGATATATTAAGGGAACAACGTGTTTAGGATTATGGTATCCCAAAGGAACGGGTATAGAAACCATAGTGTATGCCGACTCGGATCATGCCGGTGATTATGTCGATAGAAAAAGTACAAGTGGTATTTGCACTTTTGTTGGACATTGTCTCACCTCATGGTTTGCAAAGAAGCAAACGGCTTTAGCCATCTCTACTACTGAAGCCGAATACGTCTCAGCCGGAAAAGCATGTCAACAAGCTCTTTGGATGAAGCAAGCTCTCGTAGACTACGGAATTCATCTCAACGATATTGTGATACTTTGCGACAACAAAGGAGCCATCGATCTCAGCAAGAATCCCGTTCAACATGCTCGTACAAAGCACATTGAAATCCGTCATCACTTTCTTCGCGACAATGTTCAAAAAGGAAACATCTCAATCGAGAAAGTATCCTCCGAAGACAACATTGCCGACATCTTTACTAAACCTCTTAAACGAGAACCTTTTAATCTTCTTAGACTTGGCTTAGGGTTAATGGAACCAAACATGTAGGATAAACATAGTCTAAAACATTAGAATAGTCAAACCAAAACAATTTTGTCTTGTATCTGCTACTGTAGCCACGGCACCAAACGACAACACGGACGGAACCAAAATTTTGGTGCCGTCTGGTCCGTGGTGTCTACAGAAGCAAAACAGCTTTATACATAACATATTCTTCCTCACAACCCACTTTATCAAAACGTGTAAAACTTAAACCAAGCTCATTATTGTCATCTTCCCACTCATTAATCACTGAAGATAACATCATTGTAAGTATCCTAACTACATTTCATCTCTTAATTCTGAGTCTAGGATTCTTATTTATGCACAAAACTATCACAAATCATTACATGGGGTTTTATGTATGCTTTTATACCAAATATGAATTCAATTGGCAAATTGCATAACTAGTCATTCAAATTAGGTACTACATTATCATATTGCATAAACAAAATCATGTTTCCCACTAATTGATAGATAATAAATATAAGGCCTTATTCAAACAACCAAACACCCCATGTCAAAAGTTTTGAAAAGCTTCTCACTTGTAGGAAAACATTTTTCATTGCTAATACAAATAGAAACGTTAGAATTTTTATCACTTGCATGCTCTTGAATACTAAAGGTATTGCATAACTAATATGCACTCCCGGGTATATTCAAATATAGCCACATTGAATTAGGAGCATTTGGGTTATCTCATGGTATTTGCCAAACACTCCACTAAAACCATTTTGTGCATAAAATGAGTCGAGATAACCGCAACTCCAAATTGTTTTCATATAGGCACACACTAGAATCAAAAAACGTTAAAATAATTTTTTTTTTAACATGTTAATTCTTGTCCTTAGGAATAACCATGGTAGCCGCAAGATTCTATGATCACAAAGACACTCTTAACTACATTCCCAAACACCACAAAACCAAAGGACTCACCAAGGAACAAGTAGAAATATTTAGGGGTCTAGAATCAAGGTATTTCCACGAGGGTAGAACCATTCACCCATCCTTCCTTGAGCATACCAATCTTCGTGAAGAACTAGCCGCCATTCAATTCGATTGTCTTCTTGACATTGATGAACCAATTTGTCCTAGGTTCGTGTTAGAATTCTATGCTAGTGTGACCGGTTTTAGTGATGAAGATGATGATGAGTTTTGTCTTAGCTTTAGAATCAACCAAAATGACTTCACCATCACTTTAAGTGAATTTGCTAGAGTACTAGGAATTCCCAACCGAGGAACTTGTGTCTACACGGATAAGTGGTCACTCACCGCCCTTGATGCAATCAATGACCGCTCTCTTCCCTACATAACCCGTTTAGCCGATAAGGATGTCATTCGTGAACACCTTTTTAACCCAAAAACGGATACAACCCGAGTAACCCGAAAGGGAAAAGAGGTAGACCGAGATCCATATGGAATGGAGCTCAATGAACTTAAGAACGAATTTAAGAAATGGGAGGAGTTACTTAGAACAAACGTCATTAGCACCATAGGGAATAGGGATCACATAAACGCTTGTCTTTGCCACATGCTTTACAACTTATCCACCCGACAACCATTCAACTTAGCCTACTACATAGCTAGGAGAATGATTGATATTCCAACTCAAGGATCCGTTGCTCTTCCATACGGGATGCTTCTCACCCGTCTCTATAGAAACTTTGCTCCAATTCCACCAACCCCAAAAGGGATGCACCTTCACTATGATCTCATTCCTCACATCTTTGTGCCTTTGAGTGATGCTCGAGTTGCTAAGACTAAAGGCAAGAGAGCTAAACCTCCAACTCCTTCATCATCATCATCAAATAGCTCCGAGGATGGTCTTCCAAGCTCTCGTCTTCCACCTCAAGAGTATTACACATCTCTTCCCGAGATTGAGAATGAATCAGCAGAATTCAAGCAAACTAAGGGAATGTTCAAGTGCCTTGGTAGGATGATGAACAAGATTTACAAGAAGTTGGACAAATAAGGGTACTTTAAGGAGTGTTTGGAACAATGCATTATCGTTAATGTTTGATACTATTTAGTTGTTTTTATTATGTAGGATGATAATATAACTTGAAACAATGGTGTATGCTAACAATCTCATGCAGGGGGATAGCACAAGTATGCTATCAAATTTTACCCATTTTCACTATATTGTGAAAATCAATAAGCCTTGCTCTTAATCTATGCTCCACTATGTCTACATATGTGTTATTTACTTTTCCTAACTAGAAATGTTTAGTATAACAGGTTTTGAGAAAAATTTCAGGTTTCGGAAATTTCAGGTTTTTGAGAAAAACTCTGTCCAAATTTCAGCACTCCACGGATCAGACGGCACCATTATTTTGGTACCGTCCTTTATGTAATTTGGTACCGCCATATCTGTACAGGCAGACCAGACGGCACCCTTTTTTGGGTTCCGTCCGTGTATGATTTTGGTGCCGTGGATCCTCCAGGTAATTTTCTGAATTTCGACTCTTTCGTGATTCCAAATTATCTTCCATCACTTATAAATCAATCTTAACTAGTTTATACTGTTATTAGAACTAGTATTATTCACTAAGGGATGTAAGAAATCCATTTCCCACCAAAATTCAAAAATTTGAAAAATCCACCCAAGGAGCCCTTTGGCATAAAGGAAGGAACCAAATTTTTGGTACCTTCAAATCCGTGGGTAATCTGAATATTAGGAAATTCCACTCACTAGAACACATTTATTGCATATCTTTTCTTCTTCACTCCATCTTCTTTGTATGGATTGACTTGGGTGATATGACTAGCATTCAACCCACTTCCAAATCATTAGGAACCTCATCTCTTCAATGATTCAACATCAAATCAAACCTTTTTTCAACAATTTCTTACCTCTATAAATTGAAAGGCTTTACCATGATCATCCTCACACCTTCTTCATTCTCATTACTATCTAGCAAATCAAAACCCAAGTTAAAAATGACTAAATCATCACCAAAACCTTGCAAGAAAACCGCTAGAATGAGCGTAAGGCCTTGTTGTTTTGTCAATCTTAGCTCATCATCCGAATCTTCACCACTCACAATCTCATCTCCCATTAGAGATGATACACACCTTACCTTAGCTACACCTACTTCATCACACATTGTGATCACCACTCCACCACCAATAAAAACACCTACTTCACCTCCACCGGCACCCATCCAAACATCCAAGACACCTTCACCACCTTCACCAAGGTCTCCCACTCTCACTCCCATGGAGTTATTTTAAACTCCACCAACATCACCAAATCCTTTCCTAGAGGACTTGGAAGACTTGCCTCCTAGGCCAAGTCATCCACCACCATTGCCATCCTTTAGCACCATTGAGCGAATCGCTCATGAATCACCTCGGTCATCCATTGACCCAAACGCCCCATTAGGGCCAAGACCTCTCCTTTTCCACCCCATTCACAAGGACATTCATGGTCCTTTATACGGGGATCATCCACTCCCATCATCAATGTCCCCTCATATTGAGGACATTCCGGAGAGCATGTGGGATCACAATCCCACTAGAGAGGAGATTCAAGCCGAACTCCACAACCTCCACCAATTCAAAGGCATGGTGGATTCTCACTTAAGTGAGACAATGCAAATGCAAAGTGCTTTGCTTGCATCCATCATGACCACTCCAAACATCCCCAACACCACCAACACATCCACCATTCCACCACCACAACCTCCGCAAACTTTCTACCCTCCAAGGCATGGTTGCTCAACTTGTGAGCAAACGGGTCAAACCGTGGAACGGACCCGGATTATGGTCCATGACTTCCACGAAGAAATGAGGTTCATCCTCAACCACATTCTTGAGCGTCTCAACGCTCTTTCCCATCCACCATCTCTTTAGGATGGTTTTTAGAATAGTCTTTTATTTGTTTTGTTTTTAGGATAATTTTTTTTCTCTTCTTGTACTAGAAACACATCATTGTGTTCTCTTTTCATGATCTTTACTCATGAAAAATTTTAACAAATGAATGTTGTTTATTATGTTGTTGGTGTCATTACATAGTGTTTGGAAATGCTTGTGAATGATCATTATTACTAACAATTTTTTTGTAGCTTTATTTTCACAATCCATGTATCTTCCCATTAAAGCACCCAATTTAGGGGGAGCTTTGATCAAGGGGGAGATAATAAGCTCGGGCTCATTACATTCCGCATAGCCTCTTCTTTTTGTTGAGACAAAAAGGGGGAGAAAACATAGAACTTGACAATTATTTATATTTGACTTTTCTGAAAAAGTCAAACTGCATACAATTGACTTTGTAAAAGTCAAACAGGAACCCTCATTGATAATACTTGACTTTTCTTAAAAAAGTCAAACTGCATAATTTGACTTTCTGAAAAAGTCAACATCATGCATCAACTAGTGAATTCTTTGACTTTCATAAAAAGTCAAATTTCATACACTTGCATTATTATTTCCGTTTCAAAGTTCTAAAACTAATATTTTTATAACTCTTGTACAAACTTTGTCTCTTTTATAAAAATAAAATTTATATTTTGTCCTCAACAAAAAAGGGGAGATTGTTAATACAAATATCGTCATTAAACGTTATTTATATTTTTGATCTTTACCTAAGTTTTGTTAACGACAAAAGTAAATTTAATTTATAAAAGCTTAAAGCTTGTCAAGTTTATTAGATATTAAAACAAGCTTTCTCAAACAATATATTCATCATTCAAGCATTTACATTTATGATTAGTAACATCTTGATATGACTCTAATCATTATGTATGATAGTAGTTTGTAGAATGTGTTAGGTTCTTAAAACCAAACACTACTTAAGCATTTGCATATTTATATTAATAGTAATACAACATGTTGACATCATGTATTACATCATGGAGATCATTGGAAGATTCCATTAGATATTTTGTGAAGATTTGTACTCTTCATATCTTGCACAATCTTACTTAGATAGAGTTGACTTTAGGCAAGATTTGATATCTTGACTGTCAGACTGGCGGTACCAATTTGGTACACGGGCGGAACCCTTTTAAGGGCTCCGCGGTCCGTGGACGCTCCTGTCCAAATTGGCTATAAATAGCAATGCCAAGCCAAGTAGTTTCTTATCCCTTTCTAACATACTCTCATACATATCTTCTCTCTAACCTTTTTAACTCAGTTTCATATCATATTAGTGATCTCTTTTGTAGCAAAGAAGATCAAGTCATATTCAAGCTTCAACGAGAAGTTGGAAGTCTTGTTTGTTTAGTGTTGTATGATCTAGTGTTGATCCATACTTCATTGTTGTATCAAACCATCATAATCTTGTGAGTGTGAGTGGTTAGTATTTTAGTCCTCAAAATACATTGTGTGTGGGAGTAGTTGTACCCTTGGAAAGAACTCGACATCTAGCTTAGTGTCGGAAATAGTGTAAGCGAAGTGTAAAGGTTTTCTCCGCCGGTGAAAGGAGCTTGTTGACTAGTGAAGTTAAACTCTCGAGTGTGAGACTCGGTGAGTGGAGTAGGGCAAGGAAAAAGAGTCCTTGTAGGCCGAACCACTATAAACAACTTGTTGTGGTTTGATCATTTCTTTCCTTATTTACTCATTACATATTGCTTGCATATTTCATTAACATACTTAAGATCAATATCAATTGATCTTTCAATAAGTTTCAAAACAAAGTTTTTAATCGGTAAACTATTCAACCCCCCTTCTAGTTTTCTACAGACTCCTCCGCGGAAAATGAAGCAACATGATCAACTGTATTCTCGTCAAATTGCCTTTTCTACGAATTACACGTTTTGAATGAACACGGAATCAATATCCATTTCAACAAAAATTTCTTTAGCATCATTAATATCTTTATAGAGTCACGTTTCTCTAAACTCCTCAAAGAAAGATATCAATCCTTTCACTTTAATAGTGATATCGATAAGCATATCATTGGATTATAATTTTGTACTCACAAAATTTTCCGCATATAAGATCATAAACCAAATAGCTATTGCTAATAAAAACTCAAAATCACCAAACTCATTTGTTGCTAGAGATTTTGCTTGACTTTGAATTAGAGAATCATTGTCACTTTTTGCAACTTGAAGCAAAGCCTCTTGTATGTCTGAAGTCTGTAATGTGATTTCTTTCACAATTTCAACACGACTCTCCAAACAAGTGATGGATAGTGACTTGAGAGTTAATCCATTAACATTATCTTTAAAAATTGCCACCTTCTAGAAGAATCGGCAAATATTGTGTAATGCATTGTATTATTCCAAAAAAAAATGAGTAACTATTAGATAAAAAACAAATGGGATAAAAAAGTACTGTGAATTATTGTATAATCTACTTACCAAAACTTGAATACAAGTGTTAGCCATGTCACATAATGCAAGATTAAGGGTGTGTTTGATTATCACTAAATCAAATAATTCAGCAATTGTTAGGTAAAAATTAATCGGTCAGTATGTTTGACAATTTAAAAAGAAGACGTTGAATGGTTCATTTCGTGCTGAGCGATTTTGCGTGAGAGGCAGTGCACTAAATGATTCAGTGGGCTCCGTACGTACCTCTCTAATGCTAGGCTACTCCTGTACTTTTATTAAATTTAAAAATGAAATGTAGTGTGAGTAATAGAAATGTGATATCAACATCAACACCGTACTCTTATAATTTTAAATAACAAAATATTCAGTCAAGTAATTTGCTTATATGTTTGGTAAATGTATACTATGAAATTTCATGATTATTAAATTATACTACGTATTTGTATGATTTTTTGTGATGATATTATTATTTACAATCTATATTGGTTTTATTTACGTACAAATTTCACTACAAGTTTAAACAAACATTATTTATTAATAACATTATTCCATTTAATATTAAATCGTATTTGAGGTTAAAAAGGTAATTTTCCTTTATTCAGAGACGCTAAAGAAACATTTATCAAATAGTTTTTTAATTCAAAGTCATTTCATTCGGCACCTTTGAATTGTTCAGCAGTTTTGATTTATTCGGTGCAAAATAACAGAGTTTTATCAAACAGCCCCTAAGACTATGACAACCACATGGAGTAACGAACAAATAAGGAATCAACAACCTATAACTTTCATATAGAATGAGTATATTAGATAAAAAACAATCGGGATAAAAAAGTACAGTAGATTATAATCTACTATTTGATGAAATTTTTCATACTGGCCCACCCTCCAAATCCGAAACCAATCACAAAAAATCAAACCACGATGAATATGTTAACAATGTACATGGCCAGTCCAGCTAGGCAGAAAAAATGGTGGCTTCTCCGCAGCATTCTGCATACAACAAGTTTAAGGTGGGTCACTCGATTCAAGGTTAGGTTTGTAATGTGAGTGGGTTAGTGAGCCACCTCAATGTTTAGATTGATCAAGTGCAATAATAGCAAGAATGTAACTGATCACTAATGCATCTAAGCCAATAAATCAATGATAATGAAATGTCACCAAACTTTGTCTTATCCCACTTTCTAACCCCTAATTATAAAGGGAACGAATGGAAGGTACATTTCTAATCTCCAAAATATTCACGTGAAGTGATCTGATTATTCGGTCTTGCATATGCGTTGTATAGTACTTGCAGCCTAAAAACTGATTTCACATTTAAAACAAAATCACCTACTTATATGCAGATTTTATTTAACTACTAGAGGTAGTGATTTTGAACCGTTTACTTGTGAATGGGTCGATTGAGGTTAGGTTTTATCAAGTCAAATGTAAAAACTTGGATTATTTTATAATAACATACATTTGCTGTCATATTTGACACCCTGATTGGTTATTGAACCAACTAAGGTTAACCAACCCAGCTTGGTTTTACCCGTATCAAACCGTTTTAATCAAACTAATTTTGACTTGTAACTCAACCTGCCCATTTTTCACCTCTAGTTTTGATTTACTTTGGGTTTCTTAGTTTGTATCTATCAGAAATTGAGATTTTAGAGACAGTGTGGATGGATTACCTGGCTAGCAGAAGCCTTTCTGTAAGTAAGCATATGGGCTAGAGCAGGGATAATATAGACAGTGAAGCTAACCAACAAAGCCCCAACAACCGAATTGATTGGACCAAAAAACGGGAAGATGATGGCTAGGAAACATATTGGAATCACAACTGGCAACCTAGCTAATGCCCGTAAACATATGCTCTTTGTATCATGCATTCCCACTACTTTCTCCCACACAAAGTACAGTGGAGTACACGCAAAACCAAATGTTATAAACTGCAAAATATAAGGCAAAAGAAACAAACACAAATCAGTCAACACAACAATCAAACAGCCCTAGTAAGTCAATTAGCCATTCCAAAATGCATACCTGATGGATGAGCATGAGGACAACGGCTGTATCACGAAAACGGGTTTTTGGCAGAAGGAAAAAAGCATTGGAGTGGTTTCAAAGTTGATCACCAAAGGCCCAATACATTGCAGCAGCTGATGGGAGTGTTAATGTGAACACATATAATGTTGCAAACACTTAAATTTCTGTGGCTTCCACATCGCGTGCATTATTTCATTGCAATAAACATGTAACTCATACCATTATTAACCTAAATTGACTAGAAAAAGAAAACTAAACTTATTTTAGGACTCAATACAAACACTGTGACAGCTTGTCCACCAAACGTGTAGAGTATGTTAGTGGATCCAGTGAAGTACAAAACGAACTTTTGCTAAAGCGCACGACTGGAGTTCTTATCTAACCAACAATTATTCTTGGTATTAATGAGCAGCATAGCCATGCTACAAGTTATGTCAGATCCAAATATTGTCTACTACTACTTCCAATCTAGGTAATACAACCGAAACAAAAACAGATCAAGGGGTAGGCAGTTTTATCATTTTAAACATAAAATTGCCACAAAGAATGATCCTTGTATTGCGAACTTATAATTTTGGTGAAACCTATTCTTGCTGATATATAAATGGGTGTATGACCATCAAAATAATAGAAACATGACGAATTATATTGAAGGTTCAGCCACACAAATACACGATTACCTAAGGGTAAAACATTAGACTTTTCGGGTCAAGTGTATACCAAATTAGTAATAAACAAAATCGGCTATAACTTTTGTTTTCCACACCTGTTTGTCACCTTTGGTCTTAGAAATAGGCATATAACAAATATTATATTCTGAAACTGAATTTAGTAATCCAAAAAAGGGGAGAGAGGAGGGATTGGTAAAAAGTAGCGGTTCAACCCGTGACCCAAACTCATTTTGACCCATTACCTGACCCGTCCCGCCATTTTGAGACCACTAGTTTTATTGTCATTGCGTCAGTCATCATGTGCCCCTTCTAAGGTTTTGGATACACTGTATATCGTGTTACGGATATATCTTCACAGCCTATGTCAATGTCTTAAACAATTTTGCATCACAAACCATGAAACTTGTCTTTTTCTTATATTATTAATGACCATATACAACTTAGGTTGTTTGATAGGTCAGAAACTGTGCTATATAGTGTACCATTAGGTCATCAACTAAACTGTCAAATAATTTCTTAATAATCTCACAACTGCTGTAACAGAAAAGCAAAAAAAAGTACTCATCTTCCGTAAATCAGAACAAAAGGCCAATAAAAATTAGAAGGCAAAAAGATGTAACCATGTGTTATTTACTCGGACACACATATCGTTTGTCTTCAAGGCTGGCAATACATCACAATAACATAAGTGAACTATAACAGGGGGGACTTGTTTATAGAGCCAAAGCTGTACGAAACCGTAGTATCCACAAGGCTACTTGCATTACAAAATATCGGGCTTCAAATGAAATCGCCTCCAACCAAACATATAGCAATCTAGAGAGAGACTTTTCATGTGACAACTTTTTCTCAAACACCGATACTAATGGAAGACTCGGCAGTCCACAGATGGTCTTTTTATCAGTCGATAAGTAATTGTCAAACATTAAATTCTACCAATTATAGATATTATTTGGATCCTGAAAAGACATGCCAGATCCTGATTGACTGAACGCAAGCAATCATTATTCTTTAGCATTAAAAGGATAACTTCAGCAGTTAATGCACAAATTCTGTGATTTGAAGAAAATATGGGGAAGCATACATCTGCATAACAACAGCAGGGTCACTGGCATTGTCTTGTATGGCCTTATACAATGTAACTTAACCACAAGTTCTAAGTGATCACATCAGAAACATCTGATTTGCTGCTTTACTAATATGCAGAACAATAACAGAATTGATAATATGTAAAAGTATAACTTATAGTATAAAAATGAAAAATAAAACAAAGTAATATATTATATCATATAGAATGAGTAACTATTAGATAAAAAACAATTGGGATAAAAAAGTACAGTAGATTATAATCTACTATTTGATGAAATTTTTCATACTTGCCCACCCTCCAAATCCGAAACCAATCACAAAAAAATCAAACCACGATGAATATGTTAACAATGTACATGGCCAGTCCAGCTAGGCAGAAACAATGGTGGCTTCTCCACAGCATTCTGCATACAACAAGTTTAAGGTGAGTCACTCGATTCAAGGTTAGGTTTGTAATGTGAGTGGGTTAGTGAGCCAGCTCAATGTTTAGATTGATTAAGTGCAGCAAGAATGTGACTGATAACTAATGCATCAAATGGGGCCGGTGCGTAGGCGAACGGAACCGTTCATCAAGCCATTTTTAGCCTGCACTTGAAATGTCACCAAACTTAGTCTTTTTACCACTTTCAACCCCTTAATTATAAAGGTATGAATGAAAGGTACATTTTTAATCTAAAAAATATTCATATATGAATAACAAAAATGGATGACTCGTATCAAAGTCTATGAGCTTTGAGTCGGGCTTGTGTTGGTTGTTAAGTCAAACAAATTATATTCAAGAGAAAAATTATTCCGGTTAATAAAAACAACAAAGATATCAAAACCATTAAACATCCCAAATGTCAAAACGAATTTAAGTCGGTTTACTCATAAAACTGTCACAACCAAAGTAAAAGCAAACCTATGCTATATATCGACCATAACTAAATGAATTCATCACCGACCATTTTACACACTAGAATCATATGTTATCGCTAGACTAAAATAAAAGACCATGTCAAAGAAAAGCAACTAACGAACAAAAATCATTAAACTTAATGGTTAGAGCACTGGGTACCGTCGTGCCGTGGAGGTGATGCCATAGTCAAAAAGTGTTGTCACGTCATAAAAACCTCTATGGCACCAGAAATTCTATGGCACCACATTCTGGCCGTTACCGTTGGCACCACAAAATGTGGTGCCATAGGCCAATTTTTATTTATTTATTTATTATTATTATTATTTTTTTAACATACAAAGTTTTAACTAAAATAAACCTCATTAATTTAAAATAAAACACACTACATAGAAATTAAAAAATATATGAAAAAGACATTAAAATTAAAAATACATAATGTTTACTACTCGTCTGTTGGATATTTTGCCCGGATTGTTGGACGGATTCGAAGACGAACCCACCATTTGGTTCGAAGGGTCGTTTAGCATATTATTGATCCATGGTGAATTAGGATTCATTTTGGTATGAAAAATTGGAGAAGTAGAGGATAGTGTGTTATTGTAGTGTGTTTAAAAAATGGAGAAGTAAGGTATTATTATAGGATTTATAGGGGGTTAAATTTGAGTTTTGGGGCTTGAAAATTGATTTTTCTTTTTTTTTTTTTTTGAAAAAACGGGTATATTGCTGTTGGGTAACGGCTAGTTTTTTGAAAAAAAAATAAAAAATAAAAAAATAGACGGCGTGAGGTGCTACGACGCCATGGTGTCGTGCGCCATTAAAGAAAATAGGCTGGAGGGACGGCGCGAGCCTATGCTCCACCGTACCTCCCGCTCTTATGAGGGAGTGCTGGTGGAGGCTTGCATTAGTAACACTTTGCAAATAAACCGAATGTATCTACTTATTTGATGAAATTTGTCATGCTGGCCCACCCTCCAAATCCGAAACCAATCACAAAAACCCAAACCACGATGAATATGTTCACAATGTACTTGGCCGTCCAGCTAGGCAGAAAAAATGGTGGCTTCTCCGCAGCATTCTGCATACAACAAGCTTAAGGTGAGCCACTCGATATATGGTTAGGTTTGAACGTAAGTGGGTCACTGAGCCAGCTCAATGTTTAGATTGATTAAGTGCAGCAAGAATGTGACTGATCACTAATGCATCAAATGGGGCCGGTGTGTGGGCGAACGGAACGGTTCATCAAGCCATTTTTAGCCTGCAGTTGAAATGTCACCAAACTTGTCTTTTCCCACTTTCAACCCCTTAATTTTAAAGGTATGAATGGAAGGTACATTTCTAATCTCAAAATATTCATGTGATGTGATCTGATTATTCGGTTTTGCATATGTATTGTATAGTACTTGCAGCCTAAAAACCCATTTCACATTTAAAACAAAATCACCAACTTATATGCAGATTTTATTTGAGTACTAGAGGTAACGATTTTGACCCGCTTACTTGTGAATGGGTCGGTTGAGGTTAGGTTTTATCTCTAGCAGGTCTAACAAGTCAAATGTAAAAACTTGGATTATTTTACAAATAACATATAGGCACACTGATTGGTTATTGACCAACTAAGGTTAACCAACCCAGCTTGGTTTTACCCGTATCAAAACTTACCCGTTTTAATCGAACTAGTTTTGACTTGTAACTCAACCTGCCCATTTTCACCTCTAGTTTTGATTACCTGTGGGTTTCTTAGTCTGTATCTACTAGAAATTGAGATTTTAGTGACAATGAGGATGGATTACCTGGCGAGCAGAAGCCTTTCGGTAAGTAAGCATATGGGCTAGAGCAGGGATAATATACAGTGAAGCTAACCAACAAATCCCCAACAGCCGAATTGATTGGACCAAAAAACGGGATGATGATGGCTAGGAACCAAACTGGAATCACAACTGGCAACCTAGCCAATGCCCGTAAACATATGCTCTTTGTATCATAGGAGCAGGGATAATATACAGCGGAGTACACGCAAAACCAAATGTTATAAACTGCAAAAGATAAGCCAAGCAAAACAAACACAAATCAGTCAACACAGAATCAAACAGCCGTAGTAAGTCAGTTAACCATTCAAGCAGTTATACCTGATGGATGAGCATAAGGACAACGGCTGTATCACGAAAACGAGTTTTTGGCAGAAGGGAAAAAGCATTGGAGTGGTTTAAAAGTTGATCACCAAAGGCCCAATACATTGAAGCAGCTGATGGGAGTGTTAATGTGAGCACATATAATGTTGCAAACAGATATATGCACTTAAATTTCTGCGGCTTCCACATCGCGTGCATTATTTCACTGCAATAAACATGTAACTCAAGTCATTATTAACCTAAATTTGACTAGAAAAAGAAAACTAAACTTAAATTTAGGACTGAATACTAACACTGTGACAGCGTGTCCACCAAAAGTGTAGAGTATGTTTGTGGCTCCAGTGAAGTACAAAACGAGCTTTTGCTAAAGCGCACGACTGGAGCTCTTATCTAACAAATTATTCTTGGTATTAATGAGCAGCATAGTCATGCTACAAGTTATGTCTTAATACTTTTGCTAAAGGCAAGTATCCCATGGCCATCAAAATAATAAAAACATGACAAATTATATTGAAGGTTCAGCCACACAAATACACGATTACCTAAGGGTAAAACATTAGACTTTTCGAGTTTTCAGGTCAAGTTTATACCAAATTAGTAATAAACAAAATCGGCAATAACTTTTATTTTCCACACCTGTTTGTCACCTTTGGTTTTAGAAATAGGCATATAACAAATATTATCTTCTGAAATTGAATTTAGTAATCCAAAAAAAGGGGAGAGAGGGGGGATTGGTAAAAAGTAACGGTTCAACCCGTGAGCCAAACTCATTTTGACCCATTACCTGACCCGTCCCGCCATTTTCAGACCGCTAGTTTATCGTCATTGCCTCAGTCATCTTGTGCCCCTTCTAAGGTTTTTGATACACTGTATATCCTGTTACGGATATATCTTCACAGCCTATGACAATGTTTAAAACAATTTGCATCACAAACCATGTAACTTGGCTTTTTCTTATATTATTCATGACCATATACAACTTAGGTTGTTTGATAGGTCAGAAAGTGTCAACTAATTTCTAAATTATCTCACAACTGCTGTAACAGAAAAGCAAAAAAAGTACCCATCTTCCGTAAATCAAAACAAAAGGCCAATAAAATTAGATGGCAAAAATATGTAACCATGTGTTATTTACTCGGACATACATATCGTTTGTCTTCAAGGCTGGCAATACAACACAATAACATAAGTGAACTATAACAGTGGGGACTTGTTTATAGAGCTAAAGCTGTACGGAACTGTAGTATCCACAAGGCTACTTGCATTATGAAATATCGGACTTCAAGTGAAATCGCCTCCAACCAACATATAGCAATCTAGAGAGAGACTTTGCATGTGATGACTTTTTCTCAAACACCGATACTAACGGAAGACTCGGCAGTCCACAGATGGTCTTTTTATCTGTCGATAAGTAATTGCCAAACATTAAATTCTACCATTTATAGATATTATTTGGATCCTGAAAAGACATACCAGATCCTGATTGACTGAACGCAAGCAATCATTAATCTTTAGCATTAAAAGGATAACATCAGCAGTTAATGCACAAATTCTGTGATTTGAAGAAAATATGCGGAAGCACACATCTGCATAACAGCAGCAGGGTCACTGGCATTGTCTTGTATGGCCTTATACAATGTAACTTAACCTCAAGTTCTAAGTGATCACATCAGAAACATCTGATTTGCTGCTTTACTAATATGCAGAACGCAATGGATGGTCAAAGTATATATACTATAACACATGTTATTAACAATTATGCTTTCATTTTCACATATTAATTTCTACTGCAACTTAAAATTGATAGAAATGAGAGGCATATATTTTACCAAAAGCAAAGCGATACAACTTATTACAGTTGTCGGTTGATTATACAGTTTTCACATCTGTATCTGCAATGGTTTTATAATCATCAAAAAAAAAAAAAAAAAAAAAAAAAAACCTTAATTTCCATTAAGGTCAACAGCATTACACGCGATCACACAGTGACCAAAGTAAATTTATTGTTATATACATACAACAATAATTCAAAGAGACAACACACAAACATCATAATCAGATGCTTATATATGACAGCATAACTTAAAAAGTCCCAGCTCCACCCCAAACTCCTATACCCATACTACAAATTGTTTTAGAGCAAGAAAATTTATAGAGCAAGGCATTTTGCAAAAATTGATTAAATAAGAAAACATATGAAATATCATACCTTTCATTATCTAACGTCATTTCCCGATATAAACATGTCTTCTCTTCTTCAAGACCAAACTCTCTGTTGCATCAGCAATTGCGTTGAACCACTTGACTTTTCTTGTTGACAACATTAGATATCCCATCGCCAATCCGACTAATGTTCCACATCCATATCCGAACATCACCACTTCCCACGTAAACCCACTCTCCTCCTCATGTGATTCAGGCTGTGGTTTTTGTGTATGCTCACTGCACTTTTTGGCTAGTGGAGGCCCACATAGTCCCGGATTCCCTTCAAAGGATTTTTCTTCAAATGTGTTAAATTGTGTTCCAGCAGGAATACGGCCCACAAGACGGTTTTGCGAGAGATTTAACACTTCAAGAGTGTTGATGTTTGCAAGACTTTGTGGGATCTCTCCTGAGAGTAGGTTCCAAGATAGGTCTAACGACTCAATCTCTATGAGATTCCCCAGGGCATGTGGAATTGGACCAATGAGGCTGTTGTGGGACAAGTTGAGCACTATTAGCGAGTTAAGACCACCAATAACGTCTGGGATCCCTCCTTTAAATGTGTTATTGGAGAGATCAATAATTGTGTAATCAACCGAAATTTGTGGAAAATCTAGATTCACCCCTTTCACCGCAACAATAAATGAGTAATACTCGTCAACACCCATGCTCAAATATTCTGGTTTTGTGCTGTTTTTCACCACATTCTTCATGGAATTGAAATTTTGAAAATATTTTGCAGGGAGTTGACCTACAAACCCATTATGAGATAAGTCAAGAATTTGAAGACTTGGAAAGGGAGAATCGATAGTTGGAGAGGGTTGAATGCGTCCATGAAAGTCGTTTGATTTGAGGACAAGAGCCTTCAAATTTGGAAGAGCTCCTAACCAACCAGGAAACGTACCATTCAAATGGTTTTTTCCGAAATCAACTACTTTCAAGGATTTACATTTGGACAAGGAAATCGGCACCTCTCCTCTTAATTGATTTCCATTCAAAATAAGCCCTTCTAAACTTCCACAATCCCCGTATACGTTTGGAATTGTCCCTTGAAAGCTATTATTCCCCATATCTATCATTATAAGAGATGAGGTGATATTTCCAAAGCATTGTGGAATCAATCCACCAAAGTGATTATTGGACATATCCAAATACCTTAAATTGCTCATGTTGCAAATTGATGAAGGGAATAGCCCCTCAATCAAGTTGGACTGCAGATACAAATATTCCAACCCTCCAATCTCCCCTACCCAATGAGGAATTTGGCCATGGATTTCGTTGTTAGAGAGATCCAAGTGATAAAGCTGTTTCATGGATCGAAATGAATTCGGAAACACCTTTAGCTTGCAAGAGGCCAATCCTAAGTAACTAAAACCGGGGTTGACATAATGATTGGAATTCTTTGTTGTAACAGAGAAACCGCTGTATGAGAGATCGAGAGATTCAAGGTTTGTGAGGCTTGATAAGAATGTATCCAACTCCAATTCACCACTAAAATTATTATAAGAAAGGTACAGGTAAGTGAGGTTGGTGAGTTGTGGAAATGTTTGCACATCAATTGGGCCACCTAACTGATTGTCACTGAGGTCTAACCATTTTAATGATGGAAGAGCAAATGATTCAAAAGGAACATTTCCACTGAACATGTTATTCCATAAAAAGAGATGTTCTAAAGAGGGGGAAGTAAACAGCCAAGATGGCAATGTCCCATTAAGTTTGTTAAATCCCAAATCAAGAGAAGTAAGGTGTGTGAGGTTGGAGAGGGAGATGTCAGGATGAATTGTACCTTGTAGCATCCCGCACATGAGATAGAGACCGATGACGTCACCGGTGGAGTTGTCGCATCTAACTCCATCCCATTTACAGCAGTCGGTACTTGTGTTCCAGCTCATCATTATTGGATGATAACCGTAACAGTCATCGTTTGGGTAATTGATGGAGGAAAGGTTATGTTTAAAGAGAAGCAAAGCTTCGGTCTCTTTTTCAGAGCATTTATGATTATTATTCTTTAAAGAAGTGGAAGAAGTAAAAGTGGTGCAAGAAAAGAAAAGGAAAAAGACACTGAATAATGTTGAATAACCCATTGTGTTTTTAATTTTAATTGCTATAAATATTCATACCTGCTACACATATATATATATACACTAACACTAGCCGGGTACCCGCGCATAGCGGCGGCGATAAGTATAGTTATATGTGTTTGCTTACCCGTTTAGTGAATTCGTTTCACAACACTTCGAATGTATATGTGTTAGTTGTAAGTGTTTGTTTGGGTTACCCGTAACTTTCCCGCGACATCATTATTCCCGCATACAGAAATACCCTCGCAATCTCTTACGCGTCAAACACTACCCCAAAAGTATATGATTTTGACGAATCAAGATTATATTGATTGAAATAAATGAAATAAAGGTTAAAGTTGTAAAAATTTGAATTAAAATAAAATAAACCCATTAAAAATATAAAAACTAAAAACTCATAAAAATATATCAAAATGGATGTTGAATTAAAGAGCATAAAATTTTAGAAAATATGGTGAAATTAGATTATAAAAAAAATAAGTAGATAAAACGATATTTTAATTTAAAAATAAAGATGCATTTTTAGTTGAGAAATGACACATGTCATTTTATAATTGGAGCTCTTTATCTTAATTTTTAGTGGTTAGGAGTTAGGTTTGGAGTTTGTTAGAAGTTAGGCTTGGAGTTTGTTAAGAAGTGACACATGTCATCTCATGATTGTAGCTCCTTATCTTAATTTTTGGTTAGAAAAACTCTTTCCATAATAAGCAAATAAAAAAGTCTGAATTTTTAAGCCTTCTAATTTTAGAATGCCTAAATGCATTATAAAGTAGTATAGATTTGTGTCACAAGAATATGATCGGAATATATATGTGGTCTAGAATCATTTATAAACGTATCATTTGGGTTATACATACAAGTTTATCGCTCTCATCTTTAATTTCTTATCGAATTATGCAAAATTATAACTTTTGAATGCTATAAAAAAAACTTTCAATGAAAATTATGCGTCCAAAATAATCTTTAATCACTAAAGGAAAGCGATTCTTGGATGATTCATTGAAACGAAGGTTAGATCAAACCAATAGAGGAGCTCAATTTCGTCTATTTGTCAAAACTGGACATTTATATTAGCCAATGAAAATTAAAATTGAATTAATTATAGTTAAACATATTTTGTATCATGTAAATTTTATTAAATAAGCAAAAATATGTATAGCTTTCGGATCTCATTTTTTCAAAATTCTGGATTTCAAAAAAAATATAGGCAAAAATGCATATATATCCCTCCCAAAGTGAATATTTGCATATATATCTTTTGTACAAGTTTTTTATGCACATAGTACAATGATTTTTATGCATGCTTTGGATATATATGCAATTTTGCATTTTCAGGAGGACATATAAGCAAAAGCCCCAAATATAAAACAATGTTATATTTTGATTGTTTAATACAATTTACAATTAGACCTGACATTTTAAAAGTGGATTAATCCTAAATCCAAATTTTCTGGCTCTAAAATTATCAATTTTCATAATTTTTAAAAAGCTTATTAATTTAAAAATAACACATGTATGTTAAACTTATAAATAACAATATTTATTATTATTATTATTATTATTATTATTATTATTATTATTATTATTATTATTATTATTATTATTATTATTATTAAACAACATCACTTTATTAAAAATTCAAAGGATTTATAAGAAATTGGTGGGAAGCCGAGATACTATCTGGGCTCCCACTCCTTTAGCTATAGCAAAACAGATCCTACTAAAAATATGGGTAGAAGCACGTGCCTCAATGTCTTGAGTAACAAAGAACTTTCGGATCCGCTTTACTTAAGTTACTGCATCATTCTCAAGTTCCACAAAAGAAAAGAATGAGAAGGGGAGAACTTACAGATGTGTATTGTGTTATCGGCTAGGCGTTCCCCTCTTCTCAGTTCAGATGCCGTGTTCAGCTTGCTCCAAGGTTTTCACAGGGGATATTTACGGGGACCATGCTGTATCGTGTGCTGGCACTATTGGTATTAAACATCGGCACAACATAGTGCGTGACACTTTGATTGATATCTGTTCTCGATCTGGGGTCTCAGCTCGTAAAGAGGTTGACATCGGATTGGGTGGAGAAAGGGAGCAAGTCTTACGGCCCGCAGATATCCTGCTCTATTCTTGGGATGGAGGGCAGGACGTATGTGTCGATTTGACGGGGTCGTCCCCCCTCACACAAACTGGTATGATGGATTTTGTGCCAGGTCGTGCAGTGATTGACGCCGCAAAACGTAAGCGCATCAAATACGGAGCCAAATGTACAGACATTGGATATGGGTTCACCCCTTTCTCATTTTCATCCTTAGGAGAACTTGAGGCTGACGCGGTGACCTTACTTAAGCGGATCCGGAAGTTCTCTATAACTCAAGACATTGGAGCGCGCGCGGCTGCTCATATCTTCAGTAGGATTAGTTTTGCTATTGCTAAAGGTGTGGGAGCCCAGATTGTTTCGAGGCTCCCCACTAATTTCTTGTAATCCACTGGTTTTGTTTCTAATGAAAGTGATGTTTTTATAAAAAAAAAAAAAAAAAAATAAAAAAAAAAAAAAAAAAAAATAGTAATAATAATAATAATAACAATAATAAATTATTATTGTTATTATTATTATTAATATTAATATTAATATTATTATTATTATTATTATTATTATTATTATTATTATTATTATTATTATTATTATTATTATTTTATAAAACATCACTTTATTAGAAATTTAAGGGATTTTACAAGAAATTAGTATGGAGCCGCGAAACAATCTGGGCCCCTACACCTTTAGCTATAGCAAAGCTGATCCTACTAAAAATATGAACAGCCGCACGTGCGCCGATATCCTGAGTTATCGAGAACTTTCGGATCCGCTTTAGTAAATTTTTATTAAATTATTATTATTATTATTATTATTATTATTATTATTATTATTATTATTATTATTATTATTATTATTATTATTATTATTATTATTATTATTATTATTTTTATTAAATTGATCGTAGTATTAAAAACTTCCTAAACATGTAGTTATATTTATTAAGCTTAAGCATATGTTATTAATTGTATACATGCGATTATAACATATATAGACAATTATAATTATTAAATTAAGGTTGTATAAAACTGTCATCTTTAAAAAGAAAAAACAAAAAGTGATTGAAAAATAATATTTAAAAAAATATTAGTTACAATCCAAAACTAAAAATATATAGTATAAACTCGAGACAATACTCCTTACAGCTCACACCAATAGCGAAGCGGCCAAGGATTGATCGAAAAGGCGCAACCTTGCAGCCCCTAGTGGCCTACCTACTCATGTATGTAGCTCGATTGGAGGTCAAAACTTTGGTTTGACGAAAAACATAAGAAAACATGTGGCATCAAATGATACGTGAATTTCTCAGTAGTGATTTGACATTATCGTCGCTGGTAGAAATAGCTTAATTGGTAGAGCATAGCCTTGCCAAGGCTGAGCTTGAGGGTTCAAGTCCATCTTTTCGTTCTCAGCTTTTTCATTTAGTGGTAACGAGTGTGCGCCCCTTTAGAGACGGGGTGAGACACGACTCATAGTTATTGCGTTGCGTTTCATTTCCCGGCTTCGCTTGCGCGTTTTCACTTCTGATTGGTTCCATCTATCCCCGACCTTAATTAAACGAATATAATGGGGTTAAACAATTTAGGTCTTCGGTGGGTTCCCATTCACCCACCCCCTTACCTCATAGTTCATTAGTGAATAGGGTGGTAAACTAAGAGGCCATTGGGCTCCTTCAGACGTGTCATCGACAACCTGGCGGTTCTTCGGTCTTCGCTTTTGGGAGCGGGAATCCTTAGTCGTTGCGCTTTTCTTTTCCACAATTAATTTGGTTGTGTCATCTGGTCTAACATTTTGTTATGGTCTAGCTTGATTAAACAACGATGGATTGAAGGTAAGATAGATTTGAGTTCAAGTGACACACGATTCAAGAAACTAATGTAATTATATAAAACCTCGCGTGCACGAGGTTTACCAACTAACACTTTTATTCTTTCTAAAAAAAGACCTCCATAGAGAGTTTGGTTTCTCTAACTTTATTATGTAAACAATCTTCAGTTTTATTGTTATTAGCCATTTGTGTATCTACCATTTAAGGTAACCAACTTATGTTTATGAACCTACGAGTTGGATTTAGGCCAATAATTTTCTTTTTTTATTTAATTTTGCAAAATTTCCGACTTCAAATTGTCATTAGAAAAAACAGCATTCTTTCTTTGGCAACTTTTCAGGTTAATTTGAATTGTCATTAGAAAAAACAGCATTCTTTCTTTGGCAACTTTTCAGGTTAATTTGACTGGGACATAAATATTACACTTAGAAACTATTAATACTTCACAAACAAATGTTTACATAATTGTTTTACGGGGTTTACTAGTTTAATGTTGTGAGTCTTGATGTTAATGTTTTTTCTATGTTTTATATGTAGACTTCTTAGACAAACCAAGTCATAAACGTACGTTTATCTATAACTCTAAGGCCTCCTATTTACATGTTCTTTGATACGTAACAATAAACAAGAATCTATTGATGGTCTGCAATCAAGTTAACAAGTTAAGGTTAGTAGGTTACCAATGCTCTCTCGTACAACTTACGTGAATTGGTCACAAACCTTTTATTATACTTATAGACTTTCTTGTTTCAGCTTCAACTTAAACTCACAGCCACTTGATTAATAGGTTATATAAGGTGGACTTAGATATACGCGTTAAATTCAAATTCAAGTTCAAGCTCATACACATAAAAATTAAATTGAGCTCAAAACCTTTTTTTAAATGCTATGCTTGCATTTTATGAAAGGGTAATTACTTGAAATAAGTTCCTGTAAATAAATAGATCATATTTATCATTGTCAATTCCATGAAGAAACTTGGATGATGGAAGAAACTTCTACGAATGGCTGGTTGGGATATGTAAGTGTGTGAATCTCATTGCAGTGAAGAAAAGTCTAAGAAAGATTGATTGGGATGTAACTATGTGGACCAACAACTTTGAAGTATATGAGGGTTTAAGAAGACTTCAAATTGGAGGTTGGGTTTTAAGTTTAATTTTATTGTCTACTAGTGTAGACTTTCCAAGTAAACTCATCTTAGTCCAAAACTCATTAGTCATTTCTTCCTTCATCTGGTGGCCCTTCTAATGTTTTTGGCATATACATGCTGAAATTATGTCATGTAAGATTCCTTCATTAAATACAACTTTGAAGTATACATGTTACAACTGTCTCAAATTATGACCACTGTTATCTCATCCTTTGAGGTTATGAAGCACAAAACTACAGCTCTCAAAACCTTTACTCTGTCCATAAGAAAAAGAAACCCACGGATATGTAATCTCGACATCACCCATGTATGTATGGTCATCCATATAGTTAGCTAATTTGCTGAGTTTTCTCAGGCTAGTACGGGTTAGAAACAAGGGGTTACAGAAGCCCAATGATACTCATACACTGTTACTTAAGACAGATTACTCAAAAATTGAGGGTATCTTTGAATCAAACTGTGGCAATTTCTACAGGACATAAGGAGCAGTCAATATGGTACTTATGTGGATGATTATTAAAAGGGAAATGCTACTTAAGACATATTTATCATTGTGAATTCCGTGAAGAAACTTGGATGATGGAAGAAACCTCTATGAAAGGCTGGTTGGGATATATTAATTGTTTGTCAATCTCAGAGCACTAATGCAGTGAAGAAAGTCTAAGAAAGATTGATTGGGATGTAACTCTTTGTGAGTTTGTAGACCAACAATTTGAAGTATACGAGGGGTTAAGATCAGAAGACTTCAAATTGGGATGTAACTGAGTCTGTTTGTGAGTTGTGGACCAACAACTTTGAAGTATACAAGGGTTTAAGAAGACTTCAAAGTAAACTCATACTTTCATCTGGTGGTCCTTTTAATGTTTTGGGCATGTATACGCAATTATGCAAATGTCATGTAACATAAACTATTGTTCAGAAATATGAATTGCTTCATAAATAAAACTCACAAGTATATATGTCACAATTTCCAAGTATATATGTCATCTTTTGAGGATACGAGGCTCAAAGTTACACTTATCATCGTCTATACTCCCTGCAAAAATGAACAAAATTTTTGACTTAATAATTCCCAGACTATCATAGGTTAGGAACAAGGGGCTCGAAGCCAAATAATGCACTACATTCAAATAAAAAACCAACAACGATTGAACACCCAATCATCTCCTTTGAATTGGTATAATTTCTGTCTTCTATGTATATTTTTATAAATTGTTAAGTGCTTACAGAGCCAAAGCTGTACAGAACTGCAGCATAGACAAGGCTGCTTGCATTATGGAAAACCGGGCTTGAAGTGAAATCTCCTCCAACCAAACATGTAGCAAGCCAAAGAGAGACTTTGCATGAGATAACTTTTCCTCAATCAGTGCCTCAGAAGAAACTCTCCCTATAATAATGAAAGACTTCACAGACAGTCTTCTTATCTGGCAATAAGTAGTACCCAAAAATCAAATTTTAACAGTTATAGATATTGTGTAGTTCCTGAAAAGACCATTGAAATTAAATTGGCAAACGACATACCAATGCATAGTTGACTGAACGCGAGCAATCATTAGTCTTTAACTTTAAAAGAAAAATATAGGGACGCATACATCTGCAAAACAAGAAAAAGTTTCTATTAGTCAATAGAGCCATAACACTTAGGTATTAAGATACAGATGCTCAATTTTCATAACCAAGAGAATGAAACTAGAGCATTTGAAAATGAGACGATAACTGCTAAACCCCATAGAAACTTCCCACCAATAGGGATACAAGGAGCCGTTTATATGGTAAATTTTGATGTGGATGATTATTTGAAGGGCATAGAGAGAGACCAATAGGGAGTCAAAATACGAGACAGACCAAATACATTGAAAACCAGGATGATGGTCAACAGGAGGGACACTGGCATTGCGCTGTGACTTGTGTGGCCCTATGTAAGCAATGTAAGCTAACTTGAAGTCAGAGTGATCACTGGCATTGGCTTGAATAACCCTATTCCAAGGCTGCATCGTAAGAATTCATGCATACAGATCCTTGCCAGCACCCAATTTCAAGCAATTTTTCTTTATTCCAGGTGCATCAGCCAGCACTAAAATCTGTAAGCAAGTCATATAGGTCAGAGGTTAATGATGCTCGAAAGCAGCAGCATGCGAAAATGGACGTGAAGAAAACGTAACAATAGATGACATAAAAAGTCATTATTATTCAAGAAATTGCGTGGTGCACCTTCCAAAAGTGCAGCATAGTTGGTCCTAATAGAATTGTCAAGTACTTTGTATAGACCATGATCCAACTGTGCCAGTTGTGGTTTTCTTCTTTCTGTAAACAAACAAACAGTATCAATAAGAAAAACATCCAACATTTATTTTTCTTTTGATTTCTAAATCTGATGAATGACAAATAAGATAGAAGGTCAAACCCTAGGAAAGCCATATGGAGAATCATTTCACAAAATTATATTATTATTTCTAGCCATCTTTATTCAATCATCTAATGGGCAACGCCGGGATTGTAGCCTATTGCTATCCTAGTGAAAAAATTAATATTTTCTTGCTTTTGATTATCACTTCCAATATTCGGTTGTTCCTTTGTTTGTGGAATTGTGGTTGTTCAACTGAGGAAGTCTAACTAGAAACAGATACTTATGTCTTTTCAATACATTTTTTATTGTTTATTGTTTGGGTTTGGTTCTTAGCTCTTAACTTATTCTTGTCATGTCTGATTTAATCAAACTTTCGGAGCAGTAAATACCTGTCTTCAGGACCTCATATGAATAATACACCCATAGGGATAATGTCATGGAATTAAAATAAACAATGCAACATTAGCACATTTCAGGACAATGAATGTATGCATATATATTGAAAGAAATACAAAAATATGGCTATAGTTGCAATCTCAAGAGCCTCAATTTCATAATTCATACAACTATACAGGTAATGCATTTCGTCTAACAAATCTAATCATATGTTTGCACAAAACTACAGCTCTCAAAAACCTTTACCCTGTCCATAAGAAAAAGAAACCCATGGAAATGTAATCTCGACATCACCCATATATGTATGGTCATCCATATAGTTAGCTAATTTGCTGAGTTTTCTCAGGCTAGTACGGGTTAGAAACAAGGGGTTAGAGAAGCCCAATGATACTCATACACAGTTACCTAAGACATATTACTCAAAAATTGCAGGTATATCTTAGAATCGCACTGTGGCAATTTCTACAGGACATAAGGAGCAGTCAATATGGTATATATTTATGTGGATGATTATTAAAAGGGAAATGCTACTTAAGACATATTTATCATTGTGAATTCCATGAAGAAACTTGGATGATGGAAGAAACCTCTATGAAAGGCTGGTTGGGATATATTAATTGTTTGTCAATCTCAATGCACTAATGCAGTGAAGAAAAGTCTAAGAAAGATTGATTGGGATATAACTCTTTGTGAGTTTGTGGACCAACAATTTGAAGTATACTAGGGGTTAAGTTTAATTTTGTTGTCTACTAGTGCAGACTTTCCAAGTAAACTCATCCTAGTCCAAAACTCATTAGTCATCCCTTTCTTCATCTGGTGGTCCTTCTAATTTTTTTGGCATATACATGTTGAAATTATGTCATGTAAGAGTCCTTCATTAAATTCAACTTTGAAGTATACATGTTACAACTGTCTCAAATTATGACCGCTGATATCTCATCCTTTGAGGTTATGAAGGACAAAACTACATCTTTCAAAGTAAACTCATTTGTCAGTCCTTTTCCTTTCATCTGGTGGCCTTTGTAATGTTTTGGGCCTTTCATCCGGTGGCCTTTGTAATGTTTTGGGCATGTATACGCAATTATGCAAATGTCATGTAACATAAACTATTGTTCAGAAATATGAATTGCTTCATAAATAAAACTCACAAGTATATATGTCATCTTTTGAGGATAAGAGGCTCAAAATTACACTTATCATCGTCTATACTCCCTGCAAAAATGAACAAATTTTTTGACTTGATAATTCCGAGACTATCATAGGTTAGGAACAAGGGGCTCGAAGCCAAATAATGCACTACATTCAAATAAAAAACCAGCAACGATTGAACACCCAATCATCTCCTTTGGTATGATTTCTGTCTTCTACGTATATTTTTATAAATTGGTTAAGCGCTTACAGAGCCAAAGCTGTACCGAACTGCAGCATAGACAAGGCTGGTTGCATTATGGAAAACCAGGCTTGAAGTTAAATCTCCTCCAACCAAACATGTAGCAAGCCAAAGAGAGACTTTGCATGAGATAACTTTGTGAGTTATTGTGAGTTAATGTGATTGGAGGGATATTGGTGAATGAATATTCTGATTTGATTGCTTGACAAAATACATCGTACATGCATAAATATTACATCACCGAATATTCTAGATGTGGGGTACAACCCATTACACTAATACAACACAACTATGGGCTGGTATAACATATGGATTAACACTCCCCCTCAGTCGCAGTGGTAGGACACCGAACGTTGAGACTGGAGCGAAATTCCTCGAACAGAGCGGATGGCAATCCCTTGGTAAATATGTCTGCATACTGATAGCGGGAAGGAACATGTAGAACCCGAACCTGGCCAGTAGAAACTAAGTCTCGAACGAAGTGAATATCAATCTTTATGTGCTTCGTACGCTGATGTTGGACCGGATTGCACGACAGGTAGACAGCACTGACATTGTCACAGTACACGAGAGTAGGAGAGGATAAAGGTGTATGAAGCTCACGAAGAAGGTTCCTCAACCAACATGTCTCAGCCACGGCATTTGCAACACCACGGTACTCGGCTTCAGCACTCGAACGAGATAGAGTTGGTTGTCTCGTAGAAGACCAAGAAGGAGGTTGTTGCCAAGAAATACACAGTAGCCCGAAGTCGATCTCCTCGAAGTTGGGGAACCTGCCCAATCCGTATCTGAATATGCAACCAATGAGTAGGTGGAAGAGGCAAACAACTGTAACCCGTAGTCAAGAGTACCCCGAATATACCGCAAAATCCTTTTGAGAGCTGAGAAGTGAGGCTCCGGGGATCATGCATGTCAAGACAAACCTGCTGAACTGCATAAGATATATCTGGCCCGGTAAAAGTGAGACACTGAAGGGAACCCGCAAAACTGCGATAGAAAGTGGGATCAGAAACCGGATCACCATCATCCCCCAGTTTGGACTCAGTGTCAACAGGAGTCCGACTGGGATTACAAGAAATCATGTGAGCTCTCTCAAGAATTTCGACTGCATATTGGCATTGAGACAAGAATAGCCCTGTAGAATCTCGTCTGACAGATATACCCAGAAAGTAATTAAGCTGTCCGAGGTCCGTCATGGAAAAATCCTGGTGAAGTGAGCCTATGATCTGTCGCAACAAATGCTCTGAGGAAGCAGTAAGAACAATATCATCAACATATAGTAATAGATAGGCAATGTCCATCCCGTGCCTGAAAATAAATAAGGATGGGTCACAGCGACTATGATGAAATCCAACCCTAGTAATATAAGATTCAAATCTCTGAAACCAAGCCCTAGGTGTCTGTTTAAGCCCATAGAGAGACCGCTACAAAAGACAGACATAATCAGGGTGTTCTGAGTCACGAAACCCGGGGGTCTGGTGCATGTACACTGTCTTAGATAAATCACCATGCAAAAAGGCATTTTTGACATCAAGCTGATGTATCGGCCACTGGCGAGAAATAGCTAAGGTCAGAACAGTCCGAATAGTACCCGGTTTAACTACTAGACTAAAAGTTTCATCTACATCAATCCCTTCCAACTGATTACTACCATTTGCAACAAGTCGAGCCTTATAACGACTAAGGGTGCCATCAACTAAATACTTGTGACGAAAAAGCCACATGCAGTGGATAATGTTGGTGTCAGTGGGTCGAGGCATAAGAGTCCAAGTTCCACTTTTAATAAGTGCAGAGTATTCATCACGTATAGCATTTTGCCAATTAGAATCGTTGAGAGCATCACGATAGGATTTGGGTAATGGTGAGACCAAAGACACATGCATGTTGAGACGCTGAGTAGGACGGTTAGTCCCGAGACGGAAGCGTGTGACCATGGAATGAGTCGAGACAGGGTTTGGGTTGTGAGGAAGATCTGGTATGATATGCGGATGTTGATTGATGGCGGGGGATAGGTTGGGTGTATGGTGTGGAGTAGGTGAATTGGTTGGTGTTGTTGGTTCGTTTATTGGTTGAGGATCAAGAGTTTCCTCATTTTGGTTTGTGGGTGGATTGTTTGGTGATGTGGGTTCGTTTGTGGTTGGAGGCTCAGTTGGTGGCACAGCAGTGGTGGGTGTAATGAATGGAGGATGTATATCTGGTGGGTCATCTAAAAATTTGTATTTGGGTGCCGATGTTGGTTTGGAGATGCCGTATGGAAATACAGTTTCATCAAAGGTGACATGTCGTGAAATTATAATTTTATTGGTGTTTAATTCGAGACATCGATACCCACGGTGATTTGAAGCTTGCCCTAAATAAATGGATGGTGTGGCGTGAGGTTCAAGTTTGTGGTTGGGATATAAGTGGGGATAACATAGGCAACCGAAAGTACGTAAAAGGCTGTAATCCGGGTTTTTGCCAAATAGTCGGGTGTAGGGGATTTCATTGGCAATAGCAGTTGAGGGTAGGATATTGAGTAAGGGAGTGGCCATGTTTAGAGCTTCAACCCAAAAGGTTGGTGGGAGATTGGCTTGAAATAGTAGGGTACGAATGAGGTTGTTGATGGTACGAATCATACGTTCGGACTTGCCATTATGTTGTGATGTTTTTGGGCAGGAGAAGCGGAATTGTATGCCATTGTCGGAAAATAGTTTATGGAGATTACGGTTGTCGTACTCACCACCATGATCACACTGAAAGGACCTGATTTCACACTTAAACTGAGTGTGAACATAATTGCGAAATAATATAAATTTAGAGAGCACATCAGATTTATTAATTAAAGGATATATCCAGACAAAATGCGAATAATGATCAAGAAACAACACATAATATTTAAAACCTGATAAACTCAGAATTGGAGAGGTCCATACATCCGAGTGAATGACATCAAAACAAGCAGTAACAACAGTTTCAGAACTAACAAATGGAAGTCTAACGTGTTTGCCAAGCTGACATGCATGGCAAAGCACGGGAGGCTTTTCCTTATTACATGAAATGGAATTATTTGAAACAAGACGACGTAACACTTCGCTTCCTGGGTGTCCAAGACGCTGATGCCACGTGTGTTAACTAACAAGAAGAGCTTGCGGAATTGGAGACGGAGATATGACAGGATAAAAATCGCCTGTGCTATCACATCCGAGAAGCACCCGACGCGTCATGAAATCCTTAATAGAAAAACCAAAAGAATCAAATTCAACAGTGAAATTATTTTCACGAACAAATTGACGAACATATATTAAGTTTTTGACAATATGGGGAGTTATGAGAACATTATTTAGGTGAAGGGGACGAAAAGGATTTGGCAAAATACTATGACGCGTATTGGTGACAGGAATAGAATGACCATCACCAACCGAGACGGATGGATACATACACGTTTTAAAAACAAAATTAAGACTATTAATGGAAGCATTAAGGTGTGAGCTCGCACCTGTATCCATGTTCCATGCACCTGTAGTGGCGTCATGTAAACAGTGAATGCATGAGGAATAGCGGTTTCCTGACTCGGAACATGCGTGGGACCTGCTTGAACAGTGGAAGAGCCGACAAGGCTGCTTGTATTTTGTTAGGCTGTCGTGGGAACGAATTGAGCGGCTGATGGGTTTGATGTAAAAGTTTGGGCATGGGGAAGAGATTGGGCCTGGTGACCAACCTGTATATATTGAAAGGGAATAATATAAGGTGTAGTTTGATGGGGTATAGGTATAGTAGGTGTAGGCGGTTGATATTGAAGCGGGGCATTGGGTGCAGTCTGGTGGAACCCGAATCCAGGTGGGGGTCCAGGTTGATGAGGTGGGCGAATAGTGTTGATGTAGGAATTTGGGTTTGGAACAGGTCCATGAGAAGTATAGTATGCACTAGGTCCATTAACAGGAACAACCCCATTTGAAATATTGGTAGACGACCCAACATGTTGTACACAATTCGTGAATCCCAGTTTACCCAACAAGCTTAGAGCAAGGGGTGTGGGGCATTTCGTTAGTCGCCGAATCCCACGTGGCCTCTCGCCACTTTTTTCTTCCCCTCGCCACGACACCATTTCATCTCGCCGAATGTGTTCTCGTCGTTCAAATGACATAGTAAAAGACAAAACAATTTGAAATTAAAACGTTGCAATATATCCGTTTGAATACAAACGGTCAATAATTTTTTTTTTTTTTTTTTTTTTTTTTTTTTTTTTTCATTTTCAAACCCATATTATACCCCCTTTTCTCAATAAATAATACCCATTTTTTACCAAAATATTCACACTTCTCATTCACAACCAAAAATATATTATCTTCATCTCTTAATCCGCAACCAAAAATGTCCCAAGATCCCAACGAGATGTCGTTTATGAATCTCCTCAACTCGTCTTCGTCAAACCCGTCCACCCCATTGTCTCAAAGCTCAAACACTTCTTCGCAAGTGGGATTTCAAGCTTTTCAATATCCAAGACAATCACTACCGCAATTCTATCCATCACAACCGCAATTTTATCCATCACAACCATCACAATAGCAATTTTATCCGTCACAACCATCACAACCGCAATTTTATCCGTCACAAGCACCACCAACGCAATTCTACACTTCACAACAACATTACTTTGAATCACAATTCAAAGTACCTCAACCACCACCAACCGAAACACGTGAAGAAAGTCGTCAAGGAAAAAAACCGGCCAAAGGGACGAAGAAAAAAAAGAAGGCCGTTGTTAACTTGGACGCGGACGACGACGAGGAGGAGGAGGATGAAGAGGGTCGAACCACAATTCGTTGGTCAAGCCAGGAAGAAATTTTTTTAGCCGAGTGTTGGGTCGAGGTATCCCAAAACGCCGCTATCAGTAATGACCGACTAAACGATGCGTTTTGGACTCAGATTTGGGAGGACTTCAAGGCTCGTAGTCCAGAGCCTTATCGTACAAAAAAATATGTGCACGGGAAAATGGACTCGGATAAACGGTGATTGCCAAAATTTTAATGGTTTTTACAAGCATTTGCAGCATAGATCCTGAGAAAATGATGTTGATCACATTGAGAATGCAAGACTTGCTTTCAAAAATGGGACGGGGAAACAGTTTAGTATGGTTTCGGCATGGAAGGTTTTGAGAGAATATCCCAAATGGGATGCGCCGGAGGGGATCAATGAAGATAATATCGCCGAATTATTCGGCCCTAATCCAAGAGCTCGTCCCGCAGGCAAGCCTCGTCCGGCAAAAAAATCTAAATCAGTGGAGTCGTCAACGAGCACCAGAGGGAGTCAATCGGATGCTATTGCGGAAGCTTTAGCTCAAGAGTATAAACGTAAAGTTGACGGAGCACGAGAAGTGTACGAGGCGAGGATTGCGAAAGAAAAGTCGAAGCAAGAGTGCCGAGAACTGGAGTTTCTCATGCATGATATTGAAAATTTGCCGGAGCCAAAAAGAACGATCCTCAAGAAGAAACAAGATGAATTGATAGCAAAATACTACAAATAAAGTTGTATTATTTAAGTTTCGGATGGTTTTTATTTTCTGTATGTTTTTTTTCGTATGTTTTTTAAATTTTCCAAATGTTTTTTTTATTTTCCGTATTGTATGTTGTATTTTTATTTTAAATGAATGAAATGAATTTAGTTGTGTTTGGAAAATATGGAAAAAAAATAAAATGATAGTGGGTGGGGCCCAAATGAAGAGAAGTGAGTAAGTTGTGATTGGGGGGTATTTTTTAGTTAGTGGCACACGTGGGGCCCAAATGAAGAGAAGTGGGAAAGTTGTGACACCCCATGCTCTTATAAGACCTTCTTCAGTTATAATTTTGCTAGTATCTTTAGGAACAGTAGACAAAGTAGGTCTTGTACTAGCATCGTGCACAAACTTACACTCCACACCATAACGACACGACCCCTTGGCATAATTATAACAAGGTCTCCATGATTTAATTTGAGGATTAGTGGGGTTGCGAGGGGTACCTTTATTGGCCATGAGAACTAAAGGAGAGGAGGATGATGAGTCTACAGGAAGCGAATGAGACTTTGACTGGAGTCGCATTTCTTCCGTTGTAAGCATTGAGCGGGCGGTTTTAAGATCGGGAAAAGTGTCACGGTGATGCATGATGCCACAAACATGGTAATATTTTTTGGGCAACCCTTCAAGCGCGAATGTGACAATATCTTCACTACCAACCGGGGAGCCAAGGCTAGTAAGGATGGTGGCAATAGATTCGATCTTTCTAAAGTAAGCATCAATGCTCATATCACCGAGTTTGAGAGATCGCAACTCCGCCTTCAAAGAAATGGTGCGGGATCTCTTATTGTCTTTAACAATGTTATCAAGGAGTGTCCATGCTTCCTTAGCCGAACGTGGACGTTCCACAACCAACCGAGCTTGGAGATCTTCCGATAATGTGGTGAATAGCCATGACAAGACTACGTTGTCCACCTTTCATTCCTCCAGAGTGAAAGGGGTATCACTTGAGGAAGCATCATTTGGCGTGCCATGAAGGTACTTTGAAACCTCGTAACCATCACATAGTTGTTCGAAAAAATAAGCCCACGATGCATAATTCCAATTCTCAAGATCAAGTTTAACGGGAACCCATGTTATTTGGTGATGATGTGTGACAGTAGCAAGTTTTTCTGATAGGGGTGTAGGAGGTGTTGTGTTTCCTGTCATGATGAGTTTGAAACAAAGAGATGAAAAATAGAAACTGTCGTAACTTATACGTATGTGACCAAGCACAAACTTAAATACCAATGTGACCTGGCACGCTTTACAGAGATAACAATACGTGATCGTGACCTTTGCACAACACACAACAGGACACCGTGTGGATCAGTGACCTAAAAACGGATCACCAACACGATATAGATGAAGGTATGGTTAACTGGTTAGGAGATGAATTCGTTTCAAGGGTGTAAAGAAAAGGAGGCGTGAAGCAGATTAGGGTTTAGGATCGTTTGAAGGTGACTCGTGATACCATGTGAGTTATTGTGAGTTAATGTGATTGGACGGATATTGGTGAATGAATATTCTAATATGATTGCTTGACAAAATACATCATACATGCATAAATATTACATCACCGAATATTCTAGATGTGGGTGATGAGGTATGTCCTCCTCCAGATACTCTGGAGGCTACAATCACAATTAATTCCAAATGTTTCTAAGACAAAACCAATCCATGATGAGGCACTGTCTACTGAAGTGAGCTATCTTCTCAAGAGAGTTGTCTGCTCAGGAGAGCATTGTCTGCTCAAGTAAGCTATCTGCTCAGGTGAGCTGTCTGCTCAGGTGAGCTGTCTGCTCAGGTGAGCCGTCTGCTCAGGTGAGTTTTCTGCTCAGGTGAGCTATCTGCTTAGGAGAGTTGTCTGCTCAGGAGAGCATTGTCTGCTCAGGAGAGATGTCTGCTTAGGTGAGCTGTCTGCTCAGTAGAGTTGTCTGCTCAGGAGAGTTGTCTACTCAGGAAGCACTGTCTACTCAAGAGAGTGTGTCTGCTCAGGAGGTAGAACACTATCTCCATCAGAACTAGTATGCTGGAAACTGACACACATTATACGATGATGTACGAATGGCACAGGCGTCTGGTCCACAACTAGCACAAAGATAACCTTGACCCCGAAGATCAAGCTTGGTGCTCGTCAGCGCCTTATGTGCTGCCCCTAGAAGACAACTTAGCTTCCACAAAGGGTTTTGTCATGGAGCTAATCACAGGTAGTATAAAAGGAACTATTCACACACATAAAGGGGGATCCTTCACACACACACATACTCCGATAGAGACTTCTCTCTACCCTTGCTCCTCTTTACTAATCACTTATTATATATCATTCACATATACCAAGTACTTACTCTCACGCCGGAGCTTGGTCTCGGACTAAAACCCGGGGCGAGCTAACGGTGTTCTCTCTTATTTCAGCCTACAAGACGAAGGAGCTGCCGTGGAGTCTCCTGAAGCTTAGGGTTGAAGAGCATCTATGAACTTTTGCTCAAACATTGGCGCCATCTGTGGGACCCTTATATCAATCTACTAAGTTCTAAGCAATGGACGGTTGTATTAGGGATTCTCATCGAGAGGAAGGGAAAAACTTGAACACCGAGATACAAGGGACTATGAGGACTCCTCCAGGAGGAATCTCCGTTCCCTCCGGACCAGTTCATGAAGGACCTTCTTCACCATTCGTGAAGAGAAACTTTGAGGCGTTAAGGATCGTGGTCAAGGAACTTGACAATATGGGCAAAGAGAAAGCAACCCTCCCGCAGACTCTTGTGCGGAGGATCATGAGGTGCTAGACTGGAGGAGTCTCAAGTTAGTCAATCCATGGAGGTCAGAGGATACTCCTCCTATGGATTAGGGTAATGTGAAGCACCATTTTCCCCGTACCTACTAGTTCTATCCCACATATCAGTTGCAGATACTTGTAAGTGCTTGAACTCTTTGTCTTTACGCGCTCGAAAACTGCCATGCGGAGTTAAAAAGAAAATAAGCAGAGTTGTTGGTAGCACAACTCTTAATCTTGCCTTAGCCTCTTGTAAACGATGCATATTACCACATCTGGAGTATATATCTGGACCTCATGCCTAAAACACACGTTATGCATAAAGTAGCACCCTGTTAGGCTTTTTAGGAGCATGTATAGGTTACACCATTATGAAAGATAATGTCATCTGGTAGATTAGAAGTGTCTCCTCAGGAGAAGTGTCTCCTCAGGAGAAGTGTCTCCTCCAGAGGAGTATCTCCTCCCTAACAAGTCACTAGGCTTGACTTAAACTATAAGCTTGTACCATGAAATTGCACCCTGAGCTACACTCTAGATATAAATGTTCTTGTGAAAATGATTAACATATGGGTGGTCGAATACCCATCTTTAGGGGTATGATCCGTAAAGAGATAGTATGCAAAGGCATACAAGTATGCACTGAATACTCCATTACACGATATGACTACTCCCATTCATGACGCCCAAAGACTATTGCCTTTATAGGTTGGGATCTACAACTATGCCCTGGGTAAAGACTATTGCCTTTATGTCATAAATAATGGGAGGAAGCAGAGTATCTAAAACAACCTTTGTCTAGGTTATGTGATTGGACTTGTTATCAAGAAACAATCACATAACATCAGATGGCTCACTACCTCTGAATGTAAAAGGGTAAGTCCTACTAATGTGTTCCCCATGGTGAACGTGTACCATCGGTGGTTAGGCTGAGCAACCTTTGCTAATTGACTCCGCAGTAGAAGACCGGGAACACCCACCTTTCCTTTGGTGCGTATAGGCTACCAGATGACTAGCTACATCGGTAGCGGAATGTACACATACTATAACTACATTCCTAAGTTGGCATGTTAAGCAACTCAAAGGACTTAGGTCCATGATACATCACAAGCAGGCGGTGCCCGTGGAGGGACACCTCCTAAACATCTTAAGGATGAACCATCTTGACTTAGTTTATGAGCTTGTGATGATCTACATAGGGGTTGACATCCGATGGTGCAATCTTTGATCTGGCTAAAACTTCAACTAGCCCGAAGCCTCTTCCGAAGTGGTGAAAAAATTCCTCCGGAGTGATGGTAAAATAATGAATGTAATAGTTAGTAACTTGCTCATAACCTCCTCTGGAGTAGAGGAACAATGTCTCCTCCGGAGTAATGATGCAATATTCGGTTGAGTAACCAATCCGGTTAGCTCATCATCTCCTCCGAAGTAGAGGAACAATGTCTCCTTCGGAGTGATGTTATAAACTTTGGTTGAGTAACCAATCTGGTTAGCTCATGGTCTCCTCCGAAGTGGTGAAAGAACCCCCCGGAGTGATGGTAAAATAATCAACAGAACAGTTACTAACTAGCTCATAATCTCCTCTAGAGTAGAGGAATACTATCTCGTCTAGAGTGTTGGTATGATCATTGGTTGAGCGACATATCAAGTCAGCTCATAGTCTCCACTAGGTAAATGAACAATATCTCCTTCAAAGTGATGACATAATCTTTGGTTAACCAAACTATCTAGTCAGCTCATGATATCCTCCTGAGTAGAGGAACAATGTCTCCTCTGGAGTCTTGTTATGATCATTGGTTGAGCGATGCGTCAAGTTGGCTCATAGTCTCCTCCGGAGTAGAGGAACAATGTCTCCTACGGGGTGATGGTACAATCTTTGGTTATGAAACCTCTACTTAGCTCTAATAATTACTCTCCTATAAGTAGATACACTGGATGGAGAAGGTAGAACGAGGATATTGATCCAACTGTTGCATATATTAAAAGCACTAATGTAAGGTGCTAACGGTATGCATTGCACATAAGCATATGCTATACCAGTATGGAAAAGTAGTGTAAAGATGTTGATCTAAGAGTTGCATTCGAACGTTGGAACAAATGTATGTGGTGTGATAACTTTACAAAATACATGCAATGTTAGGCACAAAAGCTGGTTAGTGCACTGAGTAAATCACACAAACACCGAACCAAGACTTGCATCGGTAGGCAGTGGGTAAAACAATATGGGAATTGCATCGGTATATGTTATATGTATTTAACTAAGTATTGGGGTGTGTATGCTCATGCAGCTCGGCAGCTTCATAATGACTAACACTACACAAAATAAACTAAAGTCCTAGTAGTAGGGAAGCATGAGGGCTTAGGATATGGGGTATGGCTCGGGGTCCATCAGAACATTGCACGGTCGGACATACCCAAGCTTAGAGCGACCTTTGAAGGTCCTCTGGCACACCACGTACCCCTTCCACCAGACAAAAGTGAAAAAGTAGAAACTAAAGTAACTACTTATTACAAACTAAAACATCAAACTACCGAGAGACTAGAACATCAAACTACCGAGAGAGTTCTTAGATAGGAGGATGGATGCTCCGGTATTCTGGGGGTGAGTGCTCCCTTCTGCACTATGGTTCTCATCTTCAAAATTTTGTTCACTTGACCCTACTCCAAAGTTTTTCCTGGTCACCTTTCTTTTTTGGTTGCATCGAAAGATACCTCTGGCCAAGTAGAGGCTTTTCGCTTAGTCGCGTTATTAGCCTTTGAAACCACTCTAGGGTCAGCCAGCCTGGGTAGCAATAATCTCCTCTAAATCAGGCTTAAGGATAGTTGATCCCTCCAGAGCAGGTTGTGTGGTTCGATCAGCAACTCGTCAAATATTAGTGTTTTAATCATACGGTTCCTCCCTTACCTCAGTACCATACCAAGAGGGCATAAGCATGAAGTCATAGATACTCATAGCTACAAATGCTAGTGAATAAATCTTTGATCGAAACCCTCACGTTGTGGTGCTATCAAAATAAAACTCCGATCAAGACAAGTTGTGGTCTACTCTGAGCAAAAATCTATGTTTGTGATGCTACTCGTGGCTAAAGCTCCAAACGGAGCTCTACGTTTGTGATGTTAGTCGAATAAAGCTCCGAACGAGTTTAGGATGCTAGCTTCAAACGACGCCCCTAACAACAATTGAAACTCTTGGGGTGACCTCCGATCGAGACATCCGATCAAGACTTCTTGTGTTAGTAACAGAAAAACGTTGAATAAGAAATTGAAGGTTAAGACATCTGATTGAAACCTTTGGTGTGGCCTTCGATGGAGACCTCCGATCGAAAACCTTTATGGTCGGGTGAAACCTCAGAACGAGATCTTTGTTTGAAATTATAGATCCAAATGAAAGCTACGAACGAAACCTTTAAAGTTGGACAACCTCCGATCGAAATAACCACTAACCAAACTTTGATAGAGGCAATCACACCTGAACCTCTGATCTAGACATTCGGTGTCCTCCGGTCGAACACCTCTGATCGAGGAGCACCCTCTTCCAAAGAGAAATCTCCGGTTGAAGTCCTGTGATGTTTCTGCACAAACATTCAAGTAAGCAAGTCAAAAACCAATTTTTTACTTTACAAAATGTTATCCGGTAGAATAAAATAAAGTATGGTGCATATAGCATCACTCAAGCAAAGAGCGATTATATTATGTCATCTTTGATGGGTCCCATAAAACTCATGCGTTACTAGTGTGCTCATGATAGTCACTACCAAGTATATACTACATGTGTGTTAAAAGTACTTACACATTAGTGTTTAACGTAATATGATAGGGATATTTAAATTGTGGTCACTATCGCGGTGTCAATGTGGTCGCGTATCAGAAAGTTACAAGTTTAAGTGTTGACATAGTCATGCAAGTGTATGCGAGTAATTATTGCTCGAATTCTTTCTGCTTGTCCCAAAAATGAGCTAAGTTGAAGCATTCATTGTGCCACAAAGTAAAGCTGAAAAGATTGAGGCACCATATAGTGTGATGATATGCTTTAAGTGCATGAGCAACAAGTCTAAACAAGCTGACATCAAATCTCAATTGGCCCTGGCATCATTATATTGAGGATATTTGCTCATAAGAAACAAAAGCAAAGAGTGTGTTACCTCCGATCGAGATGCCTCCGGACGAGCTACACCTCCGATCTACACACTCGCGACCCACAATCAAAAATCAACCAACCAAAACCTATGATCGAGACTAACCCTCCAACTCCGATCGAAACAAAATGAAAAGATTGAGAACCTCAAGATAAACTGGTAATCGACATGAACTAGTCGAGACCTCCGGTGGAGACCTTAGCTTGAACCTCCGGACGAGTCACGCTCAAATACCTCTGGATAAACCAAGCATCTCCGGATGAGCCAACATAACCAAATGAGACTCGTCTCACCCCAAACTACGAGAAAACAACTCCGATGGAGGCCACTGATCGAAATCTCCGATCGAGACAAGCTCCCCACACCACCACCAATCGAAACCTTTGTATGAGACCTCTTGGTATAGTTAACTACCTCTGATCGAAGCACCTATCCCCACCTCCGATTGAGACCAAACTCTACTTGAAACTATTGGTTTGTTTTGTTTTGTCACTTTATGTAATGTAGAGAAAAGTGTAAACAAAAAGTGACAAGGAGATATGGTGGCCCCAACTTTATAAATGGGAATGTGAACTAAATTCTATATATTTGCTAAACACACAAAGTAAATGCTGGGATCTTAAGTGGGCCTCCGAACAGAACCTTCTACCTTAGACTCTGAATGAAACTTCATGGTGGAGCGTAAATTTTTAAAAAAGTGGCTCCGAGGAATGACAAGGCCTACGAGACTTACAAATAACTCGGATCGAGATAACAAAAGCCTCCGATCGAGCCTAAATTGTAGCTCCAATCGAGAAGAAACTTCAGTCGAGACTTATAAACAACTCCGATTGAGACTTACAAAAGACTCCGATCGAGACAAATTGTAGCTCCGATCGAGACTAAATTGTAGCTCCGATCGAGACTTACAAAAGCCTTCGATTGAGACAAAATTGTAGCTCTGATCGAGACAATAAAGAAACTCCTATCGAGATTGAAGACCAACTCCGGTCGAGCACTCTGATCGAACATTCGGTCAAAATGAATAGAAGTAGTATGTAAAAAAAAATTGTGGGAATAGAAATGAAAAGTGTTGTGGAAAAATCTATGTGTAAGGGTTTGAAAGCACGCAAGCCCCCACCTTTCCAAAATAAATAGTTGGGCTCTTATCTGGGCCTACAAACGAAACCCTTCGTATGTGATGCTAGATCCGAACAAGATACTCGAGCGGGTAGGCAAAGAAATCTAACCTTAACCTCCGAACGAGATACTCAACTGGTGAGACACATTCTCAGAGTCTATTATCAACTCTTTGGCAATACATAAATACTAGAATAGGGGGCATGATGAGGTATGTAGTCCAAAATTGTTGATAGGTTAAAAAAAATATCTTAGCCTCTGGGTGAAACACTTGGACAGACGAGTGGCCTTTCTAATTAAGCTAAGTAACTTCAGCATAGAGGCACAATATTGCCACAATCCAAGCGACTACCAACATAAGGAACATCACTTCGGGAAGTGGATTCAGCTCTAATCTCGACTATAGAGATATGGTGTACAATTCATCACTAACACACGGTGTGAATTACTAGGCGGGAATCGCCAACCGAATCGATATTCTTCTCATGGCACCCCAAACACTTGTATAACTAAGAAGATTATATCCTCAATCTTGTCACCTTCTTCATTAGAATGCTCACTAGAGCGTGCTTGGGAGCCTTGCTTGGTCAACCTCCCCTTTTTGGTAGCATCAAAAGGCTCTTACGACTTAGTAGAGGCTCTTCGCTTGGTCGATGCCTTTGCCTTTGCAACCAATTTGTGATCAGATCAAGTGGCAATCATCTCCTCCCGAGTAGGCGCAGGGATAGCCATGTCTTCTAAGATGGGTGAAGTAGTATGGTTAGTGATCCACTCTTGTATCAAACTTCAAAATTTAATGGTATTCTTGGAAATTATTTCATGTTCGATTGAGACATTTGAATAGATAGACAAAATTCTTTAAAGTACAACTCTTTAAAAATTTTGGCCTCCGAACCAGACAAGCTATTTTCTTTTAAGTCTAGTACCGACTCTTTAGCAATACATTGATACTAGACTGGGGACATGATGAGGTATGTCCTCCTCCAGATACTCTGGAGGAGACAATCACAATTAATTCCAAATTTTTCTAAGCCAAAACCAATCCATGATGAGGCACTGTTTGCCGAAGTGAGCTGTCTGCTCAGGAGAGCATTGTCTGCTCAAGTAAGCTATATGCTCAGGTGAGCTGTCTGCTCAGGTAAGTTGTCTGCTCAAGTGAGCTGTCTGCTCAGGAGAGTTGTCTGCTCAGGAGAGCATTGTCTGCTCAGGAGAGCATTGTCTGCTCAGGAGAGATGTCTGCTTAGGAGAGCTGTCTGGTCAGGTGAGCTGTCTAATCAGGTGAGTTGTCTGCTCAGGAGAGTTGTCTACTCAGGAAGCATTGTCTACTCAAGAGAGTGCGTCTGCTCAGGAGGTAGAACACTATCTCAATCAGAACTAGTACGCTGGCAACTAACACACATTGTATGATGATGTACGAATAGCACAGGCGTCTGGTCCACAAACTAGCACAAAGACAACCTAGACCCCGAAGATCAAGCCTGGTGCTTGTCAGCGCCTTATGTGCTGCCCCTAGAAGACAACTTAGCTTCCACAAAGGGTTTTTTCATGGAGCTAGTCACATGCAGTATAAAAGGAACTATTCACATACATAAAGGGGGTTCCTTCACACACACACATACTCTGATAGAGACTTCTCTCTACCCTTGCTCCTCTTTACTTGTCACTTATTATTTATCATTCACATATACCAAGTACTTACTGTTAGGTCACTAAGTTTACAACACAAGCATCAATAGAAAGAGTAGAGAAGAGAAGAGATCGGTTGAACAACTCACACACACATTATGCGTAGAAAACTAAGACCGGTTATGCGTAGCACATGTGAAAGAGAAATTAATTGAACAACTAACCCTCAAGTGAGGGTTATTACAAGGTAATTATAAGAAGGGGAGCTAGGGCAACACTCCTAGTCCCTTCCTTTCCTTAATGGACATGGGCCTAAGCTTATAGGCCTTCTACATAAGCTTAAGCTAATAACAAACATAAAGGCCATAATTAAGCTAACTATTACATATGAATCATAAACACTTGATTAAGTTTTAGGAGTGATTCCAACAATCTCCCCCTAAGTGTTGGTGATGAAAAAATATAAATGGTGAAGGCGTAGACGTAATAGTAGCTTTGACGTCTTCTGACATTCTTCTTTCTTGTGAGAAGAATTGCCTTGATTCGAACAATCTCCCCAGTGTAGAGAAATTGTCTTTTTTTTTGAACAGTTCTGCTTTGACATCATCATTATCTTTGTTCTTTGATCATTGTTCTTTATGATGGTAGTGATAGTATGTTGTTGTTGTCAGCATCAAGTCTGCCTCAGGTCTGCTTCGCTGCTCCAGTGTCTCCACGTCATTCTTCAACATGCTCACACGCTCTTTGACGTTAGATTTCAGTACTGATGAAGTTCTTTAAGTCTTTAAACTTTGTAGATTCTTTGATTTTGAAGAATCATTTTGACTTTTGTGTTGCCTTTTGAGTGAACTTCCATTAGTGATGATGTTGGTATGAGCATGTGAAGAATTTGCACGATCAGTCCGCTTCAGAGCTTCCATAAGAAGAAAACATAAGAAAGGTTAGTAATAAGCAGATTCCGGCACTTACAAGTTTGAACTTCGAGAGTGTTAACAGCATAGTGTGAAAACACAACTCTAATTCTCACAAAGGCCGTTCCTGAACTGGAGTCCCACAATTGAGATAACGCGATGTACCGAAGTACATCTACAGTTCAGATGAGTCGCTGAGGTACACCGAAGCATCACCTCACAACTGTAGACCGTTTGAGACACACTAAGCGTAATCCACAGGGAGTTACCGAAGTGACCTGCTGTCAGGGCTGTTTGATGTTGACCCTGGCAAGAGTTTCCATTCAATCACTAAGGATCACAATTGTGAACCTCTCATAAATGTTCTCGACAGATTGCTAAGATCTGTGAAGGACTCGATAACGTACCACTGATGTTCTTATTGTTGAACAACAAGTGATGAAATGTCAAGTGTACCTAAGAGATCTTTTGATGAATCTCGTGGCTCTAGACTCAATAGTGCGTTTTGGTTTTCCTGAGAGAAGACTAGGGAGAGGGTCTCCTTCTTCAATATCAGCCATCTCTAAGAGAAAGCCGATAGATTATGCAGGGTTCCTTGTGAGAATGAAACAAGCTTCTATTGAGAGAAACTTGAGTGGCTAAGAAGGTTTAGTGCATGCGTCACTGGGTCCATGACGACTTTTAATCCTCAATACCGGCGTCATCAAGTGACAACCAGTAGCATATGAATTGAACCCGGTGTCTGCCCTAAGTTGAATAATTTGGAGGGCTATTTCTTTTCACCCTTTTCTTTGCATTTCTTTTTAATTCTTCAACTCATTCTTTCTCCAATTCTCATTTTCTCCTTTTTATAATCATACCTAAGGACTTCTAATTCTAACTATTGGTAGTGTCCTTGGGTAGATCCCTCTAGCTCTGGCGGATCATAGGACGGTTATTCCTAACCTTAATCACCTTATAACTCCATTGCCATAAAACCATTTTCATGAAAATCTCTCAAAGTGTTTATGAATGAAAAAGATGTTTGAAAACTTCAAGAGTTTTATATTTTTAGAAATACTCCCCCTCCACATGTGCTTAAGAGTTTTTACGGAAATCTGCACAGTGAGGAAAGAGTTCGCACTTTTTGAATTGATCGACTTAAGATAGACAATCCCCCGCGAGACACGGTTACGTTGAATAGTTAAAGAGTTGCATTATCAGCTTTTAGGTGACAACTAGCTCTAATAACTACCTTGAAGGTGTGACCAATCCTCGAAAGGTTGTCAAACCCGTCAAAGTTCATGTCTACCAAGAGTTTCTCGAATGGTACATTCTACTCAGACAAGTCCTTTGCGAGACACGTTTACGTCACTAGTGAACTAGCTTGAAATTATTACCCGTCCCAGACAAGTCTTTTCGAGTTACTAACAGTTTAAGGTTTCGTCAATTCGTTGGTTAAGTCTAATCACAAAGATTCATTTGCATTTACACAACATATTTCTTATCACATAATTTTCTCCCCCTCAAAAATGGCATATAAGTATGTTATTTTTGAAGAAATGTTGAGAATAAATATTACCATTTTGAGTTTTGTGGGAAGATAACTACAAAGAACAAAGTTTTGAAGTCAAATACTCCCCCTCAACAAGTGATATAAACGGTTGAGGTTTTGAAATTCGTAAGGGGAAGTACTTGTTCCTTTGAGCAAAAACCTTTGAAAAATAAAAGGTTTGATAAGTTTTACTCAAAAGTAAGAAGCTTTCACTCATTTTATAAGGTTTGTGGCACTGAAGCGTACCACAGGGTCCTTTCTTTACAAGAACGGGTTGTACACTGTTATGTGTGCACAAGCCATAGTCATTCTAAATCACACATCCAAATGAATATAAAAAGAAGCAGTTTAAGGGGTACCAGGTAGTCCAGTGATGTTGCCAGGAATGCGAACCAGGCGTTCATAGCCGGTGAGATTAATCCTGGGATGACCACCTACAAAGCTCTCTAATGTTCTGAACTGGTCCCTTCGATACAACCGTTCATCAATCGTAGTGATGATCCTCTTCACATCCCTTCTGTCCTGAGAGTTCCATCGCTTTTTGTTCCCAATGTCTTCATGTATATCCTTTAACCTAGAAGCCAATCCGTCCCTAACCTTCTTCAATGTGTGATCCCCAAACTTGTGAAGATCTCTACACGCCATCAAGCAATTTCGTTGAAGTTCACTGCGATAAACTACGCCGAATGGTTTGCTGACAAGGGTGTATTGTGGAAGCTAGTTGATGTCGGGAAGTTCTAGCTGAGGTCTGGTGAAGTTGACACGGGTCTGATACGACTCAACAGCTAGTTGGAGATCTTCTACATGTTCTTTGATTACTATGCTTCTGATGAAGATAAGCAAGGACTTGATGAATTCACGTTGTACTTCAGTCGAGAATTGTCTCATGCGTCCCTGTACTTTTGCAAGATACATATCTTCAATGTCATTGAGAGACAGATTCTCAAAGTCCGCTTCACAGAATGCATAATCCCTTTCGTCTTGTCTTTTGACCACGATATTCTTTAGGAAAGTGTAGTCCCATTTAGACGAAAGTTCAACATGCTTAATGGCAACGATCCCTTTAGTACTATACACTTCATGTTGAGACTTGCGAACCTAGCAGCTCTTGTAGTAGATTCGTCGGCGTTCTAGCCAATGGTGAATCCCGTACATTGCATCGACGTCATACTGTTCGACATTGTTAGAAAGCAAGTGAGTAGCCTTTTCTTCGATGGCTATGCAGTTTGAGTATATGGCTGCCGGGAATGGAATCGTAAGTGATGTAGCGTATTTCCTTGAACCATCACCACCGTGTAGAAGAAATTCCAAGTCGTTGTTGAAGAAGTGGCGAAATGGAATCTTAGGCTGATCTGGTCGGCCAATTGTTGGTAGAGGTTTAGACCAATCGGTGTAGTAAGGAGCATTGTCTTTCCTTGAGAAGTCGATGTTTGCTTCAGGGTTTAGCCAATCAATGTTGTTGGACATGGCTCGTGCTATATTATCAAGGTGATACTCAACCTCGATGGCACTTTCTGAGCTGTCTTTTAGCAGTTGAAAAGCTTCATTCTTGATTCGTTTAAACTCTGATTTCGTCATCTTCTTTACTCGGAATTTTTCTTGCAGTATCTTTGCATGCTCTAATGTATTACCGTCTTCTAGATCTTGACCTTCAGGTGGGTAGGGAGTAGAATTAACAATTGTAGAAAACCAGTCGTATTCATCGGTGTCATCTTCATCTAGCCATGATACGACGTCAGCCTTAGGCGCCTTCTTCTTCTTTTTCTTATGCCTAGATGAGGATTCTGTTTTCTTAACTTTGTCCAGAGAGGTGGGTTATTGTTAGGGCTCATGGTATTCCTCATCTTCACCACTCGTATACTCAAAGTGATCAACGGTTTTCTGAGTCTAGGGTGGTAACTCAGAGTCCTGAGGTTTTTCAGTCGAAGAGCGAGGAGGAGATCTTTGTTGAACTGGAGTCCGTTGGGGTGGAGGCTGCATAGAGGATGATTCACCAGACTTCTTCAGGGGTTTAGGCTCGTTATCCTTATCCTTATCTTTATCTACATCGTCTCTTTGACGTTTAGGCCTTTCAGCTTCTTCTCTGCATGCTGATTTGAGTTGGTATTCCAGCAATGCTTCAAACAATTTACCTTCGTAGGAGGCAAATGTTGCAGATCATTTTGACATTTGAGCTACCAGCCGGTTAACCAGTTCAGCATCTAAGAAGATTATGGGTTCAACTGGATTGATGTTTACATGCATTGGTGTTGATTTCATAGTCTGCTTTGCCAAATGAAGTAGATTCGGATAGAGTTGTTTGGTAAACATCTCCTTTGTAACTCCAGGAACGATGTCAAGAAGGAACTTGTGAGTGTACCCTTTGATCATTTCGTTCATTTTCCCTTAAAGATCATCTTTCATGAGCTTCTGGACGTATTCCTTTTCAACTTGCATCTTGTCATTCTCATCATGAAGATACAGTACTTGGTCAGCAAGGAAATTCAGCTCTTTGTAGAGTATGTCTTTCTTTCTGACCTGCTTGACAGATTTAACGATTCGAGTCTTTGCATGAGACATCCAAGAGGCAGTTGGCTTCTTCACTGATTTGGATGTTGATTTGGTTGATCTTTTTGATGGTGGTGGTGAGGAGTGAGAAGATGAATCCGATGATGATGAGATGTGAGGAGACTCCGGGTCCTTTGGTGGCTCAGAAGTTTCCTTCTTTGAGCGTGCAGGACTATCAAGAAGATACTTATTATAATCAATATCTTCTTCATTTCCAGGCTTAGCTTTTTCATCAGCTTTATCTTTCTTAGACTTTTCAGTTTCTGGTTCTTCAATGTCATAATCAATAGTATCTTCCACGCGCTTTTGTTGTTGCTCCAAAGTGGTGGCACCAGTTCCCTTATCGGGTTGATTAACCGCATCGGGACTTGGTGTAGGTTGAACTCCACCACTTGACCCTCCAGGGCCACCCATTTGATCCTTAGCAAATTCTTTCACAACGTGTTGGAGCCTAATGATTTTAAACTTCTTCCTGTATGTTGTATCCAGTGGCTCTTCATCTGATCTTTCATCTTCAGGCTCAATTACTGGAGTTTCCCCTTTGCTTTTATCTGCTGGTGGACTGGGAGGTTTAGTTACTGTTGGAGTGATATCCGTTGCAGTTTCAGAGTAGGTAACCTCTTCGTCTGATTGAGTATCTTCAGAACTTTCATCCACTAGCTGTTTTTGCGGTTCAGGCTTAGGAGTGGGAATAGGAATAGCTTCCTTGGCGGGAACTGTCCTCTTGCGTCCAGGTTTCCTCTTGGGGAACTTTCTTTAACTCTCAGTGCTTATAGCACTTCCTGCACTTCCTCTTCTTGTTTTTCTTGTAGGCGTACCAGAAGATTTTTCATCGAGAAAGCCAACTTTGTTCTCTTCCACAGCTACCAAATATCTTTTATAAGAGTAGAGCTGTTTGAGTTCATCTGAGAGAAGGAGATCCGGTAACACAGCACCTTGTTTCTTAGTAGTTGACTCCTTAAGTCTGATTGTTAGAGTGGGTTTAGACAACATGTCGTGATTATCGGGGTCATTGATTCTTTTGGGGAAAGGGTTGTATCCAAGTGCTCTTTGGATCAACAATTTTGTATATCTGATATAAGGGATCTTTGAGCCAAGCTTTTTGAGGAATGTCATCATGTCGTCCCATATCAGAGCTTCAACTTCGATGTGCTTCATGTTGATCAAAGCCCAAAAGATTTGCAGTTCCATGAGCTTGGGATGCTCATAGCCACTGTCACGACCAGAAACAGATTTTGTGATGATGATATAGAGGGTTCTCCAAGGCTGAGGAATATTTTTAAGATCCACGTGTGAATGCTTAGTGATAACTCCTGAAGCTTCGTCATACCTAATATCAATAAAAAATTGCAGAACAGTCTCTTCAGTTGGTGCAGCAGAGTATTCAGTTGGTATGATGTCAGGAATGAGGAGGACAGCCCTTAAATCTGCAGGAGTGATGGTGAGTTGCTTGTGATTGAGTGTCACCGTCACAACATTCGGTCCTTTGATCTTTTGCATTGTAGTCCAGAACTGTTGAATGTAGATCTCAGGCACTGTAGCAGAATTGGAGAGCATATTCTGATAAGGATGATTCTTGAGAATGTCCACAACAATTAGGCAAGAAGACTCTGAGCAGGTGAGGGTTTCAAAGTCAACACGAAGGTTATTCTTCACAATCTTCATCGGATACCCATTTGGGAAGATATCAGCAATGGTGAGAACATTTGGTGCATCCACATTCATTTGAGCGTCCATGTCGTGATCTGAAATAAATTTAGCCAAAAGAACCAACATATCGAAAGACATTATGTTAGTCAACATATGGTTTTATTGTCTAATTATTGAATGTGATATGTCAATGATTGTTACGAGTCCAAAGTCACTTGTTTGTCCAATAGTCCAATGACGTTGTGATAAGTTTCGTGAGTTAGTTAACTTTAAGTTTTAAAGTTTATGTTATCACTTATTTTTTCACAACATATCAAACGTTTAATGCTTATTAGTGACATTATTGGATTCGTGACATTATGATTTGTTTATTTACAAGTTTGCATGCGTAACAATTCATAATGAAGGTTTAATCAAGGCTTAGGTGTAAAAATGGTAGCTTATGCGTAAACAAGAGTTATACGCGTAAAGGCGTAAGCTTATGCATAGGACCTTGTCTTACGCGTAAGAAATATTACGCGTAGGAAAAAAGGAACCTTATGCGTAAAGCTTACGCGTAAGCGTATATAAACATTACTCGTAAGGCTTACTCGTAAGAGTAGACCTTATGCGTAGAGGTCACTGTTTACGCATATCCTTCACAGGATACACGTAGTCCCTTATGTAGAACCTTGCGCGTAAGATTACTCTTACGCATAACATGCTACGCGTAAGGTGATCCTTATGCGTAGATGTATAACAACCTTGATTCTGATTTTTTACGTGTTGCAAACCTGAAATAAAATCATCATAGCATCAATATTAACACCTACATCCATTCTATAACAGATCATGGCATGAAAACGCATTAAACTTTTACGCGTAAGAACAGTTTATGCGTAAAACTAAGCCCTAGGTTTCAAGGATTATGCCTAAGAAATCTAGCCATAGGATTTGCACCAAACTGATTCTGGGAGGTGTTAGATGCCTAATGAGATGTTGTGTACAAGTTTTAACATCAAACATGTCATAGATAAAAAATACCCAAACCGTATGAACATCAACCCTAAATTCCAATTAATGAATCATTAGCGTTACTGGGTGATATCTGGGCCTAGATATGATCAATTGAACTTGACAACAACCTCCTACAACAATCTTTTTCACCAAAAACGTTCTCATTTGAAAACACCCAAATTAACGCATAAACCCTAGTTTTTCAAAATCAATCAATTCGTGTTTCTGGGTGCATTTTGAGGATAAAAATGATATTATTGATGTTATAGAAATGTTTTGACACTATTATTTAAACCCCAAACACACAAACATTGATTTTGTGTTCATACGCTTATGCGTAGAACAAAAAATCCTTTCTAGATAAAAATCTAGCCGGTGGATTTCAAAACGGTTAAAAACCATTGCTTAGATATTTACAAGGAACATGTTATCACTTACAGATTGATGATCCAAACCATGAATTTGCAGTTTTAATTATAGGCGTAGGATTGGTTTGGTGTGAGTAATAAATGTGAAGTTATAAAGTTAGGTGGGATGTTTTATTAGAAATATATTTCAGATTTTGACAGTTTTAGTCCCTCCACCTTTTCCATTTTCATCCAATGCCTTTTAACTTCTATTTTGGTTATCAAACGACGGATATTTTGAAAATAACTTTGACGACACTCCCCCTCGACTTAAGAAAATAATGAAAGGTTATAAATTTTATTCCGAGGAGTGTCAGTAAACCAGAAATGTGACCACCATTATTAAAGAATCAACCGGGATAAGGTAACATGCAAGTACACGGTTATTTTGAAACATTTAGGAATTTATTTTCTCCCCCTCAACACTTGATCGGAAAAATACTGAATTTTGAAAGATTTGAGTGTTGACGGAAGAGATATACTTGCCATGTTTAACGAGATATAGATAGAAGAATGTTTTTGATGTTTTATCAGGTTTTATATTTTTGTATTTTATTTTTATAAAATTATTTACAAAAGAGATTTTGGTGTTTGACTGGTTTTTAAGACTGTTTTAAGAGTTCATCCAGTTCCTCTTGAGTCAAACACCACATACCAATCCGGTGGACCAACTCATTAAACCTAGCGGGAGGCAAGGCTTTTGTGAGTAGATCTGCCAATTGGTATTCTTTACCCACGAAGTATAACTCAACTGTACCCTGTTCCACATGGTCCTTGATGAAATGATAGCGAAGATCAATGTGCTTAGATTTAGAGTGCTGAACTGAGTTGCATGATATCGCAATAGCACTCCGATTGTCGCAGTACATCGGGATTCTGTCAAATACGTAACCATAGTCTTTGAGTTGAGTTCTCATCCAAAGACTTGAGCACAACACGCTGACATGGCTACATATTCTGCTTCGGTTGAGGATAGCGATGTACAATCCTGCTTCTTCGATTGCCAGGACACCAGTTTATCACCAAGAAATTATAGTGCTCCTGAAGTACTTTTCCGTGAATCTAAACATCCTGCGTGATCAGCATCTGAAAAAAAGCGATTAGTTCAAAACCAGAATCCTTCGGATACCAGATCCCCAAGTTAATGGTTCCCTTGATGTATCGGAGGATTCTTTTAGCCTCAGAGAGGTGGGTTTCAGTTGGTCTCGACTGATAACGGGAGCATAGATAAACGGCAAAGACAATATCAGGTCTGCTAGCTGTTAGATACACGAGAGACCCAATAATACTTCGGTATTTTGTAGGGTCCACCAATTTCCCATGTAAATCAGCGTCTAGTTTCTTGGTGTGAGTCATTGGTGTAGCATAGGTGTCACAGGTTTTCATTCCAAATTTGTTTAACAATTCAAGGGCATATTTGGACTGACTCAAGAAAATACCACGGGGTGATTGATGAACTTGCAGTCCTAGAAAGAACGTAAATTCACCCATCATGGACATTTCAAAAAATTTCTTCATTAGTTTTGCAAAAGCGATTGAATACTTTTTATGTGTAGACCCAAAAATGATGTCATCCACGTAAATTTGAACAATTAAGATATGTGCCCCGTGATATTGTATGAAAAGAGTAGGGTCGACCGAACCTTTGGTGAAATTATTAGAATGAGGAAAGATGATAGCTTATCGTACCATGCCCGAGGAGCTTGTTTGAGACCATACAGAGCTTTGTTCAGTTTGTAGACATGGTTTGGGAACTCGGGATCAACGAATCCTTCTGGTTGGCTGACATAAACCGTTTCTTTAAATTGTCCATTGAGAAGCGCAGTTTTGACATCCATATGAAAGACCGTCAAATTCATATGAGCCGCGAACGCGAGAAATATCCGAACAGCCTCAAGATGAGCAACCGGAGCAAACGATTCTTCAAAATCAATCCCCTCTTCTTGTCGATAACCCTTAGCCACCAGACGTGACTTGTTTCTGATTACGTTCCCTTCAGCATCCAATTTGTTCTTCCAATTCCATTTGAGACCAATGACGTAAACCCCTGTTGGTCTTTCAACCAGTTTCCATACTTCAAGACGTTTGAATTGGTTGAGTTCTTCTTGCATGGATTCAATCCAGGTGTCCTTTGTCATTGCGTCTTTAATGTTTTTAGGCTCAGATTGGCAGACAGTGAGTGCATAAATGCAATGTTCACCATCTGTGTGAAGACGTTGTCTCGTAACAACTGGTTGATTCGGGTTGCCAATAATATTTTCCAGAGGATGGTCTTTTGTCCATCGATGTGTAGCGAGTTGATGTTGGTATACATTGTGCAGATTTTGAGGATTTAAATGGCTTGTAGATGATTCCGCGACATCAGGTGCAACAGTCTCATTAGCAAACGGGTTAAAGAACGCATTTGGATCAAAATCTGCAGGTGGGGGTACATCATTCAGAACATCATCAGCTAGTTCTGCGTCGTTGGATGCAGTTTGTTCAACTATTGTTGTAGAGTCAACTAGTGGTGCTTCTTCAACAGTGGTTGTTGTAGCAGGTGTATCAGGTATAAGAGTATTATCAGGTTGAGCAGCGGAAACATCGGATACACCTGGAGCACATTCCTCAAATCATCACTGAACAGAGGAGCAAATAGCCTTTCCATTTGTTGACGAGTAAGCTGAGGGCTTAGTTCAGCTGATGATGGGGTTTGAGGGAAGTTTAAGCGGTTGTGACCGGGTTCCAAGCTGTTATACTCAGAAGCCATTTCAGTAAGTTCATCAAAATTAGCATGAATCATTTCCATAACCTGCTTAGTACGACAATTCCAGATCCGGAAACCTTTTGAATTCTCACAGTATCCAATAAATACACCAATGTCAGCTTTGGCTTTGAGCTTTCTAAAGTCTTCACGATCATTATTTGGGTAGCAAAGAGATCCAAATACATGAAAGTGTTTGAGATTCGGTTTTCTGTTGTGGATAAGCTCGAAAGGTGTTTTTTTGTGGCGTTTTGTAATCATTGAACGGTTTTGAGTGTAGCATGCAGTTGATACAGCTTCTGCCCATAGGTAATCTGGAAGTTTAGCATTGATTAACATTGTTCTTGCAGCTTCCACTAATGTTCGGTTTCGTCTTTAAATAACTCCGTTTTGTTCTGGTGTCCGTGCAATAGATGTTTGATGCTCTATTCCTACTTTCTCATAAAATTCTAGAAGAGTTTGGTTAACAAATTCAGTTCCCTTGTCTGTTCTGATTATGCGGACGGTGTTCCGGAGCTGAATTTGAATTTTCGTGAGAAAGGTGATATTCATCTGTGGAGCTTGGTGTTTGCTTCGAAGAAAGTAGACCCAAGTCCATTGTGAGTTGTCATCAACAATTACCAAGATGTTGCATTTGCCATTAATCGTTTGCACGCGCATCGGGCCACACAAATCCATGTGAAGTAGATGAAGCACATGCTGAGAGCTGTGTTCCACCTTTGAAGGAAAATGAGCACGAGTGCTTTTCCCTTGTTCACAAGCTGAGCAAAGGTTATCTTTGGAGTACCGGAATCTCGGGAGACCTTCAACTAGTTTGTGTCGAGCGAGGTTGGTGATGGTTTGAAAGTTAAGATGTGAGAGACGACGGTGCCATAGCCAGGATTTTGTTGATGAAGCCTTGGAGAGTAGACAGATGGGAGATGAAGCAACCATGTCTTGCATTGAGATTGTGTACAAACTGGAATTGCGAGAGCCATACATAAGATCGTTTCCTTGTAGATCACGAATGAAACAAGTTTTCTCCCGAAAAGCAACTTCTAAATCTCCATCACAGAATTGACCGACTGAAAAGAGACAGTGACCGAGGCCTTCCACATAATAAACTCTGCTAATTTCGATATTCAAATTGATATAATCTCCGTAGCCCATGATAGCTGCGAAGTGATCATTCCCGAATCTGACAGTGCCAATGAACTTTGCAATAAAGTTTGATAACAGTTTAAGGTTGCCTGTCATGTGTCGGGAACATCCGCTATCAACAATCCAGAGAATGATCTGTATCACCTGAGACAAGCCATCAACATATCTGCTGAGTTCGTCTGCAAGTCCTCCATATCATCATCTGAGTCTGTGATAAGGTTTTAAAAGGTACCATTTTTGAGGGGTCGTTTAAGTTCTTATTTGATCACTTTTGTATCCGTTATTGCTTAATATCGTTCCTTTTCACTTTTTAGGTCTCGTGAAGGCAAAATGCTGGAATGGCACTTATTTGGACGAAAAGGCGCGAATATATGAAGAAAATGGCCAAAGTCGAAATCGAGACACTCACAGTTGCTGAAAGTAGAAGGCGACGGCGTCAGGTGCTATTGGCGACGCCGTCCCAAAATTATTGTGACGGGCCAGAACCCAAAACTCGTGTTTTCAAGAGACGGCGTCTAGTTGTGAAAGAGTAGGCCGTCGCTACTCAGACGGCCTAGATGCAATCCAGACGACGTCAGAAGCTGAAGAGGACGGCGTCACGGACATAAGGTGACGCCGTCGCAAGGTTAACGTGGCCAAGACGAAACCCTAATGGCGGCGACACGACGGCGTCACTAAACATAAGGTGACGCCGTCGCAATTGTAATCTTATATATAGAATCCGAATTTTTCAGTCTTTGGGTGGAGAGTCTTTGGAGTAAAAACCTAAAACCGAACCTAAGGTGTCTTGTACAGTATTTTAGGGTTTTAAACCCTATCTTACATCAAGATAAGTCTTTACTTCATTAATTCAATTATGTCTTTGATTATTTGTGTGTATGCTTGCATGTTCTCCATGTCCGGCTAATTTATTTGTGTGTTTGCTTAGGAAGTATGAAACTTAGTTATTAAATATTGATTGGTTGTTTCTTATCTTAGTTGATTAATGATATAGTAATGCGATAGGTCATTCGTTGTGTACTTAATGCTTGATTCATCTTTGTGAACCTTAGAGTATAATTACCTGAGTAATTGTAGGCTAAACCATCCAAAGAGCGCCTTAGAGTAGGAGTCTATAATCTCTAGTGGGTTTGTAGACAAGACCCTTTGGTAAGTTCAAAGAGTTAGGGAGAAACGCATACCCTACAACTTTAGACACACAACGCAACTAGGAATAAGACGTGACACTCAACCATCAATAGGAGATAATTAAGGAGTAATACAAACTAAGTAAACACATCTTTAAACTATCATACGAACACACATTAATTAGACATAGACTCCTACAACCTTAGTTTAGATAATTAGATAATAGTAGAGTAATCGGTAGAAATACCAACCCCCCAAATCCAATACCCGAGATTCGTACCTTTCCAATTTTCATAAAATATAAAAAGATAAAAAATAATCTTCCTCAACCTTAACCTTAGCGTAGTAACTCCCTACTAGCATTCCTATTCCCCTAGAGAACGATATCAATACCCGTGGCTTACCCTAATTACTACACTACAACGATTAGGTTCACTGCCTAGGGTGTTATAAAACTTGCTCGAAGAAAAGGAAGTTCCTTTGACCCCGAACGAAGCGTGTAGCGTTATCAGTCTGCATCTGCCATAAAGCTCTGTTCTTTGTCTGTGAGAGTTCCACCAGCTTCAACCTTAAGAGCCAAAAGAAGAGCCTCTTTGTGATAAGCACTGCCCCTAGTCCTTGGCTTTGGGCATGCATTAACCAGGTGTCCCTTCTCATTGCAGTTGTAGCATCGAAGAAATTCAACCCATTCTGAGCATTTCCCTGTGCAACCACTTGAGCTCTGTTGTTGTTCCTACCCATAGCATTAAACCCTTGACCACCGCCCATCTGACGACCATAACCACGATTCTGAACTTCAACTCGTCCATTGTTCACAACAGCCTGATTCCTTGTGTTTGATGAGGAACGAATGTGATTGTTGGATTTGTTTGTATAAAGGCCAAAAGCATTAGCAATCATAACAAATCCTTGTTGCAGTGCTTCGAATGGATCAGATTCCTCATTAGCTTGACTATAAAGTGCTTGATCATTGTTGTTGTTGTAAGGAACCAATTGAGTTTGTTGAGATTGCTGTGATTGATCATGTGGTGTGATTGTGGCAGTTGGTTGAGTTGCTGGTTGAGGAGGATAACTGTTTTGAGCATACAAGGCAAGTTGTTGATTTTCTGGATGTGAAGGTGAAGCAATTTGAGCACGAAGAATCCTTTCCTTATCAACTTCCTTTTGATGAGGCTTTAAGTAATCGTACAACAATCCGTATGTAGCATGATGCATATTCTTCGCTTGACGGAGAAAAATGACATACTTTTCCCATTCAGGACCAAGACTACTCAGGAACTTAGTATTAACTGCAATTCTTGGCATGATGATGTTGTGTTTATCCAAATCATTTATGATATCTGAGAATCGATGATGATAAGACTCTAGTGTCTCTCCAGGTTCAATCATGAAGTGTTCATAAGCCAATTTAATTTTGGATTCCATATCCTCCTGATTGAGTGCAGTTCCTTCCATAAGAAGATGAATATGTTCCCACATTGCCTTTGCAGTCTTTTGAGCATCAACACTTCGAAGAATTGGGTTTGGTAATCCTAAAAGGATATATTGCATTGCAAGCTCATCAGCTTCATAGTGTAGAAGTTCTTCTGCATTCAGGTCTGCAACAGTAGCAATGTTTGAATGATCATCTCGTGGTGGATTAGCATTTGGATCTACGGGTGTAAGGATGGTAGGCATGTGAAATGGACCTTCCAAGATAACCTTCTTTAATAACTTTCCATGTGGCTTCTTCAGATCACAAAACCTAAAGAACCTAATCACCCATTGATCGTAGTTTCCCGGAGTGAGCATTGGAGGTCTATCAAGTGATCCAGCCTCATGAATTGATTGTTGGCTGCTTGAAGCTTCACACATCTTTTCAAACCAAGTTGGTTCCTTCATAGTGTTCCTTGATGGATGTTGATTGAAATCGTTTGTGTAGGGTTGTACTTGAAGACTTAGTGGTGGTTGAACCATTTGAGGTTGTGGAATTGCTGCAAGTTGTGGAGTATGTTGTTGATTAAATTGTTGTTGATAAATTGCTTGTTGTTGATTAAATTGTTGATGTTGTGTACTTAATTGTTGTTGACGTTGAGTATAAGTGTAAGGGAAATAGTTAGAGTATGGTGGTTGTGACATGTTGAAAAAATTTGTGTTGTTAAATGGATCTTTGTAGTCGAATGAACCTTTGTTGATGAAGTATCATTAGGCGTAGAAATCACAATAAAGGCAAGTAACACTTATGCGTAAAAACACCAAAGTTACGCGTAACAGCAAAAGTTACGCGTAGGTTTAGCTTACGCGTAAGTAAGGAGAAAAGCACTAAAGTTATGCGTAAACAGTAAGTTAGGCGTAGAAACTTAGGAGTAGGATTACCTTATGCGCAAGACAAAGCTTAGGCGTAAGATGAATCTTATGCGTAAGGAGTTCTACGCGTAAGCTTAAGCTTATGCGTAAGTTTAGGGTTTTTTTTTTCCAAGTGATCTTTTACACTATCATAGTGCAAAACATATCCAAAGTCGACGTGTTTTCAGGCTTATCCAAGCAAGAAAACACAGAGTAAACCACGAAAACTGAAGATCAAACTAAGGAACAAGTTACGCGTAGTTTTAGGGTTTTGCTACGCGTAAAACTACTCGTAAAATGACTTTTGCCCAAAGATGTTTCTAAACCAGATTTTTTGTCATGAAATAGCTTCAATATCACAAAAATAACACAAAAGTGTGAAACTTGATGATCCAAAGCGTCTAAAACAGTTACGCGTAGAACAGCTACCACGTAAAGGTTGAAACTTTTTGCCAAAAACAGTTATTTTAACACCTTAAAACGTTGAAAGTACAAGAATCTTGGATTAAAAAATGCAAAAAAATGTGTTTTTAAGCGAACCAAAGTATCATTGTAAGCTTTATGCGTAGGACCAAAACCTACTTCAAAAACAATACGCTCACCCAACTATTTGGCGAATGATACCACTGTTAGGTCACTAAGTTTACAACACAAGCATCAATAGAAAGATTAGAGAAGAGAAGAGATCGGTTGAACAACTCACACACACATTATGCGTAGAAAACTAAGACCGGTTATGCGTAGCACATGTGAAAGAGAAATGAATTGAACAACCAACCGTCAAGTGAGGGTTATTACAAGGTATTTATAGGAAGGGGAGCTAGGGCAACACTCCTAGTCCCTTCCTTTCCTTAATGGACATGGGCCTAAGCTTATGGGTCTTCTACATAAGCTTAAGCTAATAACAAACATAAAGGCCATAATTAAGCTAACTATTACATATGAATCAAAAACACTTGATTAAGTTTTAGGAGTGATTCCAACACTTACTCTCACGCCAGAGCTTGGTCTCGGACTAAAAACCCGGGGCGAGCTAACGGTGTTCTCTCTTATTTCAGCTTACAAGATTAAGGAGCTGCCGCGGAGTCTCCTGAAGCTTAAGGCTGAAGAGCATCTACGAATATTTGCTCAAACAGTGGGCTACAAACCATTACACTAATATAACACAACTATGGGCTGGTATAACATATGGATTAACAAACTTTTCCTCAATCACTGCCTCAGAAGAAACTCTCCCTGTGATAATAAAAGACTTCACAGACAGTCTTCTTATCTGTCGATAAGTAGTACCCAAAAATCAAATTTTAATAGTAATAGATATTGTGTAGTTCCTGAAAAGACAATTATGAAATTAAATTGGAAAACGACATACCGATGCTTTATTGACTGAACGCGAGCAATCATTAGTCTTTAACATTAAAAGAAAAATATAGGGATGTATACATCTGCAAAACAAGAAAAAGGTTCTATTAGTCAATAGAGCCATAACACTTGGGTATTAAGATACAGATGCTCAATTTTCATAACCAAGAGAATGAAACTAGAGCATTTGAAAATGAGACGATAACTGCTAAACCCCATAGAAACTTCCCACCAATAGGGATACAAGGAGCGGTTTGTATGGTAAATTTTGATGTGGATGATTATTTGAAGGGCATAGAGAGAGACCAATAGGGAGTCAAAATACAAGACAGACCAAATACATTGAAAACGGGATGATGGTCAACAGCAGGGACATTGGCATTGCGCTGTGACACTGGCATTGCGCTGTGACTTGTGTGGCCTTATGTAAGCAATGTAAGCTAACTTGAAATCAGAGTGATCACTGGCATTGGCATGAATAACCCTATTCCAAGGCCACATCGTAAGAATTCATGCATACAGATCCTCGCCAGCACCCACTTTTCCAGGTGCATCAGCCATCACTAAAATCTTTAAGCAAGTCATATAGGTCAGAGGTTAATGATGCTCGAAAGCAGCAGCATGCGAAAATGGACGTGAAGAATACGTAACAATAGATGACATAAAAAGTCATTATTATTCAAGAAATTGCGTGGTGCACCTTCCAAAAGTGCAGCATAGTTGGTCCTAATAGAATTGTCAAGTACTTTGTATAGACCATGATCCAGCTGTGCCAGTTGTGGTTTTTTTCTTCCTGTAAACAAACAAACAGTATCAATAAGAAAAAGGCTTAGATCACAAGCAGCATTTAGTCGAGCAAGCGTGTGCGGAATTTTACAATCAAATGCCAAAAGATCAATAACAAACAGAAATTTGTTCAAAACATAACATACAGAAATAGATGACATAAAGTCTAATGTAGATCTACACGTGAAGTCTTAAACAGCTTTCCATCTCACCAAATTACTGTTTACTATCTATTTTCTCTTCATAAATCTTTAGCACGTTTTCTACTTCTCTTCTGTCCAAGAAAACATCAAATGCTCACTCATCTATTTTTCAAAAAACGTTTTCTACTTCTCTCCTGTTGGTGTAAGTCCTTTTTTAGAGGAGTGAGTTGTCTTTAAGTCATATTCCTTTCACTTAGTTAAACATCCGGCATTTACTTTTCTTTTGATTTCTAAAACTGATGAAGGACAAATAAGATAGAAGGTCAAACCCTAGGAAAGTCATATGGAGAATCATTTCACAAAATTATACTACAATTTCTAGCCATCTTTATTCAATCATCTAATGGACAATGCCGGGATTGTAGCCTATTGCTATCCTAGTGAAAAAAATAATATTTTCTTGCTTTTGATTATCACTTCCAATATTCGGTTGTTCCTTTGTTTGTGGAATTGTGGTCGGTCAACTGAGGAAGTCTAACTAAAAAAAGATACTTATGTCTTTTCAATACATTTTTTATTGTTTATTGTTTGGGTTTAGCCCTTAGCTCTTAACTTATTCTTGTCATGTCTGATTTAATCACACTTTCTGAGCAATAAATACCTGTCTTCAGGACCTCATATGAATAATACATCCATAGGGATAATGTCATGGAATTCAAATAAACAATGCAACATTAGCACATTTTAGGACAATGAATGTATGCATATATATTGAAAGAAATACAAAAATATGGCTATAGTTGCAATCTCAAGAGCCTCAATTTCTTAATTCATACAACTATATAAGTAATGCATTTCGTCTAACAAATCTAATCATATGAATGCAAAAATGTAGCACCCCCTTACAAGCGTATAAACAAAGTAGCAGTGCATTAAATCAACAGTCAACTTTAACCATGTTGACTAAAAGCTCTCAGATAAAAAAAGGTTTAAATATGTAGAGTTGCAAGTGTCTTGTTTAGCAATAAGATGACTTACCAAAAATTCCCCTTTTTTTAGAAGGCATCGTGCGAACTAGCAAGTTAGCAGTGTGTGGATCACAGTGCACAAACCCATGCTTGAACATCATTTCAGCAAATGTTCTACTGACCTGTATTGTGTAAACCAAAAGCCTTACCATAAACATTCACCAAAACAAGAAAAATCAACCAAAACAATTCAAAAAAGAAAGACAGCCTTAAAACGTCTGCAACTTGCAGTACAGAAAAAAGGAACCTACTAGCCTTGCAATGTCATGTGGGTTGATTCCATGTTCTTGGATGCTCTTCAAATCACTGACTTTTGGGCCTTCCACAAACTCCATGGACCATGGTCAACAATTTTGTGGTACTTAAAGTTTCAATATACCGTGGGCGCATACACATAGTCTGCAATATGAGGAGATAACCTTCTAAAGTTATCCATACATTTAATGCTGTGCTTGGCCTTATTTAAGAAATCAATGTTGGATATTTATTAAGTTCAAAATGCTGAACTTTATTGTTCATGCCTTATTTAAGAAAATTCTCATTTGTTTGTATTGTAATTATAAGACATATGCAGTCTTGATCCTAAATGATCAAAGACTGCAGCCTAAGTTAGACATGGCCATGAGCCACCCAGACATATTATTGACCATATGTAATGGTCGTTTATACAGTTATTAAAAGGGGCAGTTAAGGTTGTTAAAAGGCATAATTTTTTTATTCATGAACCATCACAACCTTTGGTCATGACCTTTCATAAACTATATATAGGACAGTTGAATTTCGTTTGTAATATATCAATATAGTTACTTTTCTTGTTTTAACTTTCCCTCCTTATTTTCTTATCTGCACTATACTATTGCACACAATACCTACACCAAATTACTGCACTCAAATCCATTCAATTCACTGCACAAATGGCTTATAACAAAAGATACACTGATATCAAATGGCCAAGAAGCACATACCTTATAGTCTGCAATATGAGGAGATAACCTTCGAAAGTTATCCATACATTTAATGTTGTGCTTGGCCTTATTTAAGAAATCAAGTTCCTGATTATCATTGTAACTTATTAAACAATACCGTTTTGAAGGATACACAGATAACCAGATGAGTAGAGCATGCATAGAAGCACACATGTAGAAGGATCATGACATTTTGAGAAGGAATTAGGTCGAAAGTTTATGTCTAACCTTAGGTAGGCTGTCGTGTACTTCATCTATCAACCACCTATATTACAAGTTTACAACCCAGGCACAACCATGATTATTACTTATTACCAAATATCCCCATCAATAAACGCATATATAAAGAAATAACAAAATGAATATAGGCGGAAAGCTATAACATTCAAACCTATAATCTGCAGCTGCAGTATCTGTCATGTGCATATGTTGTACCGAAACATGAATACAGTATCAAATGAGTTAAGCCATAAACAAAACAAGTTGAAAGGAACCCAAAAACAAGATTAGTTCATAGTAAGAACTTAAAACCTTCACAGCAACTTTTGGCCCTGATGAGTTCGAGCAACATGAACTTGAGCAAGGGAAGCGCTTGCAATAGGGACAGGGTCAAACTCATCAAATATCTGTATAAGTAAATAGTGTTTCATAAAATCTATGACTCTAAATAACTAAACCAAAAGTAAGAGCAAAGTGAGATTAGCTAAGCATACTTCTTCAGGTGCCCCGCCAAGCTCTTTCTTGACAACTTGGCACACTTGATCATACGAAGAAGTCGGACATTTATTCAACATTGACTCCCTTAACGTTTTAATGTACTCTTGAGGTACCAATATTCCTAAATGAGAACATTCCATTTAGCTAAACGTATAAACTACATTTACTATGAATCCAGTCATCACATACGAAACTTAGATTCCGACATCAATAGAAAGTTAAAAGGTCCTACCAATTGACCGATATGCTGACCAAGCTTGATGTATATTCCACCGTTTTTGAAGCAAAGCTCTTCAAGCCTATGTGCACTCCTGGTGTGGACTTCATGTTTAACTCTTGTCCTCTCAATACAATCTTTTGGAAGTCCCAATAGTGAATACTCGTAATCTAAAATCACACTAACATTCATCTATTTTAGAATCAACTTGTAATATACTAGAAATAACTAAAATGAATAGAAAGACTGCACATAGAACATCAACAACAAAATAAAGTACAAGAACAAATTACCAGATTTTATTGAACATTTAAGCAAATTTTACACGATTCCACAAAAGGTGTAGATTGGCGGGAACACCCTGACCCCGGGTGCCTTTTGGCACCAGCCATTGTCCACCCCACAAGTAATAGCTCCGGCAACTCTCCTGGCCTAGTGGGGCACCAACTGGAGTGAGCACGAGCCAAGACTCGGACCCCTGAGCTTTTATTCCACAAAGTCTCTCCAGTGTGCCCATAGGTTTTGCGGAGGTGGGTACCTATATGAAGCATATGCCAAGGATCGGACTTGAACCTGGGTCATTGGTGCAAATTTTACACGATATAAGGCTTTTAATATCACCCTTTGGAAATAGAAACTAGTATAAATCCCTAGGGCACCTAACCAACTAAATATATTCCTATAGGTAGATATCATGGCCATTGTTTAACAGGCATGGCATAAACATTTTAACCTAACTAAAACATAAGAGTATTTTTGTGTGTGTGGTTTCAGAGCACCCCTCACTAGGGCTGTAAACGAACCGGACTAATACGAACGGAGCCTTATTCATGTTCGTTCATTTAATTTTAACAGGAAAAATAAACGGACACGAACGTTTCAACGGACGGATTTTCTTGTTCATGTTCGTTTATTAAGAAAATGGGTTGTTCATTTTCATTTATGTTCGTTCATTAAGACACTAAGCAAATGCTAAATGAACATAAAAGATCGAAAAAAAATGAACATAGACAAACAAACATAAACTTTATTAATTATACACAATATATTGTTTTGTAAGTGTAGTTTTGTTTAAACAAACCAATTTTAAAATTATACGATTAAAATATATGATATACGAACATAAATAAATAAGCGAACATAAACGAATGTTAAGGAACGCATAACCGGATGTTCACGAACATAAATAAATGGACGCAAATTTTGTTCATGTTCATTCATTTAACTAAACAAACGTAAAATATTGTTAATTTTCATTGAAATTTAATAAATAAACGAACATAAACGCAATTTTACCGAACGGGTCGTGAAATGTTCATTGAACGTTCAGTTCGTTTACATGCCTACCCCTGACTCCTGGTTCCGACTTTCAAGACAGTACCATATATATAAATATATATATATATATATATATATATATATATATATATATATATATATATATGGATGACTAAGACATAGATTAGTACCGATACCGAGTCTACCGATCAAAAACAAGAAATAAAACGACCACTAAATCACTCACTAAAACATTTGTTTTTTATTTTTTGGGTATTTCCCGTCAAATACCAAAACTTAAAAAAATAATATTAAAAATAAAAAATAAATAAAAAATAAAAATTAAAAAATAAAATAAACTGCCAAAAACCTGCAATTAGCTACTGTGACAGCCATCTATTTCCGACAAAAATCCACATTTTTCGAGCAATTTACAAGCCCAGAATATCCAAAAATAAAATCGTTAACTAATGAATTACAACGTTCGGTTGCAGCAGCTATATTCTATAACCTATTTTGGCATCCAAGTCGTTTGTCTCATTTTCAATGTCATGTTGACGTAGAACGGAAGCGTGTTACACAAAACCTTCCAAAGGTTTTAGCAAATCACAAAGGATTTAAAGACAGTCTTGAATTTTTATTGAATAATTGAATACCTAACATTAAACCCAAGCCCTATAATTATAGGAAAGCCAAACTTGGGTAAAAAGTTAACTAGATCGTCTAAAACCGACTTAAAGCTAAAATAAGGAAACTGACGCGACTTAATTACGGCGTAACCTTCCTAAAACTGAAATAAGGAAACTTAACACAACCTAGTTACGACGTAAATGAAGAATTCAATTACGGTGTAACTTTGCCATAAAATTTAACGAGAGTTCTACGTTCGTAACTAGAATATCCAATTACGGCGTAACCCAAACAGCTACCAAACATAAACTACCAGACATAGATTACGGTATAAGCATGGCTTTAAATTTACGCCATAATTTTAATAGTTGCTATGTTTTCTCGCATCGAAACTTCTTGCCACTCTCGATATGCTCCATGTACTCTTCTACAAGTTCTTCAATCTTGTCCTCATCATTCCCTCCCCCCCCACTTTAGAAGAACTCGTCCTCGAGTTCTCGCCTTCATTCACATCTTCGGGGTAAAACTCATAAATATCCGACACATTGAAACTTTTTGAAATACTCATAGTATTTGGAAAGTTTACCACATAAGCATTATCATTAATCTTGCGAAGTATCTTGTACGGACCATATTTCTTTGGTTGTAACTTGCTATACATACCAACCGAAAAATGTTCTTTACGAAAAACACACCATTACTTCGTCACCTACATTGAATAGTTTAACACAACGATGTTTATCCCATAGTCACATGGAACGCTGTTCGCTCTAGTACACGAAAACGAGAAACGGTGATGTGCTACGTGTCTACAAGTTTTAAATTTATAAAAGGTGAATTACCAATATTACCAATAACACATACGAGCAAGTATACTCATCCGTTATAGCAAGATTATAAAGGTAAGTCGGGATCGTTTGCACGGATTTGAGTGAATCTAAACACAAGTTTGAATTAACAGAGTCTATCCCAAACATATAACAAAGCAAATAGATATAATGAAATTCAGATGATTAAAAACTACACTTGCTTAAACTAGTTTCATATCATAGATTGATGTGATTGTATTAACCTCTTAACGTGTTGGTTATGATAATTAGTTGGAAGACTAATCTATTGTTCTTACAAGTTAAACATTTGTCAAGATTTTAGTTCATAAAAACAAGCATTACGTTTAACCAATCAATTCAAGATCAATTCAAGTTTCATAAGTCTACATACATAAACTTAAACACAAAAACATCCACTTGTTTCATCAAATTGCTTAAGAAATGGTCAATACAGAAGGTAACCGATCATAGACAAAAGGCTACAATTGATTCTCAACAACTAATTTTACGACCTTTTAGATGTTTCCAACCAATCCAATTTGATAATCAAAAAGCGTTTCTATTACAACCACACCTTAGTTCCTTTGTATAATCAAGAATAATGGCTAAAAATAATCATCCTTAGACAAAATGATTATGACTAGTTGAATAACAATAAGTTCTTTCGACCTCTACGATTACTATCAACTAATCAAACTTGATTACAAATTTCACTATGAAACTTTAGCACAATTGGATCTTAGAATCAACTTGAAATTGAATTAAAACATGTAACACAATCATTAACTAATCATATGATAATCAACATCATTTAAGCAAGTGTATAAAGAAACTAGCCACTCATAGCAAACATGAACATAAACTCAGAACTTTGAACATTAGAAAACATGATTAAAAGTCTTACAATGCTTGGAATAAGATTACAAATGGTGAAGTAATGATTCCCAAAGTATTGGGGTAGACTTCTTGGTGATTTGGCCTCCAAATGTGAAACTTCTGGAACTCCAAACTTTCCTGGACTTCTAAGGACGAATTTGAGAGCTTAAAGCTTTGTTTGATGAGTAGAGAGATTTGTATTTTGAAGTGTGTCTTTAATAAGCTCACAAATGGCCTCTATTTATACTACTTCCAAAGCCTAAGGTATTAATTGCTGAACTTGGCCTCCAAGGAGTAAGGAAGGGACTAGAATACACCAAGAGAAGGACCTAGAATCGTTTGGATGCAAAGGGGAAACTTAGTGATGAAGATTTGGCAGATGCAGCTTCTCCAACCGGATCGGTTATATGACCAACCGATCCGGTTGGTCTTCTACAAAAGGGCCAACCGTTCCGGTTGCGGGTGGCGACTGAACGGTTGGTGATGGTATTTTAGCGTTTCTGGTCATATTCCAACCGATCCGGTTGCACTTGCAACCGATCCGGTTGGATTTCCTGAGTTACGGAAACTTTGATCTTTCTTTTTTTATCTTGTAGAACTTGGTTCTTCAATCACTATGGTCTTCAAAGGTCCTAGAGATACTGATTTATGCTTCACTGAAACGGGAATCTTCTATTTGCTGAACATTTCTTTATTTTCCTTCCGTTTCCCTGCACTTGGTTATAAACACTAGACAAACATCTTTCGATGCGTTTAAGCACTATAATCACGCAAATATAACCAAGTAACATATATAAAAGCACACATAACGCTACTAGAAACATGCACAATCTGAGTGTTATCAAATTCCCCCACACTTAAACTTTACTTGCCCTTAAGCAAATCTAGGAAAAACATCCACTAGTAAAAGATCGTGATTATGAAAAATGTGATGCAAATCAACCAAGTATAAGTACGAGAGAAGATTCATCAATTACACTTTATAAAGGTGAAACATCAAGATGTTTGACAATATCCAATGATTTTCTTGCATGATTAACATTTCAAAACACCTCACTAAATAGTAACTAAATATAATTCACTCAATCACTCATTTTAGTAGAGTAACATGATAAATCACACTCATTGCTCAGTCATGATTATATTATTACCATAAGCTTGTACAAGAAACAAAACTCCACCGACCTGACGTGAGCACCAAGTAAAAACATCTAAAGAGGACTTTTGTTCGGGTTATAATGATATGGCTTAGGGTCAAGGGTATTGATAAGGCATGGGGAAGTTTATGACATTGGTGTTAAAATAAAAATGAAATCAAGTCTAATACCAGTGTTGCTAGCTACAAAACATTCCACGAACCAAATAAATGATTATAGCTTCAATTTCTTCTTTTTTGCTTTCCACAGCTTTTTGCTTTGCCATGACAATTGTTCTTCTATCATCGCACATTGGCTATTATTTTCATACTTTCAACACATTTTTTTTAACATAAACTCAATGCATGGCTCAATCAATCTCACAGGATGTGGTACTCATAATCATTTGAACAATCTTCACTTTCCAGGCGACTAGCAACCAACCGTTTAGACATTGATACGGGATAGGCTAAGGTTTAAAGTGAAAAATCTTTTTGTATTTTCTGGGTGAAGCAAAAATGAAAATGATGGCTCAGAGGGTGTAACTAGGGGTATCTAGTGCTAAAAATGAGAACTACAAATGGGTCCATGTGGGTGGTTAACTAACCAATGCGGTTAGCTAATATAATTAGATGTAAAATGGAAGGCCATTTGGGTTAAATCCTAAGGTGCCTCTTTATCACACGAATTCACTTATATCGCACGAATGCAATCTCACTGCTGTCTGGTAATGATTTACAAGTACAAGTTCTAGAATAAATAAAAATCACCGGCACACTCATAGCACAAGATCCAAGCATAAAAGATGTATGCTATTTATGAAATAGGCTCAAATCCTCACAATTTAGTGGAAAAGGGTATAATATGTGCTAGCAAATGTTTATCAATCCTAGAATGGATTGCAATAGTAATCGGAACACATCTCAAAGTTTCAAATATTACCAGTTTTTACTAGTGGTTTGATCCAGTTATTCTAATAGATAATCCTAAAAGTGTAAAAACAACTAGATCACAAGGGCAAACAAAATTTAAAATTTAAGCATGAAAACTCTAATTTTTCCTATTCACCCTCCCCCCCACACTTAAATTAGACATTGTCCTCAATGTGAAAAACGAACTTCAAAGCATAGAAATAGGGAAAATAGAGATGAAACCAGATATGTCAACGAGTTTATCATCTTAAAATTCTTTTCTTCATTCCTAGCGTCCATTGGAGAAATCATTACCTGCACAAAATCTTATAAACAAACAAAAGGTTTTATTAAAAGGTGGCACCCCCCCCCCCCACTCGACACTTAATTTCAACCAAAGGTTTAAACATTGTGGAGTGACCACAGAAAATCAAATCTGAAACACATGGGTTGCATCCCGAGAAGCGCTTGTTTTATTACCGAGTCATCAGCCTGACTCAAATCTTCCCGAATTCACTTGGCCACAAGAGCAGCCTTGAACATTTTGACAAGTTCGGCGATGTACATGAATTCTTCACCAGTAGCTTCAATATCGTCCCAGACGAATTCAGCAGATGGTTTCCAAGGAACAATTTGTGGGATTCTTCCTGGAAATGGTGCTACAAAGGTGATAGTTTCGAATTCATTTTCAGGGGAAACTGTTGCAACTGAAACTTCATTCGTCTGCTCCTTGTCGTAATATAACTTGATTCGGTGCCCATTAACAATGAAACTTCCACCCTGTTTGTCATAGAGTTTGACATACCCAGATGGATATCCATGTTTAACGATATATGGTCCAAACCATTTTGGTTGTAACTTAGGAGCTTTGAATTTGAATATCATGTTAAAATGTAGAAATTTATCTTCGGCTTTGAATTCTTTTCGAACTCATAGCTTTTTGTCGTGATAAGCTTTTGTTCTAGCTTTGTACAGTTTGGAATTTTCATAAGCTCGGAGTCTTAGTTCATCGATTTCGTGCAATTGCAGGAATCTCTTTTCTCCAGCTATTTTGAGATTGGTGTTACCGTTTCTGAGAGCCCAATAAGCACGATGTTCAACTTCGAACGGCAAATGACAAGTCTTTCCATACAAGAGTCTGTAAGGAGTGTGCCAATTGGTGTTTTATAAGCTGTACGAAATGCCCACAGAGCATCGTCAAGTTTCTTTGCCCACACTGAAGGATTTCCCTTCATTGTTTTCTCTAGTCTTCTTTTGAGAGCTCTGTTGGTATTTTCAACTTGACCACTGGTTTGTGGATGATAGGCTGTCGCGAATCGATGTTGAACTCCATATCTTTTCATGGTTTTCTGCATTTGTTGGTTACAGAAATAGGTTCCTCGATCGCTTATCAATGCCTTGGGAATTCCATAATGAGCGAAAAGCTTTTTGAGGAAATTAACGACGACACGAGCATCGTTCGTTGGTAAAGCTTCAACTTCTGCCCATTTGGACACATAATCTATAGCAACGAGAATGTATTCGAATTTGTGGGATTTAGGGAAAGGTCCCATGAAATCTATTCCCCAAATATCGAATATTTCACACACTTGAATGCTTGTTAATGGCATTTCATCTCTTCAAGAAAGATTGGTGGTTCTTTGGCAAGCGTCACAATTTTGAACAAGTGTGTGTGCTTCTTTGAATATTGTTGGCCAATAGAATCCAGCATAAAAAACCTTTTTAGCTGTGGTGGAAGGACCATAATGTCCCCCAGTTGGGCCATGATGACATTCGTCAAGAATCTTGCGGGTTTCGGAACCAAAAACACATCTTCGGATCATTCCGTCAGGACACATTTTGAAAAGATATGGCTCCTCCCAAAAATAGTATTTAAGTTCCGAAAAGAATTTGCTTCTTTGAGTATGAGTTAGACATTTTCTGAGAATTCCTCCTGCGAGGTAGTTCGCTAAGTCAGCAAACCAAGGATCGTCAGTTCCATCGATGGTCATGAGAGTTTCATCGGGGAAATAATCATCGATTTCCTCTTCTTTTAACTCCTCAAGATCGGGGTTTTGAAGACGAGATAAGTGATCAGCAGCAAGATTTTCTGCTCCTTTCTTATCTTTGATTTCGATGTCAAATTTTTGGAGTAGCAAAATCCATCGAATAAGACGTGGTTTAGCATCTTGCTTGCTGAACAGATACTTGAGCGCTGAATGATCGATAAAAACGACTGTTTTTTAGAGCACGAGGTAGGATCAGAATTTGTCGAATGGGAAAACGACGGCCAGTAATTCTTTTTCGGTGACGGTATAATTTTGCTGAGCACTATTCAGTGTCTTGCTAGCAAAATATATAGGCCGAAAGTTTTTTCCTTCACGTTGGCCTAAGACGGCTCCAACAGCAAAACCACTTGCGTCGCACATAAGTTCGAAGGGTAGTGAGCAATTAGGTGAAACCATGATCGAAGCACTAGTAAGTTGAGATTTAAGTGTTTCGAAAGCTTTTATGCAATCAGCACTGAAGTCAAAGATAGATTCTTTCTCAAGAAGTTTTGTCATCGGACGAGATATTTTTGAAAAATCTTTGATAAATCGACGGTAAAAACCAGCATGTCCTAAAAAACTTCTAACGGCTTTGACGTTAATTGGTGGTGGAAGTTTCGAGATGACATCGATCTTTGCTTTGTCTACTTCCATTCCTGCACTGGACATTTTGTGGCCAAGCACAATTCCTTCGGTTACCATAAAGTGACATTTTTACCAGTTAAGGACAAGATGTGCAGCTTCGTATCTTTCGAGCATTTTATCGAGATTAGAAAGACAAGCTTCAAATGTGTCTCTGAAGACTGAAAATTCATCCATGAAAACTTCCGTAGAGGTTTCTAGCATGTCTTGGAATAGGGCGATCTTACACCATTGAAAAGTCGCAGGTGCATTGCAGAGACCAAAAGGCATACGCCGATATGCGTAGGTTCCAATAGGACAAGTGAAAGTTGTCTTTTCTTGATATAGGAATTTGGAAATATCCTAAAAATCTGTCGAGGAAACAAAAGAATTTATTTCCTGCCAGTCTTTCAAGCATTTGATCCATGAACGGGAGTGGAAAGTGATCTTTTCTGGTGGCTTTGTTTAACTTACGATAGTCAATACAAACGCGCCAGCCAGTGACAGTTCTAGTTGGAACTAGTTCGTTTCATTCATTAGTCACAACCGTCATTCCTCCTTTCTTGGGAACACAGTGAACAGAACTTACCCAAGGGCTATCCTCAATTGGGTAAATGATTCCAGCATCGAGAAGTTTTATGATTTACTTTTAAACAACTTCTTTCATGTTGGGATTGAGTCGACGTTGACGTTCTACCACAGGCTTAATCCCTTCTTCAAAATTGATTTTGTGTTTGTAGAAATTGGGACTAATTCCTGGGATGTCGGATGTTTTCCAAGCGAAAGCTTGTTTGTGATTTTCGAGGACAGAAACTAAACTTTCTTTCTCACTGTCCTCGAGCAATGAAGAAATGACTACTGGAAGAAGTGAATTTTCCTCCAAGTAAGCATATTCAAGATGATCTGGGAGAGGTTTGAGTTTGAGATCTGTGGGTGGTTCTTCGATAGAGGATTTAATTCGCCTCTCGTCATTGAAAGTTATTTCTTCAAAATTTTCTTCCTCTTCCTCCATTTCTTCTTCTTCTGAGTTATCTCCTTCGAATTCTACTTTCATGAAATCATCAAACCCTTTGTCAAAATCTGTTTCATTGATTTTTTCAGAAGTAGTCATGAATGGATCAGATTCGTTAAGTAATGCGTCCAATTCTTCATTAGTGACTTCATCAATAATATCGATGTTAAAACAAGTGTCATCACTGGAATGTGGGTAGCGCACCGCTTTATCGATTAGAAAAGTGATTCGATCTTCCCCAACTCCAAGGTTGAGTTCTTTTCCTTTCACATTGATGATTGCATCAGCGGTATTTAGGAAAGGTCTTCCTAAGATGAGTGGAACTTTACTATCTTCTTCCATTTCCAAGATTACAAAGTCCACGGGAAAAATGAATTTACTGACTTGAACAAGAATATTCTCGGCGATTCTCACAGGATATTGATAGGAATGATTTGCTAATCGAATGCTATTTTTTGTTGGTTTCAGGCTATTGTTGCACAACTTGGAATACAGCGAATAAGGCATCAAATTGATACTTGCGCCAAGATCGGCCAAAGCATCACATTTAACATTATTCCCGAAAGTACATGGAATAATAAAGCTCAGAGGATCTCCAAGCTTTGGTGGGATCTTGTTTTTGACAATAGCTGAGCATTCTTCGTTAAGGAAAGTAGCTGATATTTGCTCAAGCTTGCTTTTGTTATTAATAAGTTCTTTCAAAAATTTCCCGTAATTGGGCATTCCGGCTAAGACATCAACGAGAGGAACATTGAGTCTAACCTCTTTGATTATTTCAATGAACTTCTTATAACGCTCTTCCATCTTTTCTTTCTTTAAGTGTTGAGGGTAAGGAATTTTTGGTGTATACGCCTTGACGGATGGAATGTTTTTCTTTTTGGTGGTTTGAGTTGTGTTTGGTTCCTCGGTTTCATCCTCACTATCATTGGTGATAGGAGTATTTTCATTAGGATTTGGTGGTGGATCATACGAGAGACCACTTCTTGTGAAGACAGCATTGATATGCTCATTTCTTGTTTGTGGTGGACGGTACGTCTTATCATTTGATGGTTTTGGGTTGGATTGGGTATTACTTGGCAATGAACCAGATGGTCTAGGGGAATGTTGGTCAGAAAGTCTGCCAAACTTGTTTTCAAGATCTTGGATAGATGCTTGATGATTTTTCTGTCCTTGCTCAACTTTGGCTTTGAGATTGAAAAATTGATTTTTGATAAAATCATTTGCAGATTTTTGAGCAGCTGATTCGCTCCGAACGTTCTATCTTTTATTAGTCAACCACTTGTGAATGGTCAACCATAAAAGTCAAACAGCTCAGAACAAAATGCAATTAAGTCCAGAGGAGTTTAGTGTTTCCCCTAGTCGTTAAGTCCCAACGAGGTGTGTAAACTGTAAAACCTAAAACGTACGTTTAAATAAAATTACGTGAACGTACGAAATAAAACGTGAAAATAAAGAAGTAAAATACCTACGGATATGGAAAATACATTTTTACAATCCAAATGATGCAAGAAAATTATTGGAAAAATAAAATTATTTTTATGACTATTTATTTAATTATTATTAATTAAAAACTATTTTTAACTATTTAATAATACCCTAAAATATAAGAAAATATGAAATAAAGCTAGAAAAGTGAAATTATGACTTAGAAAAATCTAAAATATTATAAAACTTATTTTAAAACTGAAAATATATTTATTACACTTTTTATCTATTTATTATTAATTAATTACTATTTATTAATTATTTAAAAATAATAAAAATTCTAATAAATACTAAATGACTTAAGAAAAATCTAAAACTTTTTATATAAATACTAAACAAGTGCAGAAAACTAGGAAAAATATAAAAATGAAAAGTGCTTTTTGAAAAAGCAGAAAAATAAGCCAAATGGCTTAAATAGAAGCTATCACTATTTTTATTTTTGGTTTTTCTTGAATTTTCTTTTACAAAACTATTTTACTACTGAAAATAAGCAAATTTTGTGAAGACACATTTTGGGGAACTCAAAGATAAGCTTGTTGTGAGCTTATTTGCTTAACAGACCTTAAAATGGGTCAAAATGAGCTATTAAGCTTGCATAAGCTAATAAAAAGCTACCACTACTGAACCAAAGGTTGAATAAGCTATAAACAAGTTATGGGAACTTAGAATAAGCAACAACAACAACAAGAAAAACACACTGAATAAGCAGAAATAAGGAATAAGCAAAAAGGGAGGTTTGTGAAAAAGAGCTTAAAAGAAGCTAGCAAATAAGCAGTTTACAACAATAACTAAAAATTATAAAAAATACTATGATGAAGACAAGCAACAGAATGAAAATTATCCAAAAGCACAAGTCTTCATTCCTAATATTAAGTCCTACATGAAATTCACAAGTTTATTCAAAAATGACTTAAGCCGAAATTTGACTTTTTGAGTTTTTATCAAAAGTTGACCAAAATGAATTTCTAGTAAATCCTAATGACTTAAAATGATGTTTGAAGCTATTTTAACATCTAATTAAGCTACTTTAACTAAAAATCTACCTAAATGCACAATCCAAGCTCCCAAACTGCACTATGTATGCAGTTTTGAAGCAAGAAAGGAAATTTTTGAATTTTGACTAATAACCTACCTATTTTATGACTTAAATGATTTAATTAAACCTAAAGTGAGTTAACCAAACTAAATTTGACTTAAAATAACAGCTTGAACACAGGAATCTGTCTTGTTCCAAACACTCCTTTAAAAACTGGTTTAGCAAATTTAAACTAAGAAAGACCTATTTAAGCTATGTTCTTGATTCAATAATGATAAACTAACTTAATTTTAACCTAATGAACTATTTTTAAGAACAAATAAACACTAAATAAGCAATTACTCTATTAAGCTATTTTTGGCTTTTTTGAAGTTTTTAAGTTAATGCATACACTAGCTACTAACACCTAACAATTTTATTCAAATAACAACTCAGAAGTTAAATAAGCAAAGAAATCACAAATAAGAACACAAATAAGCAGTTGGAATGGTAAAACATGAAAATAGAAATTTCTTACAAAATGCTTTTGCTCAAAAACAATGACTGAATTGCAATCATCACATCACCCTATTGCTTCCCAATAAGCTCTAAACCATGGCCATCCAGAATTTACCATGCTCCAGCTTATTTGACCAAAGTGCTTATTTTGACTTTCCTTGACTTTTTTGGAATCTTAAAAATTTAAACTAATGTAGATTATTTTAAACTTATAAAAAGCTTTAACAAGCTTATATAAGCTCACATGAACTGATAACAAGCTTATACAAATACTGAGTAGCTTAATTCGACTTAACAGTCACCATAAACACTTAAAAACTTGGAATTTTCATTAACACTTGGAAATTGTACAAAGATTAACATTGAACAGACTTAAAATAACTTGAAATGATAACTGGAAACTAAAATTGATAATAGTTAACCCATTAAATTACAATACGATTTTAGCTAAACTACTCTACCTATACTAATAATTCAACTACTCTGCTTCTTCTTTCTTTTATATTCAAGAAAAGGTCTCCTCTCTTCACTCTGAGCATATCCCACCACTTGGATAGCTCCAATTCATCCCAGCCGTGCACTTGTAATTTTGGCGCCAAAAAGTCTTGGTGGATGATTTAGCAGGTTTAAAGCAATTAATGAGTTTTGGGTGTTTGTGGAGGTGGAGGGGACAAACTGTGAAGTAGGCATGGAGCTAGAGGTGAGTTGGAAAGCAAAACCAGGTTTATGAGTGTAACAGTTGGGTTGATGGTGGGGAAAGCATTAAATGCTTAGTGGGTGTACAAGAGGAGGGGGAATGAGCTGGAGAGTAGTGTAGCCAGCTGTGGTGATGAGGTGGAAAGGTGGTGGTGGTTTTCGAGGTGGTGAGGGAGCAGTAATGGTGGGAGGGAAATAAGGAAGATGGTTTGGCTGTGGGTTTGACCGTGGGTTTATTAATATGGGAAGGGTTCAAATGGGCAGGTTCATCAACAAGGGATTGGGCTTTTGGCTTTGGGCTTGGGGTTTTATAAAGGATCCGGTTTGGTTTGTAGTAGTTAAGCCCAAGGACCAATGTTGTAACTTCTGAATTCTTGAAGGACTAAACCTGTAATATTTCATAAGTTATCACAAGGACTAATAATGCCAAGTTTGCTAAACCAAAGGACCTCATTTGCATTATTTACAATTTAAAACACCCGGGGGACCTTTTATGTCATTATTGGATTTTGAGGGGTAAAAGTTGCCATTTGTAGAAACTTTCATCCAAGGACTAATTTGTGAACATGTTTGATTATCCAAGGACTAAAGTTGACTTTTCTTTCATTTTAAACCTTCAGGGACTAGATTTGCCAATTTATGAAATTCCAGGGACTGAAAATGTCAAATGTGTTCACTCTTTTTGTACCTGAATCACATAAAAACACATTTTCATGATATTTGTAACATTTATATGGTCATTTTTGTGTTTTTGGTCATTTTTGTGGGTTTAAATAATATAAAATATATGTGTATTTAGACACATATCAGCAGCCACGAATTCTCTCATGGTTTTCTCGAATTCAGTTTCTTCCATCTTTTTGTCGGGGTTTTGTGATGGTGGGTCGTCAGTTCGTGGTTGAGAATCAAGGTTGTCATCCCTTGGTCGGCGATCTTGCCAATTTCTAGAATTTATACCGTATTAATTACTACGATATCCTCCTTGAGCGTTTGGTCCACCCATAGGCTTATCGTCGCACTCGGACGATGGATGATTTCCTCCACAACTGTTGCATCCGTCTCGCATTTCCTTCATTTCATCTTTGATATCTTTGTATTGCAAGTCGATTTTTGAGGTTAACGCTTCCATCTTCTCCATGTGTTTTGAGGTATCGGTGTTTTCGACAAAAGCAACAGTTTTTCGGAGAGGTTTAGTTTTGGAATCTTTAGACCAATCAAGTTTGAGAAGTACTCGATCTTCGAGCAATTGATGTGCATCGTTGGGAGTCTTATAGAGAAAAATTCCTCCAGCATCAAGGATGCCTTGAGAGATTTCATCTAATCCATGGTAAAAGATTTGGATAATGGTTCCTTTGGATAGTCCATGTCCATGACAACTACGAAGCAAATCTTTCATTCGAAGCCAAGCTTCGACAAGTGATTTATTTGGGTTTTGGGTGAAAGCACGAATTTCTCCCATTAATCGATCAAACATGGCAGGTGGAAAGAATCGGCTTACAAAAGCTTGCCTCATCTCCTCCCAAGTATTGATGATTCCTGGGGTTAATTCATTGTACCATACTTTAGCATCTCCGGCGAGTGATGATGGGAAAAGTTTGAGTTTGATGGCATTGACATCGGTGTCACCATAACGGAACATGCCGCAAATTTCGATGAATTCGGCAACGTGCTTGTGCGGATCGGCCCGCGAACGGCCATCGAATTGACGGTCTTTGATCATATAAAGGTGATGTCCCTTCACGGTGAAGTTGTCACCAAGATTTACAGCAACAATATCACTTCCGGGGGTTGGTGCTACGGCTCGGTTGGTTCCCCACATGGGTTGATCGTCCGCCATGGGGAAAGGTAAATTGGTGAAAGGGTTGTAAACAACTTTGGCTTCTACGAGGTTATCAAATGGTGGGTTTGGTACTCTTGGTACACGATTTTCCAATGGTATGAAAAGTGTTCTTCTTCTTCTTCTTCGAGTCAAATGTTCGGGGTTGGTAAGAGGTGTAATTGGTTCTATTCCCGCTGCTCGAGTGTTCATACAATGTCCTAGAGAATCCAGCCAATATCTAAACGCACGGACAAACAACGAAAACAGTTTTTTCTGGGTCAGATTGGGTAACCAGATCGGTTGCGGGTTGCGACCAATCGGTTAGACCAGTTGGGTTATGGGTAAAATCGTAACTGACTCAGTTGAATGACAACCGGATCCGGTTAAAATTTGTGAGAGAAAATTTTTGGTTGAATCGACTGAGGGAAATTCAAAAACTTGCTGAAACACAATCAAATCCCCGGCAACGGCGCCAAAAACTTGATGTGCTACGTGTGTACAAGTTTTAAATTTATAAAAGGTGAATTACCAATAACACATACGAGCAAGTATACTCGTCCGTTATAGCAAGATTATGAAGGTAAGTCGGGATCGTTCGCAGGGATTTGAGTTAATCTAAACACAAGTTTGCTATCCAAAACATATAACAAAGCAAATAGATATAATGAAATTCAGATGTTTTAATACAAATAAACCGTAAAAACGTTTATTAATATTTTGCGATCTCTTTGTGTTTTGTTGATAACAAATATAATGTTGTCTTAAGTATAATTATAAGGATACATGTTATTTTTGTAAAGCATTTACATATAGCCATTTAAATACAAAAATGTAGTAATTAAGCATTTGTTGTAATAGTTTATTAGGATGGGTAAAAACCATAACCCATGGATCTTAACCCATACCCAAGAAGACTAGATACAATGTATACTTAGATACATTGAATCTAAAGAAAACCCATGGACCAACCCATAACCCATGACCCATGACCAAAAAACCCTTGGGCAAAGAGGAGCGTTTCACGGATCCCTAGGTTTACACTAGACGGATCCCAAGTGGAAGGGATCCGGGGAACAGTGAAGAATTTTGCGTATAAATAGAGAGCCATTTCTTCATTCTAACTCACCCCTCTTCTTACTAAATTGTAGGATCATTATTTTATTGTGTTTGATGATTCGGGTGGTCTTGGATGATCAAAATACATGTTTACCATTTTAGAGAGAGAAAGTAGAGAGAGGGAGATTTCTTGGGAGAGACTTGGTTCACAAAAGTTGTAAGGTTAGATTGAAAAGCTCGACCCCTTCCATGGATGGAAGGGGTATTTATAGTTACATAAAATACGACCTCCTATCGGCCTGTGGATCAGGCATACATTGGGTAAAGACCCGTCCTTCCTCCAAGGTGTTGCTCTAAAGTAAACTACGCTACAAACTAACTAATAAACTTCTAAATAATGTAACTAACGACAAATCTATGAGCTAACTTATGCTAGATAATATTTGGGGTGACCGACTCTTCACTATGGAATTTTCTAATTCATAACAATCTCCCCCTAATGGAGGTCACCCCATGTTTTACATTTCGAATCCTAGCATTCTATTCTTGTCTTTGTTCTTGAGCTCGTAAAATTCAATTCTTCATTTCAACAATCTTTGTGCTTTAGTAGTGATTCTTCAAAGTCCGCACTGATTCGTACTTTTAGTGGAGGTATTTAACTGATCCACATCTTTGATGATCTTCGAGCTTTCATTGAGATCATCAGCCACAGTAAATCTCTGGATCACCCTTTATTGTGTTGCCATCATGTGAAGTTGTGACTTTTGGACCGACATGCTCACACTTTCTGGATCATGACATCTTTCCATCAGAGTAGCGGAAGCTTTTACTGACTCATGATATTTGCAGCAGCATAGCAGAAGCATAGTATAGAAATATCAGAGCCAGGTTCTGTAGATATGCACCAGTCATGATTTCTTCAAATAAGTGTGGATGCTGTGAGCATGCGGCTTTGGATTGACTCCTCAATTCTGATCAGCTGCAACCATCCAAATGTACCTACAAACAACAGTTAGCAATAAATCACACGAAAGTGTCTTTGATCACTTTCGTTGAATTAAGGTACACGGCCTACGGTTCCCCGTTGATCAGTACAAGTATTGCCTTTGATCAGGTAGGATTCCTAAGAATCTCCTTGACAGGGTTTCGCAGCTGCTCTAGCGGTTCTCAAACCGGAACGTCTCAAAGAAGACAACACGGAGTGAGTGAACCAGCAAATTGAGATTTACTGATTGATAGAAAATGATTTGAAAACAATCGCGTATTGCTTAAGATAAAGAGTTTTTCAATACGACGAAGGTTTAGAAGAAGAAATAAATTTTCAATCATAAATACCCTTTTATTTTGAAAACATAATACACAGTCGAAGTGCTAGAGAAAAGAGTTTTTGAGCACAGCGACCGGTTTTTCAAAGGTATCCGTCAATCCTTTTCCTGGACCAAGGTTGATTCAAGAGTGAATCGCCCCATCGTTTCTATCCAGTTGTCACAAGCTTGATTTTTTGCAAGATCTCACATGTCACCCACCAAGAGCTTGTTTGATGTTGGCTCTAGAAGGATTTCCATCTTCATCGTGAATATTTTCATATCACTCGGATGTTCTGGCAATACCACAAGGATAATGCGTAGGAATCTCAATATATACTTACTTTCCACATTGTGTGAAACAGCAAGTCTTCATTAATTTTGTGTCCTAACGAGATATTGTGGATGATCTCTTGGCTCTAGACTCAATAGTGCATTTTTGGTTCCTATGTCAGAGACTAGGGAGAGGGTCTCCTTCTTCAATATCAACAATCTCTAAGAGAAAGTCGATAGATAATGTCGGTTCCCCGTGAGAATGAAACAAGCCCTTTTAAGAGGAACTTGAGTAGCTTGGGAAGTTGTAGTGCAGTGCGTCACTGGTTCCATGACGTCTTGTCTTCAATACCAGTGTTACCTTAGTAAACACCAGTAGTATATGTATTGAACCCGGTTACTGCCCTAAGGTTGAATTATTGGAGGGCTATTTCTTTTCACCCTTTTCTCATATCATTTCTTTTTCATTCTTCAACCCCTTCAGTGCTTACCGAGACTTCATAACTAGAACCTTGTTGGGTTTATTCCAGTACTAGCTCTGTCTCAGTCCGCACTCTACCCATATCTCACTTTTCTCCTTTTTTTTCATCATACCTAAGGACTCTACACTATCTAGTGGATTGTCCCTGGGTAGATCCCTCCGGTTCTGGCGGATCGTGGGAACTAATACCTAACCTAACCATCGTTATAACACCATGCATAAACTAAATTGGTCGGTCTTTTGGTACAGTTCATTCTTCCTTAAAACCAATTGAAAAATCATTTGGAAAAACAATCAAGGTACTTGTGATATAAAATCAAAGCATTTTGTACCTTAATAGTTTTGATCATTTAGAAATGCTCCCCCTCAACATGTGCATATGATTTTTAAATTGTTTAGCACATGGAGGCAAGAGTTCTTTGAAATAATTTCTTGATCACAATTTCCTTAGAAAAAGCCATTTGATTTTCTTTGGTAAATTCTCTCCCTCAATATGTGCATAGGATGTTTGAAATCATTTTATCACATATAGGAAAGAGTTCTTTTGAAGCACATCCACGATCACAAAATCCATTAAGAAAACCATTTGAAAACTCAATCAAGGTACTTTATGTTAAAACATAAAATCTTTTGTACCTCGATAGTTTATTTTCTTTAAAATGCTCCCCCTCAATATGTGCTTCGAGATTCGAAAACGTTTAGCACATATGAGAGAGCAGCCTGCACAACTGAATCAAAATGATCACCTTTTATCAAATTTCATTATTAAATCACAAATTCTCCCCCGATCTAAAATATCAAACCCTTTGAGATTTTGGATCCCAAGTGATTTAATAAGGTTTATAAAACATGGGAGAAAATGTGCCTGATTTAAAAACTCGTCTAGTTTTTTGGATAAATGCTCCTCCTCAACATGTGCATTATGTATATTGAAATCGTTTGGCACATGGAGGCAGGAGTGCCTTTGAAGGACTAAAACCAATTCCATTAAAAAAGATTTGAGATTTAAATCACGATCTCTCACCCGATCAAAGATTTCAAACCATTTGAGATTAGTGATCCCAAAAGATTTAAATAATTTTAGAAAATTTTGGGGAAAGACGTGGCAAGATTTGATTTTGAAAAATGACAGATAAGGACCATTTTAAAACATTAAAGATTGTTAGTTTCAGGTATGATTGTTTTAAGAGATCTTTTAGTAAAATAAAACAATTTCACAATCAAACAAGAACATAAAAAATTTCATTTTGACAGATCTTTGAGTTTAAAGAAAAATCATACCATGACATAACATTAAATCTTTAGATCACCACTTATTTTGTACAAACGGACTTTTATGAAGAAAAATCGTTTGAAAATATTTTAATTTAAATCACTCTCCCCCTCAATCGATGATTGAGTGACTTAAGTTTTGATAAAATGAAGTCCGGTGATTTTCAAAATTAAGTCCAATTTATTTTCAAAACAAATATTTTCCATTTTCAAAACAATTTAATCAAATTATTCAAAATTGTTAAACAATGGTATCCTGCACAAAGAATCGTTAGGTGGTGAGAATCATAAGCTGCTTTTGTTGATGTTGTTGTAGGGCTTGGAAGAAAAACCGTCTGCTGATGCATTGAGACTTCTTCTTACGTTGCATTTTGAATGCCAACTGAGGTCAAATTAAGCTCTGTTTATTCAATCAATTAGAAGAAAACCATCTGCTGATGCAGTGAGACCTCTAACGTTGCATTTATGCCAACTCTCTATTGAAGTCCAATTAAGCTTCGTTTCTTCATTTGTCAACCCAAGATATAGTTACCCTTTCCTTTCGGCATCCAATCGTCTTCAATTGTGGGATCCAGATCGGGAACATTCTTTTATACCAATATACCTGCATACGTTAGTCTACACAAACAGATATATGGTGGTCGACATCACCCAAACAGCAATCGACTAATTAAAGTCAATTCAACATAAAAATCAGTTCGTATAAGGCATGAGATTAATGTGTTCATCAAACTTTAATCATCTAATCCTAACAATCTTATCCTAGGCACCTAGTCCTTCAACGTAGGTTAACATCATTTTTAATTAAGCATATTAGGATTATTAAGAAAGTCCATTAGATGATATAAATTTGAAAACATTCTCCCCCTCAATCAATGACTCATTTTCTAAAAAAGTTTAAAAGCACTGAAGTCATTGATTGAGTTTTCAATTTTTATAAAAACTCTGAAACTGATTGATTTTCAAGCAACTCATTTTCCACCAATTTAGAAAATACCAAATATTTTTCTGAAGAATTTTAGACGGCAAAACATTTGTGTAGGAACAACAGTCATTCGACATACTTTCCTCAAATTGTTTTAGGATAAGTGTACGATATTTTTGACAATTTGTTTAAGCCCGGATCACAGTCTGAAGTAAATGCAAGCCATTTTTTTATTTTTTATATATATTATTTATTTATTTATTTATTTTTTATTTTTTTTGAGACATGTTTAGAAAAGAATATTTACACCTCCTGCTCGAACTTCATCTACGGTCCCGTGCCATTATTGAATGAACTTTCTAAGACCGTAGATGTTATCGATACCAGAAGACATGTCATGAGAAACAATATTTTTGGTATTTTTCAAATTTCCTGATTTTTATGGGTTTTTGTTGGTTTTATATTTTTCTATTTCCTTTTTCTTGGTTTTATATTTTTGTATTTGGTTTTTGATAAAAATTTACAAGGATAGAATAGATGATATAGTTAAAGGAGATGATGAAACCTGTACCGAGATAAGGATATCGAACAGCCCCATTGTAGAAGATAGAAGTCATCATCCCTAGAACTTTCACCACCAAATCTTCCAAGACTCTTGAACCGAAGAGAGAAATTGAGCCACTTGAAAGTGAGACTTTGGCAGCTTCCCCCCAAACCGAAAATCCTTATGTTGAGCAGATTCGAAGCTATATTTCAAGCTTGCCTTAGCCAGGTGCACAGAGAGGCACACCATAATCATAAATCCTGCTGCTCCATTTAAGACCGATGATCGAGATTCTCCGTTCAAAGTTATATCATCCAATAGAAGAACAACAACGTATCATACCACACATAAAATAATCTTCTCAAATTTCATAACCACTGAAGTCTGAAGCAATCCATTCCAAAAGGTTTCAAGAGAACAATTCCCCCAAGTAGTTGAATTGATGCAGTCAGCCTCTTTGTATAATGCTCAAGAACTCTCCCAAATACACATCATGAGGGGAATGAAAACACCTCCCCATGTTCACATTTTTCTTCCCTGATGATCGTGTATGAAGCTTAAGAACCCGAAGTACACCAATTCCCAAGAGCTCTCCCGAATACACATCATGAGGGGAATGAAAACACCTCCCCATGTTCACATTTTTCTTCCTTGATGATCGTGTATGAAGCTCAAGTATCCAAAGTATACCAATATACAAGGAAGGAATAATTGATAACATCGAAGAAGCAGGCCAAGTCACTGATTATCTATGCGTATGACAATCTCTGCGGATGTCAACTCTGGAATAAGTGATTATATCTCTGAATCACTGATTAAGCACTCAAGTGAAAGAGCAGAGCATCCCTAATGTACACAATCTCTCTCCCCTGATCATTGCGATACCATCGAAATCACCACACACTAGTGTACCTCTTTTATCTTCAGAAACTTTCTCTAACATCACTTCCCCCATGTAGTTGAAATACTAACACTAAACACCTTGATGAGTAAAGACTTGAGTTTCTCTGCGGTCATGACATTTGTTTTCCCGGGATATCTTCAATCACATAGAAGAATTAAGTTCATCAAGTTTACTCGTCATGAGTCAAACCTTGAGTTTCTCTGTGGTAATAACATTTGTCTTCCCGGGGTATCTTCAATTACTTAGAAGTATTAAGTTCATCAAGTTTACTCGTGTTTAGGTGCTTGTATCCTTACGCCTTGCTGGTTTTTTGACACTTCAGAGTCAGCAAATCATTATAAGCCCGTATACTAGAAATTTGTTGAGAAGAACACTTGAACTCTTGTGAGAATCAACTTGTTGAAGACTCTCTATGACTATTTTTATCAACCCATATGTAGACAATTTGAAGTGACCACTGAAGAAGAAAACCCGATATACCATACTTGAAACTGAAGTCAACTTCCCCACATTTGTATCTTAAGCTTGCACCTAACGATGGAAGAACGGTGTCGAGACTTTATGCTTCAAGCAAATCTCTAAGTACTCACTACCCAAACAAAGTATGAGACATTAACACCTCTTGTGATTATCCACACCGTCATATGCGTGTGACACTGAGTAAGACAAAGTAACTCCTAATAGTGATAGTTAACCAGGTCTTCAACCATCCACCTCGATTGCTGGTAACTAGATAAACCAAGTTTTCAACTCAAATTCTTAAGCCCGAGCAAGTTATCAAATAAGAACACGCCTTTGTGAAAGTCAACTTCAATCTCAAATAAGTGATAAATGATTAACTCTGAAGTAGTCAACTTGTGTCAAATGTCCAACACATTACAATAGTCAATATCAACGCCTCGAGGAGTCACTGCTAAAGAATGTGAGCAAGTCTAATTGGGGATTGAATCTGACTTATAAATCTCTCCCAATTAGTGCTCTCCCCTAAACCGACAATATTTTTGATAAATGCCCAGATTAAGAAGAAGTCTTTAGATCATTAAATGCAACTCGTCTTTAGTCTTCTAACATGTAGCAGAAAATGTAGAACAAACTGTAGACTCGACCTTCTTCAAGATTGTGCAGTTGGGGAATAGATAGTTAACATCTTCAACTCACACCAAAAAGCATCCCACCAAAAAGCATCCCAATTAACTTACATCTTGCAAATCCCCTTAACTAAAATCCCTCCCAATCAAACAAGAACAGAAATATGTTCATCAAGGAAATCAGCAATCATGCCGCAACGAACACACAAGATGGTAACACCAAACTACCAATCACATCAAACAAGAACAGAGAGATTGTTCGGAATCATCATGTTGATGTATACGTGGAGCATTAACCGGAAGCACTTTGTCGATAAACTCATCAATCCGAGTGAAGATGTCAACCAACGGCTCTTAGAAGAGAAAAACTCCATGTGAAGATGATCCGATAAGAAGAAGCTCGGTTCTTACATGAGTTTAGAGCCGTATGACCATTTATATTCTCAAATATCAATCAACAATGCAAAAAATTCACACCTCTTCTCCCTCTCAGGAATTGCATACGGAGATGCCATTCTTGATTAAACAAGTGAACATTATCCAAATGTAGTCTATTCACACTTCTCCCCCGCAAAATTAGCACAGGATGTCGCCATCGTCATTATAGTTGAGAAAGTGGAATCAGAAAAACAATCAACAGTAGCCCGGTTCACTTGATGACTGAAGCGCATGGAAAAAGTATGAAGCATGTTGATGAGAATGCTCATAATAGAGAAGATTTCTCTTCTTCAGAAGATAAAGCGCACTGACACGTACCCTTTTCTTTTCTTTAGAGTACGAGGCCTGAACTGATGTGAACAGACGTCATAAGAAGATTTCTCTTCTTCGGTAGATAAAGCGCACTGAAACGTACACTTTTCTTTTCCTTAGAGAACGAGGCATGAACTGATATGTTCATACGTCATAATGTTGAAGTATGAGGCCTGAACTGATGTGAACAGACGTCATAATCTCTCTCTTTTCAGCTCTCTTAGCAAAACATGTAATCATCCCCATTATCATTCTGTAGGCTCTTTGTCGTGATAGCTGATGGAGAAAACCCAATATGATGAATTTAACCTTGAAGTAAACTAACCTGAACTCGTGACTTATACTTGCACATATGTAACAAAGAGCGGTGCCGATTTCCATTAGCATCTCTAAGTACTCTCTAAGTACTCTATACTCATCATCCAACCAACCATCAAGTAATAGACGTACTTTACCTCTTGAAAATCCACAATTGAATGTGACACTGAGCACTATAACATAACTCCTTAAAGTGATAGTTAATTTGTGGTGGTGTGAGCCCAATTCCCCCAAGTGGTAAAAGAAAAGGTAAAAGACACCCAACAATAACTAGATTTCCAAGTCTTCGTTTTTGATAATAAGCATTGAACAAGGATCATGAAGAATCTTCATCCAACCATCCCCGATACCTTCAGATGCTAAGTACACTCACCCGTGATAATTCACTTCAACCTCAAATAAATAATACTGAATTAACCCCGTTGTCACATTTTCTGGTTAACTTCTCAAATCTAGCCTTATTTGACATTTAAACGAACTTTGATAATGGTTTCATCCCGACCATGGTTAGAAGCACATAACCCCGTAAAACATTGTAATAACCAAACTGCCATAACAAATATCCAAACACACATCCAATTCATGAAGTACACTCTTTTATCCCTTTTTCGAAACAGAAACCGTAACACCAGCATCAAATAAGAGATCTCAATTACACTTTCTCTTCTCCAAGATGGTTCCATCAATACGGGATTTTACTACTCTATGGTTTAAACCGAGAAATGATTTCTTTCGCGGGATTTTACAAAACCAAGAATAAACCGTAAGATAGATCCGGAAATGCACTTTACTAATACCAGGATGTTTCCATTATTACGGGATTTTACAAGTCTATGATTTAAACCAAGAAATAGGTTCTTTCACGGGATTTTAAAAAATCAAGACAAAACCATAGACAATGTTAGCTTGAATGTGTTATGACAACTTTGGTTTCGGTGAATATATGTTTTAGGGGAACATGCAGTGGTTCATCAATGGTTCATTATCCAACATCATCAACCATCCAATCAACACTTTGGTAAACACATCATTCACGCAATCTGTCGGCTATTGTAGTGACCACATGGAGAAGTAAACCTGATATACCAAACTTGATCATGAAGTAGAATTCCCCAGATTTGTTACTTAACCTTGTACCAATCCTTGTGAAAAGAAACGGTGTACCCAATGTACTAAACCTCTTGACGTATCCTCAACTGCGTGAGACACCGAAGTGATAATTACGTTGTGGGTTAGGCAAGAAGAAATCACAACCGTAATTAAATAGCCAAGTCTTTCTCACCCTCTATAAACACCCAAACAATTCATCTTCGCAGAAGGGTAGAAAGAAAGAAGACGAAATAAGTAACCGTGCCCGAAAAATCTCACTTCAAATCCAAATAAAAAATACCGTCCAAACAACTCCTTAGTTAACCTTAAGCAATTCAAGCCAAGCCGTGACATAATGATCATCGTGAAAATGTATATACCAAAGTATCAACCCTCATATCACAACAGCAATCATCATCATACCAAATTTCCAAGCCTCATAACGAATCTCATCATTTCATCAACTCACATCATCAAATCTCATTATCTTATCGTATGATCAAATCTCGAGAAGCCCATATGACCCAATCATGTGTGCAAACCAAACTTGGTTACTTATAAAACTCAAGGCCCGGTCTATGAAAAACAATCCAATCGTCCAAGTAGAGCCTGTAAAGCAATAAACTCAATACCAAATTAGTAACACCGGTCAAGAAGCTCAAGCCCAAGTGAGGTCACCACCTTCGATAAATCATTTCACAAATATTAAGCTCAAGTCATGATCATATGTATCTTTCCGTGAAAATTTATGAGACCAAGAATACCACTCTTTACGCCAATATATTAAAAATGTATCCAAAATTTTATTTGCCAACAAAAATTCGGATGACACAAATTGAGTAGTATATTCAGAACAATATTACCCCATATCCAAAAAACCCACAGCGCATGAAATTGTAGATCCAAGTCCATTATCCAGATTATATCAACACACAATATGTGATCCACGATCCAACTTCAGCCCATGTGAGATTAGAATTAAAACACGGCAAACAAGGTAACAAGTCCTACCCTAATATCACGAGTATAAACATGCCACTAATCACACTTGATACCCTAATCCCTTAAAATTATCTATGTCGGCTCCCATTACATACAAACTATAAAGTACAAAACCATAAAACATTTAACCATGAGGCTTTAGAGCACATATTCGTGAGTACCCTTGATACCAAATTCAACATCATGAGGCCCAGTCCAATAGAGATTCGGGTGTTAAAAAAACATCAAGCCCGATCAAAAATAACCTTACCAAGCCCATCATTCATATATCCAAACCTGAACCAAACTCTCATAAATGTTAGAAACCGGTTATAAAAGAGACTTTACCTAAAAATTAGGTTATTATCTCTTAACCCTAATCTCACCCCAAAAAAAAATGCCTCCCACTCCTCATTTCTCACAAACCAGATCTCTTCACAAACAATTCAATCCAATCTCAATATACAAAAAATTGAAAACATCTTGTTAAGACTCTCATATAATCGAATCCTATAAACACAAAGTACATCCCAATCCAACCCTTGTCGTTATTAGCAGCTCAATCCGAATAATGAACAAAACTTCAAGATCATTAGTATATGGTCTCGGGTAAGGTTGTATTCGATTTGTGTTTAGTCGATGTTTAAATTCGTCCTTGTGTATAGTTTTTATGAGTCTTGAACGAAACAAAGATAAAAATTATAACCGATTTGTTATAATTCTTTTTCTTGATATATTCGGACATAGAAGATGGAGTATAAATATTCAAAACAAAAATCAGTGATGAATTATTTTCGTGTTGTGGACCTTTAAAGTCTTATATTCTTTGAATGTCACGAAAAGGATCTGAGATTTATTTTACTTTTGGTTCGAGACTAGATGTTTAGAGATAGTAAAGATTTGATTCAGACCAGATTTTAATGCTTCGAGTCTTGATGTGTGATAAGTGTTAATGGACTGATGATGGTTAACTAGAGGTCGAGTATGCTGTGGTAAATGGTTTGGTCTTGTGGTCTAGTCATTTAGCTTCTTCTTCATCCTTTCTGTCACAAGTCGGTCAAGGGCACAAGTCGCTAGCCCATAAATAGCACCAAGTCGCCACGACAAGTCCCACGACAAGTCGCCACGACAGCAAGTGACTCAATTGCCAACTCGCTAGGATGAAAATAAACTTTTTCCGATGAGTTTTTCCGACTACTTTTCCGGCCAACTTCATATTTACCCAGAAAAATTGCATAAAAGATGCACCATTTGACCCTTTATGACCAAAGAAAAATGACCAGATATTCATATTTTGGACAAAGCCTACATATACAGAACTTGGAAATAAAAAAAAGACTTGGACACATGTTTGAACCAGTTAAGACCATAGACCAAAAGAAGAATACCAAGACATGATAAACTGTTTACCAAAGAATGTATTCCGACCACAAACGTATCAAAACCAGTTTCAAATAAGCAAATAAGTATCAAGACCACAAAAGCATCAAAACATCATGAAACCAGTTTCGAAACCACAAAAAAATCATCAAGACACAACAACCTTGCTCTGATACCAATTGTAGGATCGTTATTTTATTGTGTTTAATGATTCGGGTGGTCTTGGATGATCAAAATACATGTTTACCATTTTAGAGAGAGAAAGTAGAGAGAGAGAGATTTCTTGGTAGAAACTTGGTTCACAAAAGTTGTAAGGTTAGACTGAAAAGCTCCACGCCTTCCATGGATGGAAGGGGTATTTATAGTTACATAAAATACGACCTCCTATCGGCCTGTGGATCAGGCATACAGTGGGTAAAGACCCGTCCTTCCTCCACGGTGTTGCTCTAAACTAAACTACGCTACAAACTAACTAATAACTGCTAAATAACGTAACTAACGACAAATCTATGAGCTAACTTATGCTAGATAATATTTGGGGTGACCAAATCTTCACTATGGAATTTTCTAATTCCTAACATAAATCTCTCATACACTCTCATTCTCTTCTAACATATAGATCACTTGATCTAGAGAGTTGTTCTTCTTTCTTTCTATTTGTGATCCTCATATAGGTCCTTCTCTAAGGCGAGATCACGAGCATTCTACAAGTCATCCAAGCAAGGGGTCCTTGATTGATTTGTCACTTCGCAAGATTTCTGTAGCGAAGATCTTGTATTTGATATTTCACATATTTGTTGTGTAATAGTAGTGTTGGTTTGGTCCACCGTGCTACGGACTCGGTATCTACCTTGTACCGGAAAAAGTGTAAGCAACGTTGTAAAGGCTTCTCCGCCAAGTGAAGGAGTTTGTTGACATAGTGCTTGAACTCTCGAGTAGGTGACTCAGGGAGTGGAGTAGGTCAAGGAAGGTGTCCTTGTAGCCGAACCACTATAAATCGGTTGTGTCATTTCTATCCCTTAACTTTATTTATTTGTTTACATTATCATTAGATCTATACGTTCTCAACATCCATACGATTTCACATAATATCGAATCTAAAGTTTTTGAAATCAACTTAAAATCGGCAAAACTATTCAACCCCCCCTTCTAGTTTTCCACAATTGGCATCAAGAGCTAAGTTTATAAAAGTTTTAAAGTAAAATTGTATTTTAAAAACTTTTCGATCACTATGGGTTCTGACAATTATAAGGAAGGGCAATCTATGCAACGACCGCCACTACTTGAAACTAATGGTTTTATATATTTGAAAAATAGATTCGGAACATATGTGAAGTCTAAAGATATTGATCTTTGGTACATTATTGTTGAAGGTGATTTTGAGGCTACCTTAAATGATGATAAGGGAAATTTAGTTAACATACCTCATGATAAACTAAATGATGAAATGAAGAAAAAGCTTTCTAAAAATAGTGAAGCAAAAATGGTTTTATATAATGCTTTACCGAAAAAGGAATTTGAAAGAATTTCTTTACTCAAAACCTCTAAAGAAATTTGGAATTCTTTAATTGTAACTCATCAAGGCAACGAACAAGTTAAAAATAATAAAATTGATTTATTTGTTCAATAATATGAATAATTTTCAATATCGGATGAGGAAACTATAGATCATTCATTTGCTAACTGTAATACTATTATTACATCTTTACAAGCACTTGATGAAACTTTTTCTAGCCGTAAACATGTTAGGAGATATCTAAGGGCACTTCCATCGAAGTGGAGATCTAAGGTGACGGCGATCGAAGAGCCAAACGATTTGACAACTCTCACCCTTGATGAATTCATAGGCAATCTAAAAGTCTACGAGCTTGTTCTTGCTAAAGACTCCGAAGCCTCAAAGGTAAAAGAGAAACACAAATCTCTTGCCTTAACAGCCAAAAAGGCTTCAAGCGATGAAGAGAACTCCTCCTCGGGTAGTGATGATGAGGAGTACGCTATGGCGGTAAGTGACTTTAAAAAGTTATTCAGAAGAAAGGGAAGATACGTCAAACAACCGTATGATGATAAGAAAGGCTTTCGGAAAAGCAAAGAGGAAGAAAAGCCAAAAGATGATCGTACTTGCTTTAAATGTGGGGACCCAAACCACTTTATTAGTAAGTGTCCCAAACGGGATGATCAAAAGGCGTTCGTGAGCGGCACCTGGGGAATGAGAGACGAGGAGGACGAAGAAATTTGTCTCATGGCAAATGACGAGGTATGTCATGAACACTATAGTAGTTCATCACTTGATGACGACTCATTGCATAATGAATATGACAAACTATGTAATATTAGCTTAAAACTAATTAACAAAAATAAGCTTTTAAAGAGTCAAAATCAACGTTTAGATAAAGAAGTCATAGAATTAAAAGCAAAACTAAAACATTTAGAAAAGGGTAAAATAGCAAGTGGTGAATGTGAACATTGTGTTCAACTTCAAACACTAGTTGATCATTTAGATTCTAAAATTGCTAGAATGAGTACGAACACTTTAGATACAATACTCGATGGTGTTAAAACCGGTAAAGGGTCTAGGTATTCAATAACTTCATCCATCAACTAGTGAAAGTAACGAAACAAAATTTGTTAAAGAACTAGAAAAACCAGCCACTGTTGTGGCGGATCCCACGGATCCCCTAAAAAGGGAACCGGCTAGTGGACAGACTGGGATCCGTGGATCTGCTGTGATAACTAGTGGTAATAACGTAGCTTCTTCATCTAGAACTGAGTTCGTTATCGTTAATAGGAAGAAACCAACACATGTCACCACTAGACATCCACCTGCAAAATATAATCCTACTTTTGCAAGAAACAAAGCACCATCTTTTCAAAAACATAATGCATCTAGGAGACCTAATACCGTTTATCCAAGAAGTAACCATCAAATGGGATGGAACCCTAATATGCAAAACGGTTTTTCTTTTCAAAACTTTGCTCCATGGAATGCATACTCATCTTATCCACACATGTCTAACATAAATGGAATGTTTAACACTAATGGACTCATGAACAAATGGGGACCAAACTTTTGAGTTTATTATTGTTTTAGGTGTGCTTAAAGGTCGACCTAGACCCCGATGAATGGATCAAGGATCGCGGGTGCACGAGGCACATGACCGGCAATAAGGATCTATTCTCCACATATGAATCCGTAAATGGAGGTAATGTGGTGTTTGGAAATAGCAAAAGTAGAATCATCGGTAAAGGTACGATTTCTAACAAATCTCTAACCATTAACGATGTGTGTCACGTAGAAAACCTAAACTTTAACCTCTTAAGTATAGGACAAATATGTGATACAAAGTGCAATGTACTTTTTACCGAAACCTGCAGTAAGATACTTAAAAATGGCATAACCATAGGAAGAGGAATTAGGAAACATGGAGTCTATGTCATTAAAATCGGTAATGAACCTAAAGACAAACTATGTCTTACCTCTATGGGTGATACTTCGACCTTATGGCATCGAAGATTGGGTCACACCAATATGCGACCTCTTCAATCGCTATCATCCAAAGATCTAGTAAGAGATCTACCTAAGTTAAAATATGAACATCATTTTTGTGATGCTTGTAATGTAGGTAAACAAGCTCATTCAAGTCATAAAGCTAAAAACATGGTGTCCACAACTAGGTGTCTAGAATTACTACATATGGATTTATTTGGTCCATCCACTATCCAAAGTTATGGAGGCAACTACTACACTTTGGTAATAGTGGATGACTACTCTAGGTATACATGGACAAAATTTTTAAAGAACAAAACGGAAACCTTTAATTACTTTGAAATATTGAGCAAAAAGATCCAAAGACAACTAGGAAGTCCTATAGTGTCTATTAGGATGGATCATGGTAGGGAATTCGATAATGAAGTGCAATTTGGAGCCTTTTGTGACGCTAATGGTATTACTCACAACTTCTCGGCTCCACGCACTACACAATCGAATGGGGTAGTAGAAAGAAAGAATAGAACTTTTCAAGAAATGAGTAGAACCATGCTTAATGAACAATCCATACCTCAAAAATTTTGGTGTAATGCCGTTGATACCTCAACGTACATACTCAATCGAGTCTTAATTAGACTAATCTTAGGTAAAACTCCATATGAGTTACTCTGAGGCAAAAAGCCTACGTTAAATCACTTTAGAGTCTTTGGAAGCAAATGCTTTATTCTTAACACTAAAGATTACCTTACAAAATTTGATCCTAAATCAAATGAAGGTATCTTTCTAGGTTACTCGCCAAATAACAAAGCTTACGTCATATTAAACAAAGAAACAATGAAGGTAGAAGAGTCATTAAACATAAAATTTGATGAAAGTCCACCTAAACCCTCTCCACCTCTTTTCGATGACGAGATCATAGAAAGTGAAGCTATTGTAATAAAGAAAAAGATAAATGAAGAAGAAGAACCTTTAAATGATGAAATCATAAACATTAAAGAGTCCAATGATCACCCCGTAGATAAAGTCATAGGAAAACTAAACGAACGAACATTAAGGTCTCAAGTTCAAAACCAAAGTAGCTTGTTTTGTTTCGTTTCAACCATAGAACCTAAGAACACACAAGAAGCTATAAAAGATGAAAGTTGGGTAATGGCTATGCAAGAAGAACTAAATCAATTCATTTCTAATGATGTTTGGACACTTGTCCCTCCACCTAGTAATCAAACCATAATAGGAACAAAATGGGGTTATAAGAACAAATTAGATGCAAACAGAGTAGTGTCTAGGAACAAGGCTAGACTCGTTGCCCAAGGGTATAACCAACAAGAAGGAATAGACTTTGATGAGACCTATGCCCCCGTGCCTAGATTAGAGTCTATAAGAATACTTCTTGCATATGCTTGTGCTAATGATCTAAAGCTTTATCAAATGGATGTCAAAAGCACTTTTCTAAATGGTTTCATTAATGCAGAAGTATATGTAGCTCAACCTCCTGGCTTCATCGATTTTGAAAAACCCAAACATGTTTATAAATTAAAGAAAGCCCTTTATGGTCTTAAACAAGCTCCAAAAGCTTGGTATGATAGACTCAATTCCTTTTTAATCAAACACAACTATACCATGGGGTTAATTGACAACACAATTTTTACTAAGAAAAGAGAGTCACATATAATCATAGTGCAAATATATGTAGATGATATTATATTCGAATCCACTTGTCAAGACATGTGTGATGATTTCTTTAAAATCATGCATGACGAGTTCGAAATGAGTATGATGGGAGAACTTAGTTTCTTACTTGGTCTACAAATTAAACAAGTAGAAGATGGTATCTTCTTTAATCAATCTAAATACATAAAGGAGATGTTAAAGAAATTTGGTCTAGAAGAGTCAAAACCAATTAGGACACCAATGTCATCCGACACCAAACTCACAAAAGATGAAGACGGCGAATCCGTAGATAATACTAAATATCGTGGCATGATAGGTAGTCTTCTCTACCTCACGGTAAGTAGGCCGGATATCATGTTTAGCGTTTGCTTATGTACTAGGTTTCAAGAAGACCCCAAAACATCACACCTAGAAGCCGTAAAAAGAATATTTAGATACATTAAGGGAACAACACAATTAGGATTATGGTATCCTAAGAGCACGGGAGTAGAAACAATTGAATATGCAGATTCTGACCATGCAGGTGATTACGTTGATAGAAAAAGTACAAATGGGGTGTGTACTTTCATGGGATGTTGTTTAACGTCTTGGTTTTCTAAGAAACAAACGGCACTAGCAATATCAACAACCGGAGCCAAGTACGTCTCCGCCGGCAAAGCATGCCAACAAGCACTATGGATGAAACAAGCGTTAGTAGACTACGACATTCATCTAAGAAACATAGCCATCCTATGTGACAACAAAGGTGCCATCGATTTAAGCAAGAATCCGGTATTGCATTCTCGCACAAAGCATATAGAGATTCGTCACCACTTCTTAAGAGACAATGTTCAAAAGGGGAACATTTCTATTGAGAAGGTAGCATCCGAAGATAACATAGCCGACGTCCTCACCAAAACGTTGAAGCGGGAACAATTCAACCTACTTCGTCTTGGTCTTGGTCTAATGGAACACACGTTGTAACTTATTTGACTCTACAAGGTATGTAAACACTAGCCTTCTTCTTTCTGAGTCTAGGATCTCTACTTCACGCACAACTCACAAACAAAACGGGAATTTTCAAAACCCAAGATGAGTTTTCCACTTATAGCTTTCTTATTTTTTTTCACATTTTCAAAGAAAACCTACTTTCACAATGTTTTCTAAAAAGGATGATACCTTCCCGTCTCAATTTCACAAAAGTAATTTCTCACGTCTAGGACAAATCGCTTTTTTATTATTAATACAAAGTAAAAACCCATTTTCATTGCATCTCATGTCTTTTGAATGCTAAAGGGGACACATAACTTATATGTGTTTTCGGGTACATTCATTTAAGCTACAATGAATTAGGAGCATTGACAACACAAAATTACGTACTTATGTACTAAATATGTGTTTTCGGGTTATCTCAATAGGATGTTTTTATACTTCTAGTTTATTTTCTATTTCTTTTTAAGGGTCGAGATAACCGCAACTCCAAATAGTTTGCATATAGGCAAATAATAGGCAAAAATGTTTCCAAAAGGAAAATTTTGTGCTGCCTGAATCACCAGACCCACGGATCCCAGCCTTCATGCTGGACTGATCCCTCAAGGGAAGGATCCGTGGGAACCGTGAAACAGAAGCTGATTTTACCTTCTATTTTTTCACTTTGGATGAAAATTCCACATTTGTTTCATTTTTGAGAGTATGCTCTTTAATGCTTGTGTTCTCATGATCACATGCCTTGAATTCATATTTAATCATTAGATTTTAATCCACATTTTGGGTCAAGCATTCATTACAATGCTTTGTTTTTTTTCTATATATAGAACTCCAAAAATGCTTTCATAATCCATCTAATCCTCACATACACAACACACCATGTCATCCAAAAACCCATTAGATGAATCACCTAGTACAAACAATCATTCTCATGATACCCAAACCTTTGTACTACCACCATCCAAAATACCACAATCAAACTCTAGGATATCCACACGGATTAGCATACGATCTTGTTGTTTAACAAAACCAACCTCAAATAACTCACCACAAGATGCTTCCATTATAGCACCCCCTCATCACAAACAAGTACACCAACTTCATCACCACCCAAAATAACTCTTTTGGAACTCCTTAAGACTCCAACAAGATTTAACCAACCTAAAGAAAAAGAATTAGTCTTTTCAACACCCCCCACATCTCCAAATACTATATTTCAAGATCTTGAAACATCACCACCATTAGCTCCAATCACATTACAAGAACATCTAGGTTCTTTTCCACCACTATTTACAAACATTTCGGATATTGATCCATATTTTCCTATTTTTCCACCACAACTTCCGCATAACTCAAATCAAAACAACCCGGAAAACTTCCGCACTCATTACCCACATAATTTACATTGTGAACATTGCCAATCCACTAGGGGAATTGCAATAGAAGTTAGGGAAGAAATGCGTTTCATACTCAACCTCATCCTTGATCGCATCAATACCATTACTCATCAAAACCTCCATCCATAACCTTATGCAAGCATGGAAGGAATCACTACTACTATTTTTTACTTTCAGTATTATTTTTCTTTTGAAGTCATTTTCAAGAACAAGTCTTGTTCTTATTTTTACATGCTTGTAAGTGGCATAAATACCACTACAATTTGTTGTTTTATTACAAGGCCTTATTTACATACCTTGGCTCCCAATCTTGATTCTCGGCAACCACAAGATTATTTAAGCATGTTACTAACCTTTCTTTTTGTAGAATTTTTATTTTTCTTCACTTGACGCCCCAAACAAGGGGGAGCTACCGTCAAGGGGGAGTAAGAAATACGTAGACTAGTTTTTCCTCCAAGGGTTAACTTTTTGTTTTGACAAAAAGGGGGGAGAAGAAATAAAACTTAGGGGCTCTAAAAACTTACATCTATTCTTAAGTTTTACTCATCATAACATTATGTTTTGTCATCAACAAAAAGGGGGAGATTGTTAATACAAATAAACCATAAAAACGTTTTTTAATATTTTGCGATCTCTTTGTGTTTTGTTGATAACAAATATAATGTTGTCTTAAGTATAATTATAAGGATAAATGTTATTTTTGTAAAGCATTTACATATAGCCATTTAAATACAAAAATGTAGTAATTAAGCATTTGTTGTAATAGTTTATTAGGATGGGTAAAAACCATAACCCATGGACCATAACCCATGGATCTTAACCCATACCCAAGAAGACTAGATACAATGTATACTTAGATACATTGAATCTAAAGAAAACCCATGGACCAACCCATAACCCATGACCCATAACCAAAAAACCCATGGGCAAAGAGGAGCGTTCCACGGATCCCTAGGTTTACACTAGACGGATCCCAAGTGGAAGGGATCCGTGGGATCCGGGGAACAGTGAAGAATTTTGAATATAAATAGAGAGCCATTTCTTCATTCTAACTCACCCCTCTTCTTACTAAATCTCTCATACACTCTCATTCTTTTCTAACATATAGATCACTTGATCTAGAGAGTTGTTCTTCTTTCTTTCTATTTGTGATCCTCATATAGGTCCTTCTCTAAGGCGAGATCACGAGCATTCTACAAGTCATCCAAGCAAGGGGTCCTTGATTGATTTGTCACTCCGCAAGATTTCTGTAGCGAAGATCTTGTACTTGATATTTCACATATTTGTTGTGTAATAGTTGTATTGGTTTGGTCCACCGTGTTAGGGACTCGGTATCTAGCTTTGTACCGGAAAAAGTGTAAGCAACCTTGTGAAGGCTTATCCACCAAGTGAAGGAGTTTGTTGACATAGTGCTTGAACTCTCGAGTAGGTGACTCAGGGATTGGAGTAGGGCAAGGAAGGTGTCCTTGTAGCCGAACCACTATAAATCGGTTGTGTCATTTCTATCCCTTAACTTTATTTATTTGCTTACATTATCATTAGATCTATACGTTCTCAACATCCATACGATTTCACATAATATCGAATCTAAAGTTTTTGAAATGAACTTAAAATCGGCAAAACTATTCAACCCCCCTTCTAGTTTTCCACAAGATGATTAAAAACTACACTTGCTTAAACTAGTTTCATATCATAGATTGATGTGATTGTGTTAACCTCTTAACATGTTGGTTATGATAATTAGTTGGAAGACTAATCTATTGTTCTTACAAGTTAAACCTTTGTCAAGATTTTAGTTCCTAAAAACAAGCATTACGTTTTACCAATCAATTCAAGATCAATTCAAATTTCATAAATCTACATACATAAACTTAAACACAAAAACATCCACTTGTTTCATCAAATTGCTTAAGAAATGGTCAATACATAAGGTAATCGATCATAGACAAAAGGCTACAATTGATTCTCAACAACTAATCTTACGACCTTTTAGATATTTCCAACCAATCCAATTTGATAATCAAAAAGCGTTTCTATTACAACCACAACTTAGTTCCTTTGTATAATCAAGAATAATGGGTAAAAATAATCATCCATAGACAAAATGATTATGACTAGTTGAATAACAATAAGTTCATTCGACCTCTACGATTACTATCAACTAATCAAACTTGATTACAAATGTCACTATGAAACTTTAGCACAATTGGATCTTAGAATCAACTTGAAATTGAATTAAAACATGTTAACACAATCACTAACTAATCATATGATAATCAACATCATTTAAGCAAGTGTATAAAGAAACTAGCCACTCATAGCAAACATGAACATAAACTCAGAACTTTGAACATTAGAAAACATGATTAAAAGTATTACAATGATTGGAATAAGATTACAAATGGTGAAGTAATGATCCCCAAAATATTGGGGTAGACTTCTTGGTGATTTGGCCTCCAAATGTGGAAATTCTGGAACTCCAAACTTTCCTGAACTTCTAAGGACGAATTTGAGAGCTTAAAGCTTTGTTTGATGAGTAGAGAGATTTGTATTTTGAAGTGTTTCTTTAATAAGCTCACAAATGGCCTCTATTTATACTACTTCCAAAGCCTAGGATATTAATTGCTGAACTTGGCCTCCACGGAGTAAGGAAGGGACTAGAATACACCAAGAGAAGGACCTAGAATCGTTTGGATGCAAAGGGGAAACTTAGTGATGAAGATTTGGCAGATGCAGCTTCTCCAACCGGATCGGTTATATGACCAACCGATCCGGTTGGTCTTCTAAAAAAGGGCCAACCGTTCCGGTTGCGGGTGGCGACCGAACGGTTGGTGATGGTATTTTAGCGTTTCTGGTCATATTCCAACCGATCCGGTTGGATTTCCTGAGTTACGGAAACTTTGATCTTTCTTTCTTTATCTTGTAGAACTTGGTTCTTCAATCACTATGGTCTTCAAAGGTCCTTGAGATACTGATTTAGGCTTCACTGAAACGGGAATCTTCTATTTGCTGAACATTTCTTTATTTTCCTTCCGTTTCCCTGCACTTGGTTATAAACACTAGACAAACATCTTTTGATGCGTTTTAGCACTATAATCATGCAAATATAACCAAATAACATATATAAAAGCACACATAACGCTACTAGAAACATGCACAATCTGAGCGTTATCAAACAGGAACACGGTTAATTTGCTAAGTCACTAAAATTTGGTACAAAGGGGGTAGGCTTATTACAGTTGCTTCGGTTCGACTTACCATATATTTTGGTACGATGTAATCAATTTGGTAAAATGTGCCATATTATAAAGATAAAATTTGAGTCGTCCAAAGTACAAGTCGGCCGAAGTACAATAATCTTACATATACTTACACACATGTATATTTTTTCAAATTAAATTATGAGACACTTGTCATAATTTTAATGTGGTCGTCCAGTCACCCGGTCCCGAATTGAGTTTTTTTAGACATGTACTTTTTTTTCTCTGGTTTGGAATTTTCTAATAATTCATTAGCTCCAAAAACCATGTTTTTTCATTTACAAAACTAATGTACATGGAAGAAAAGGACCATTAATTCAATATGTACAACATCAAACGTGTCTCACTTCCCTAGAAGCGATCCTCGATAACAAAAAATCTAATCCAATGTCAGCCATAGTCACCAAAACAACAACCACCACCATACACCGCCATCAAGTCCCATCATGCTCCAACATCAGTTCGTTTCTGACATTCAAAAAAATGTGTTGATCTACTGCACAAAACATAACTTTACCCAAAAAAAATGATATGTCTGAAATTCCAAAAATATAAGTGATATGGAAGACATACTTGAAAGAGAAATACATTTATTTGTTTTTCTAGGAACATCACATAAAACATAAATTAAGCAATGGAAAAGTAATCAAAGAACACGATAAACTAATACGTCAGACCCTCCATACTATATAGTATGAGAGAATAACTGTGTATTTTCCGTCCATACCGTCTTCAACTACTGAAATTTGATCAGGCCGCAAGGGTTGTTCCATAGAAGTCTCTTGTTTAGTAAAAAAAAGACTAAGTAGTGTATGAACAATTGTATAAACACAAACCTCCGATTCGAATGAACTTTTAGTCACAATTATCAATAAATTTTGAATTTATCCGCAAAACAACAACACTGATATACAAATCAAGTTCGAATTTATCATAGCTACAAAATAAAAACTAACAATAAGCACATCGTATTAGCGAATTATGTCAATAAATTAAGTGAAAAAAGGAAAAAAAATAACAAATCGGATTAGGGTTTTAATTAACTCGATTTAAAGCATTAAATTGTTAAAACTGTGTAGAAAACTAGAAGGGGGTTGAATAGTTTACCACTTAAAAACTCTGCATTGAAATTTATTGAAAGATCAATTGATATTGATCTTAGATATGTTTATGAAATATGTAAGCAATATGTAAAGAGTAAATAAGGAAAGAAATGATCAAACCACAACAAGTTTTTTATATTTGTTCGGTCTACAAGGACTCTTTCTCCTAGCCCTACTCCACTCCCCGAGTCTCACACTCGAGAGTTTAACTTCACTAGTCAACAAGCTCCTTTCACCGGTGGAGAAACCTTTACACTTCGCTTACACTATTTCCGACACTAAGCTAAATGTCTAGTTCTTTCCAAGGGTACAACCACTCCCACACACAATGTATTTTGAGGACTAAAATACTAACCACTCACACTTACAAGATTATGATAGTTTAGTACAACAATGAAGTATGAATCAACACAAGATCATACAACACTAAACAAACAAGACTTCCAACTTCTCGTTGAAGCTTGAATGTGACTTGATCTTCTTTGCTATAAAAGAGATCACTAATATGATATGAAACTGAGTTAGAAAGGTTAGAGAGAATATATGTATGAGAGTATGATAGAAAGGGATGAAAAACCACTTGGTTTGGCTTTTGCTATTTATAGCCAAAACCATCAGCATCCTCCACGGACCGGGGACCCCTTAAAAGGGTTCCGCCCATTATGGATTTTGGTGCCGCCAAGGTTTGACAGCATGATATAAAGATCTTGCCAAAGTCAACCATATCTATGCAAGATTGTGTAAGATATGAAGAGTCCAAATTTACACAAAATATCTAATGAAATCTTCCAATGATTTCCATGATGCATCACATGATATCATGTGTTGTTTTTCTATTTTTAAAAATATGGAAATACATAAGTAATGTTTAGTTTTTAAGAAACTAAAGCATTCTAAAAACTACTATCATACATTATGGTTAGAATCATATTAAGATATGATTAGTCACAATGTAAATGCTTAAATGATGAAGATATTGTTTGAAAAAGCTTGTTTTAATATCTATTAAACTTGACAAGCTTTAAGCTTTATAAAAATTAAATTTACTTTTGTCGTTAACAAAACTTAGGTAAAGATAAAAAAAATAACATTTAAGGACGATATTTGTATTAACAATCTTCCCTTTTTGTTGAAGACAAAATATAAATTTTATTTTTATAAAAGATACAAAGATTGTATAAGAGTTATAAAAATATTAGTTTTAGAACTTGAAAAAGAAATGATAATGCAAGTGTATGATGTTTGACTTTTTCAAAAAGTCAAAGTCTTCATTAGTTAAGGCATGATGTTGACTTTTTCAAAAAGTCAAAGTATCCAGTTGACTTTTTCAGAAAGTCAAGTATTACCAATGAAGTATCATGTTGACTTTTTCAGAAAGTCAATGTATGCAGTTTGACTTTTTCAGAAAAGTCAAATATAACCAAGTTCTATATATTTCTCCCCTTTTTTGTCTCAACAAAAAGAAGATACGTTGCGGAATGTATAATGAGCCCGAGTCATTATCTCCCCCTTGATCAAAGCTCCCCCTAAATTGGGTGCCAATGGGAAGATACATGGATTGTGAAAAAGCTAAAAACAAATTGTTAGTAATAATCATCATTCACAAGCATTTCCAAACACTATGTAATAAGCACCAACAATATAGAAAACACCATTCATTAGTTAAAAATTTTCATGATTTAAAAACCATGAAAAGAGAACACAATGAAGTGTTTAAGTACAATAATAAAAAAAAATTCTAGAAAAGTAAAATAAAAAAATGTTTAGAAAAGCTAATCTAGGACCATTCTAATGAGATGGTGGATGAGAAAGAGCGTTGAGTCGCTCAAGGATGTGATTGAGGATGAACCTCATTTCTTCTTGGAATTCATGGACCATTACCCGGGTCCGATCAATGGTTAGGGCGCTTTGCTCACAAGTTGAGCAACCATGCCTAGGGGGTAGTATGGTTGATGAGGTTGTGATGTTGGAATGGTAGATGTGTTGATGTTGGTGGTGGTGTTTGGGTTGGTGATTATGGAGGCTAGCAAAGCATTTTGCATTTGCATAGTCTCACTTAGTTGAGAATCCACCATATTTATGAATTGGTGGAGATGTTGGAGTTCCGCTTGAATCTCCTCTCTTGTGGGATTATCATCCCACATGGACTCCTCAATGTCCTCTATGTGAGGGGACATTGATGTAGGGAGTGGTTGATCCCCATACAAAGGACCATGGATGTCTTTGTGAATGGGGTGGAAGAGAAGAGGTCTTGGCCCTAACGGGGCATTTGGATCAAATAAGGGTCTAGGAGACTCATGAGCGATCCGCTCAATGGTGCCAAATGATGGCAATGGTGGTGGATGATTGGGACTAGGAGGCAAATCTTCCAAGTCTTCCAAGAAAGGATTTGGAGAAGTGGGAGGTGTGGAGAATAACTCCAAATGAATAAGGGTTGGAGACTTTGGTGGTGATGGTTTTTTTGATGTTTGGAGAGGTTCCGGTGGTGGTGATGTTGGTGTTTTTGTAGGTGGTGGAGTGGTGATGACCATGGGTGATTGAGTAGGAGTAGCCAAGGTTAGGCTTGTGTCATCCCTTATGGGAGATGAGATGGTGAGTGGAGAGGATTCGGATGAAGAGCTCAAGTTGATGAAACAACAAGGCCTTACGCTAATCCTAGCGGTTTTCTTGCAAGGCTTGGTGGAAGGTGAAGATTTTGTCATTTTGACTTGTGTTTTTTCTAGTTGATGGTAAGAATGAAGAAGGTGTGAAGATGATCATGGTAAAACCTCTTAATTTATAGAAGTGAAAAATTATAGAGAAATGTGTTTGATTTGATGTTAAACCATAGAAGGGATGAGGTTCCTAATGATTTGGAAGTGGGTTAAATGCTAGTCATATCACCCAAGTCAAGCCATACAAGAGGGATGGAGTGAAGAAGCAAAGATATGCAATAAATGTGTTCTAATGATTGTAAGATCCTAACAATCAGATTACCCACGGATTGCAAGATACCAAAATTTTGGTTCCTTCCTCTATGCAAAAGGGCTCCTTGGGTGAATTTTTCAAATTTTTGAATTTTGGTGGAAAGTTGATTTCTTATATGCCTAAGTATGTTATACTAGTTCTAATATGGGTAAAAACTAGTTAAGATTAACTTACAAGCAATGTATGGTAATTTGGAATGTCGAAATAACTGAAATTCAAAAAATTACCTGGAGGATCCACGACACCAAAACTTTATACAGACAGAACCCTAAAAAGGGTGCCGCCTGGTCTGCCTGTACATGTACGGCGGTACCAAATTGCATAACAGACGGTACCAAGTTTTTGGTGCCGTCTGATCCGTACAAACTAGAAAAGTTCACAGAGTGTATTTTCAAGTGTCGGGGACATTTCCGAAACCTGAAATTTTGCTCAAAACATGTGACATTAATCATTTCTAGTTAGGAAAAGTAAATAACACATACACAAACATAATGGAGCATAGATTTTGAGCAAGGCCAAGTGATTTTCACATTATAGTGAAAATTGGTAAAATTTGATAGCATACTTGTGCTATCCCCTGCATAATATTGTTGGCATACATCATTGTTTTGAGTTATATTATCATCCTACAAGATAAAAACAACCAAATTGTATCAAACATTAAAGATAATGTATTGTTCTAAACACTCCTTAAAACGATTCTCACTTATCTAACTTCTTGTAGATCTTGGTCATCATTCTACCAAGGCACTTTAACATCCCCTTGGTTTGCTTGAACTCCGCTAATTCATTCTCAATCTCGAGAAGAGATTCATAATACTCATAAGGTGGAAGGCGAGAGTTTGGAAGACCATCATCGGAGCTATTTGATGATGATGATGCTGGAGTTGGAGGTTTTGCTCTCTTGCCTTTTGTCTTGGCCACTCGTTCATCACTCAAAGGTACAAAGATGTAAGGGATGAGCTCATAGTGAAGGTGCATCCCTTTTGGTCTTGGTGTAACTGGTGCAAAGGCTCTATAGAGACGGATGAGAAGCATCCCGTATGGAAGAGCAACCGATCCTTGTGTTGGAATATCAATCATTCTCCTAGCGATGTAGTAAGCTAAATTGAATGGTTGATGGGTGGACAAGTTGTAGAGCATATGGCAAAAGCATTGATGTGATCCCTATTTCCTATGGTGCTAATGGCGTTGGCTCTAAGTAGTTCTTCCCATTTCTTAAATTTGGGCTTAAGTTCATTTAACTCCATTCCATATGGATCTCGGTTGACTTCTTTTCCTTAGGATAAATAGGTGCTCACGGATTACATCCTTATTTTCTAGAGGTGTTCGATAGGGAAGAGAGCAGTCATTGATTGCATCAAGGATGGTGAGTGACCACTTATCCGAGTAGACACATGTCCCTCGGTTGGGAATTCCTAGCACTTGAGCAAAGTTGGTTAAGGAGATGGTGTAGTTTTTTTTATTGATCTTAAACCTAAGACTAAACTCATCATCTTCATCTACGAAGCCGGTCACACTAGCATAGAACTCTAACACAAACCTAGGACAAATCAGTTCATCGATGTCAAGAAGATAATCGAATTGAATGGCGGCTAGTTCTTGACGGAGATTGGTATTTTCAATGAAAGATGAGTGAATGGTTCTACCCTCATGTAAATACCTTGATTCTAGACTCTTAAAGATTTCTACTTGTTCCTTGGAAAGTCTTTTGGTTTTGTGATGTTTGGGAATGTAGCCAAGGGTGTCCATGTGATCATAGAATCTTGCGGCTACCATGGTTATTCCTAGGAGCAAGAATTAACATGTTAAAAATGAGAATAAACTTACCGTTTTGGTTCTAGTGTGTGCCTATATGAAAATGATTTGGATTTGCGGTTATCTCGACTCATTTTATGCACAAAAATGGTTTTAGTGGGGTGTTTGGCAAATACCATGAGATAACCCAAATGCTCGTAATTTAATGTGGCTTCATTTGAATATACCCGGAAATGCATATTAGTTATACAATACCTTTAGTATTCAAGAGCATGCAAGTGATGAAAATCTAACGTTTCTATTTGTATTAACAATGAAAAATTGTTTTCCTACAAGTGAGAAGCTTTTCAAAATTTTGACATGGGGTGTTTGGTTATTTGAATAAGGCCTTATAGTCATTATCTATTGATTAGTGGGAAGCATGATTTATTTATGCAATATGATAATGTAGTACCTAATTTCAATGACTAGTTATGCAATTTGCCAATTGAATTCATATTTAGTACAAAAGTATATATAAACCCCATGTAATGATTTGTAATGATTTTGTGCACAAATAAGAATCATAGACTCATAATTAAGAGATAAAATGTAGTTAGGATACTTACAATGATGTTATCTCCAGTGATTAGTGAGTGAGAAGATGTCAATAATGAGCTTGGTTTAATGTTTACACGTTTTGGTAAAGTGGGTTTTGAGGAAGAAGATGTTTTGTAGGTAGGAGATTTGTTTCTGTAGTCACCACGGACCAGACGGTACTAAATTTTTGGTTCCGTCCGTGTTGTCGTTTGGTGCCGTGGCTACAGTAGCAGATACAAAACAAAATTGTTTTGTTTTGTTTATTCTAAGGTTTATGCTATGTTTATCCTATATGTTTGGTTCCATTAACCCTAAACCAAGTCTAAGAAGATTAAAAGGTTCTCGTTTAAGAGGCTTAGTTAAGATGTCGGCAATGTTGTGTTCGGAGGATACTTTCTTGATTGAGATGTTACCTTTTTGAACATTGTCGTGAAGAAAGTGATGACGGATTTCAATAGGCTTTGTACGAGCATGTTGAACGGGATTTTTGCTGAGATCGATGGCTCCTTTGTTGTCGCAAAGTATAACAATATCGATGAGATGAATTCCGTAATCTACGAGAGCTTGCTTCATTCAAAGAGCTTGTTGACATGCTTTTTCGGCTGAGACGTACTCGGCTTCAGTAGTTGAGATGGCTAAAGCCGTTTGCTTCTTTGCAAACCATGAGGTGAGACAATGTCCAACAAAAGTGTAAATATCACTTGTACTTTTTCTATCGACATAGTCACCGGCATGATCCGAGTCGGCATACACTATGGTTTCTACACCCGTTCCTTTGGGATACCATAATCCTAAGCACGTTGTTCCCTTAATGTACCTAAAAATCCTTTTTAAGGCTTCTAAGTGTGATGCCTTTGGGTTTTCTTGAAAGCGAGCACATAGACAAACACTAAACATAATTTCAGGTCTACTAGCCGTAAGATAGAGTAGGCTACCAATCATTCCTCTATATTTAGTGTTATCTACGGATTCACCTTCCTCATCCTTGGTGAGTTTAGTGTCCGAGGACATGGTTGTCTTAGTTGGTTTGGAATCTTCAAGACCAAATTTCTTAAGCATGTCTTTTATATATTTAGATTGGTTAAAAAATATGCCATCTTCTAATTGTTTAATTTGAAGTCCTAGAAAAAATTTAATTCACCCATCATACTCATTTCAAACTCTTCGTGCATGATTTTAGAGAAATCATCACATAGCTCTTGACAAGTTGATCCGAATATGATGTCATCAACGTATATTTGAACAATGATAATATGTGACTCCTTTTTCTTGGTAAAAAGAGTATTATCTACTAATCCCATAGTGTATTTGTTATCAATAAGAAAAATCTTAAGTCGGTCGTACCAAGCTTTTGGTGCTTGCTTAAGACCGTATAATGCTTTCTTGAGTTTGAAGACATGATGTGGTTTCTCAAAGTCGGTAAAACCGGGAGGTTGAGCAACATATACTTCTTCGTTAATAAACCCATTAAGAAATGCACTTTTAACATCCATTTGAAATAATTTAAAGTCATAAACACATTCATAAGCAAGTAATATTCTAATAGATTCGAGTCTAGCTACCAGTGCATAAGTTTCATCATAATCAATCTCTTCTTGTTGATTATAACCTTGTGCAACAAGCCTAGCTTTGTTTCTAGTTACTACACCATTTTCATCCATTTTATTTTGAAAACCCCATTTCGTTCCAATTATAGCTTGATCTTTAGGTTTTGGAACTAATTTCCAAACATCATTTCTAATGAATTGGTTTAACTCTTCTTGCATCGCAATTACCCATGATTCATCTTTTATTGCTTCATTTATGTTTTTCGGTTCAATGGTGGATACAAAACAAAAATAATTACTTTGATTTTGGGCTTGTGACCTTAAGGTTCTTTGATTAAGTTGTCCTATGACCTTTTCTAAAGGATGAATTTTAGATTCTTTGATGTTTAAAATCTCTTTATTTAATGGTTCATCTTCCTTGTTATTTTTAATTATTTCTTGACTTTCTATCATTTGACTTTCAACTAAGTCATCATCTACCAAAGGTGATGTCTTAGAGGGAGGTGGACTTTCGTCGAATGTTATGTTTAACGATTCCTCGACTATCATTGTTTCTTTGTTTAAGACAATGTAAGCTTTACTAGTTTGAGAATAACCAAGAAATACACCTTCATAAGACTTTGGGTCAAACTTGGTGAGATAATCTTTAGTATTAAGAATGAAGCATTTACATCCAAAAACTCTAAAATATCCAAAAGTTGGCTTTTTACCTTTATAAAGCTCATATGGTGTTTTGTTTAGGAAAGGACGAATTAAGACTCTATTCAAAATATATGTAGAAGTGTCAACGGCGTTACACCAAAACTTTTGAGGAATGTTTTTTTCATTAAGCATTGTTCTACTCATTTCTTGAATTGTTCTATTTTTATGTTCTACTACTCTATTTGATTGAGGTTTTCGTGGAGCCGAAAAGTTATGTGTTATACCATTTGTATCACAAAAGTTTCCAAATTGAGTTTCGTTTTCAAATTCATGACCATGATCCGTTCGGATCGACACAATTTTAACGCCTAGTTGATTTTGAATTTTCTTGCTAAGAATTTCAAATTTATCAAAAGCTTCATTTTTAGTTTTCAAAAACAACGTCCAAGTAAACCTTGAGTAATCATCTACTATGACCAAAGTGCATAAGTTGCCTCCGTAGCTTCTTATAGCGGATGGACCAAATAAGTCCATATGCAATAATTCTAGACACTTAGATGTGGACACCATATTCTTAGATTTATGACTACTATAGGTTTGTTTACCAATTTTGCAAGCGTCGCAAAAGTGTTGGTCATATTTTAGTTTTGGTAAATTCCTAACTAGCTCTTTTGAAGATAGGGTTTGTATAAGTCTCATATTAGCGTGACCTAAGCGTCTATGCCAAAGAGATGAGCTATCATCTAATGTTGTTAGACAAAGTTTGTCATTAGATGTTTTATCTATTTTCATGATGTATATGTTATTTTTCCTAACTCCTTTAGCTATGGTGATACCATCTTTTAGTATTTTACTACCATTTTCATCAAATAGTACTTTATACTTTTTATCACATAATTGGCTAATACCAAGTAGATTAAATCCTAACCTATCTACATGAGCAACATTTTCAATAGTTAGGGAGTTATGAGCGATCGTACCTTTTCCAATGATTTTGCTTTTGAGATTGCTACCAAAAGTGACATTACCTCCGTCATACTCTTGGTATGATGAGAAGAGACTTTTGTTGCCCGTCATGTGCCGTGAGCATCCACTATCTTTTATCCACTCATCAGGTTCCAATCCAACTTTCAAGCATACCTAAGAAGCAAATAACTCAAGCATTTGGTCCCCAATATCTCATGGGTCCGTTTGGGTTAAACATACTATTTATTTGATTCATGTATGGAAACGATGGGTAAGAGTTCCATGACATGTAATCTGGAGTTTGATATGGTCTAGGAAAGTTTTGATTCCAACTGTTGTGCTGGTAGTTGGGTTGTACGTTGTGGTTGCTCTTAGGAAAGGGGCGTTTGGCAAAGGGTGTTTTATGTCGTTGTTGAGTAGTTTTTTATCTAAATTCATTTTTAGCAAGTCCTACTCCTGATGTAACAGCTGATTTTAGTTTAACAATATCCTTGGTTTTCTTTGTTACTTTGACAAATTCATTACGGTCCGTATCACAAACATTCTGTCCTGCTGAAGTACCCACGACACCATTTTGTTCGACGGACGGAACCCTTATTTTGGGTTCGTCTAGTCCGTGTTGTACTGCAGCAGTTTTGACATATTTTTCGTCCTTTTCGGCCATTTTGATATGACTCTTTGGAATTAATACCTCATTAAATTCTATCCCATTCATGTCTCCTGGTGTTTTATGGATTTTAAGTATTTCATCGGCAAGAGCGATATTTTTGTTAAACCTTTGAAAATTAGAATTATGTTCGATTAGAACATCTTATGTGAGCTTTAGTTTTTCTATTTCAAGATTAAGCTCTTGACATGATTTACAACCATCGTCATTTGCTTTTCCCTTTTCTAGTTGTTTTGCTTTTTCTTTTAACTCGTAGACTTCATTTTCCAAAAATTCCTTTTTGGTTTTTAAAAATTTATTTTTAGACTTAGCTCACACAATTGATTGTATTGTTTTTGCAAAGTTTCATCATCAATAGAAGAATAAGAAGAGTAGGAATGTACCTCGATTGACTCATGAGCCATTAGAGCGATCTCTTCCTTGCTTGACTCTTCATCATCTTTACTATCACTCCAAGCACCACTTACAAAAGCTCGTTGAGTTTTGCTTTTAAGTGGCTTGGGACATTCTCCTATGAGATGACTTGCATCACCACATCTAAAACACTTTCTTTCACCTTTACCCTTTTGGTCATCCCGATCTTTTCGGAATGGCTTCTTTTCTTCTCGAGGTTGTCTTACAAACTTTCCTCTTCTTCTAAAGAACTTTTTAAAGTCTCTAACGGCCATGGCATACTCCTCATCTTCACTACCGGAGCAAGATTCGTCATCATCACTTGATTCCGCCTTTGCTTTTAGAGCAACGGATTTGATCTTCTCTCTTCTTTCTTTGATGATCTCCGAATCTTTCTCCGTCACCATTTCATGTACTTTGAGGTTACCGATTAGCTCGTCTAGTGACATTTTTGAGAGATCTTTTGATTCTTCAATAGCGGTCACTTTAGCTCTCCATTTCGGATGAAGTGCTCTAAGAAATTTCCTAACAAAGTTCTTACTACAAAAAGATTCATCAAGTGCTTTAAATGATGTAATAATAGTATTAAAGCGAGCAAAGCCACAATCAATGGTTTCATCTTCAGGGATAACAAATTGTTCATATTGTTGAACAAGAAGATCAATTTTGTTATCCTTTACTTGTGAATTACCTTGATGTGTAACAATCAAAGATTCCCAAATATCTTTGGCGGTTTCACACATAAAAATTCTTTCATATTGTTTTCTAGGAAAAGCATTATAAAGCATCATTTTGGCTTCATTATTTTTAGCAATTAATTTCTTTTGTTCATCAACAGAAATATCCTTTGTTGTAGAACTAAAATCCCTTTTAACAATAACAAACCAAAGATCTATATCTATTGATTTTACATATGTTTCAAAACGGTTTTTCCAATAGATAAATCCATTGGTTTCAAAGAGTGGTGGTCTTTGCATAGATTGCCCTTCTTTAAAGTTTTCAGAATCCATGGATCGTTTCAAGTTTATAAAATACAAATTATTTTAGAAATTCTTGAGCAACGAGGCTCTGATACCAATTGTAGAAAACTAGAGGGGGTTGAATAGTTTACCACTTAAAAACTTTGTTTTGAAACTTATTGAAAGATCAATTGATATTGATCTTAGATATGTTTATGAAATATGTAAGCAATATGTAAAGAGTAAATAAGGAAAGAAATGATCAAACCACAATAAGTCGTTTATAGTGGTTCGGTCTACAAGGACTCTTTCTCCTTGCCCTACTCCTCTCCCCGAGTCTCACACTCGAGAGTTTAACTTCACTAGTCAACAAGCTCCTTTCACCGGTGGAGAAACCTTTACACTTCGCTTACACTATTTCCGACACTTAGCTAAATGTCGAGTTCTTTCCAAGGGTACAACCACTCCCACACACAATGTATTTTGAGGACTAAAATACTAACCACTCACACTCACAAGATTATGATAGTTTAGTACAACAATGAAGTATGAATCAACACAAGATCATACAACACTAAACAAACAAGACTTCCAACTTCTCGTTGAAGCTTGAATGTGACTTGATCTTCTTTGCTACAAAAGAGATCACTAATATGATATGAAACTGAGTTAGAAAGCTTAGAGATAAGATATGTATGAGAGTATGATAGAAAGGGATTAAAAACTACTTGGTTTGTCTTTTGCTATTTATAGCTAAAACCATCAGCACCCTCCACGAACAGCGGACCCCTTAAAAGGGTTCCGCCCGTTATGGATTTTGGTGCCGCCGAGGTCTGACAGTAAGATATCAAGATCTTGCCAAAGTCAACCATATCTATGCAAGATTGTGTAAGATATGAAGAGTCCAAATCTACACAAAATATCTAAAGAAATCTTCCAATGATTTCGATGATGTATTGATAAGGTTTTAAAAGGTACCATTTTGAGGGGTCGTTTTAGCCCTTATTTGATCACTTTTGTATCCGTTATTGCTTAATATCGTTCCTTTTCACTTTTTAGGTCTCTTGAAGGCAAAATGCTGAAATGGCACTTATTTGGACGAAAAGGCGCGAATATACAAAGAAAATGGCCAAAGTCAGAATCGAGACACTGATGAGTGTCTAAATACTCATCATTTTTGTACCAATTAAACTGCAAAAACATCTGAAAACACTCAGAAATGCATCAAAATGATAAAAATATCACAAATAAGTGTTTTATGTGTTTTAAATGCAAAAATATCAAAATCTGGTGAAAAACGTATCAAGTTTGCATAATTGGCAGTTTTAGTCCCCCAAGTTTCAAAAGTTGTCAAAAACAGTCCCTGGTAAATCTAAATAAAGAAAAATATCATTTTAAGTCCTTAGGGATTCATGAGTTGTCAAAATTGGTCCTTAAAATCAAAAATTGCAAAATTACAACTTTAGTCCCTCAAGTTTTGAAATTGTCACAAATGGTCCTTTGAAAATTTGAAAATGTCAAAAATAGTCCTTGCACTATTGAAACTTGTAAAAAGTGACCCTTGTGTGAACTTTGAGAAAATTACAGGTTTGGTCCCTCTAGTTTGGCAGAATTACAAAATGGTCCTTATCATTATTAAAACCAAGCCTTGTCAAAATCTATTATGACCCCTGCCATTACCAATTGAGCCCCCTGTCAAAACCCTTGACCCCTCCCTTTTTGGACCCCTGGTCAAATAAATTCAAACCCCGTCACCTCACCTTTCCCTCCCACCTGTCCACTGTGCTTCTTCCCCACTGGACCAAGCCCTCTCCCATCACCTTATCACCTTATTCCTCCCCCCTCATCATCACAACCCACCACAATTAATGCCACCCCCCCTACTTACAAATTCAGTAGCCCACAGGTCAAACAGACTTTCCCGCCAAAATGATCCAATGGCCAATATGAGCTCAACTCATCCAATGGCTAAAAATAATGTTGGGATTTGCTCAGAGGGCACGTGGAAGTCATTTGGTGTATAAAAGAGAGGAAGAGAAGCAAAGACAGATGCAGTACTTAGTTTTTTTTAATTCATGTATGTCGTTTTTCTTAAACTGTCTTAATTAGTTTACAAATTTGTAACTCTAAGCTCTAATGTACTAAACTTAAGATAATTAATCTTTGTAAGCAAGTTTCAAGTTTAAATTCAAAGTGCTAGTGTGGTTTCAAATTTTACATTCACTGTTTAAAATTTCAGTTTCCTGTGCTAAAAAACCAAGCTTCAATAAGCTTCTTTATCAGTCAAACAAGCTTATTTAAGCTTATTTTAGCTTTTGGTAAGCTTGGCAAACAGTTTCAATCAAGTTTCATGTTTGGTCAACAAAAGTCAAATGTTGAAGCTGATTTGGATTTGATGAAGATATGGGTTGTTGCAGAGCTTGGAGTGGATTGGTTTGATATAGAATAGTACAATTTGGGTTCTGTTTAAGCTGCACTAACAGGCTGGACACTTGTGAGCTTGTTATCTCATTTTCATTTTTTATGCAGTTTTCATATTGTGATCATATTTAAACCTGTGATCATTAAATGGCTTAAACCTATTTATTTGGTAGTAATTAGGATACTAGAGTTAGTTTAAGTGGTTGAATGAATCAAATCAGTAATTGGCTTAGTTAAATGTTCAAATCAGTTAGTTAAATTGGTGTTTGGATAAGTGGGTTTCATTGAGTTTGAGCCTTGGCTTATACTTGAAATATGCATAGTTAGTCTTAATATAAGTAATTTGACTCACATCTGTCTTAATATTGCACCTTATTGCTCTCAAAGTCAAAATCATACATCAACTGTCTTAATCTCTTAACTGTTGTGATTTTGTGAAACCAAAATCTTGTATTGTGTTTAGATATCAGTAGCATAGCTTGTAATAGTTTCATTTCATCATCAAACATCAACATCAGTCCACAAATTAGGATCAAAGTTCAATAAAGTCAACTTTTCATAACTGTGTCAAAAGTCTAAATATTGAAAAACCAGTTTTCAACCAACCCAAGATGATTTTTCATTGATTCATCTCTGGGGCAAATCAAGTCAAACTTTGGGATTAATAACTTCTCCAGGTCTAGTTTCTTAGTAGGCTTATTTGCCCTGTTCACAACTCAGTGAATACTGAGTTTTATCAGTATCCTGCAGAGCTTGTAAAAAGCTCATAAGAGCTTATCTTGGTCTAGTTTTTGGTTTACAAGCACATAGCCAGGTCTACTTTAGATTCATACTTTTGGTTTTGAGTTTGGACTTATTTCAGTGCTTATTTTCTAGCTTAAAGTAGACCTCAAAATCTGTTTTGGCATAAGTGCTCAAATAATCAAATCATAAGCAGTTTGCAATTCAGAGGTCAAGGTCAGTTGTAGCTTGTTGATTTTTAGTAGTTATAGCTTATTAGAGCTTCTGTGGTAGTTTGGTGCCCAGTTAGTGCCTTGTGCTTATTTCAAGTGCTTATTACATAAGCACTTGTATTGCAGTTTCATTTTCCTACACATAAGCCACTGTTTTTCTATTTTTCTTAGATTCAGTATATTAAATTAGACTTTTCCTGAATTTTTCATATTTTTCTAGGTCAGTTTGCTATTTTTCTTAATTTAAAACAGTTTTTAGGCCATTTTAAATAGCTTTTAATACAATTAAATCAGAAAAAGTTCAAAAAAATAATTTTTCATTTTTCATAGGTTAAGATAAATATAAAAAGTCAAAAAAATTATTTTTCCAGATTTTTCTTAGTTAAATTTGTAATTTTTAGCAATTTAATTAGTTTTAAATAGTTTTTAATTCATAGAAAATAGAAAAATAATCAGAAAAATACAAAATTAGTTTTGAAAATTCTCTTTTGTTATTTTAGATTTTTCTAAATCATAATTTCATTTTTCTAGCTTTATTTCATATTTTCTTGTATTTTAGGGTATAATTAAATAGTTAAAATTAGTTTTTAATTAATAATAATTAATTTAATAGTTATAAAAATAATTTTCTTTTTCTATAAATTTTCTTTTATCATTAGGTTTGTAAAAATGTCATTTTCATATTTTTAGGATTAATATTGTTCCAGTTTCACATTTTCTTGTGTACGTCACGTAGTTTTTAATTTAAGTTTTATAAAAGAAAAATAAAAAACATCAGTTTAAAAATAGTGATAGCATTTATTTAATATAGTTTATCTTTTTAATTTTATTTAATTTTCATTTAAACCCCTGTAATTTACAAATCTTTTCTTTAGGTATAAAATAACTCAAAATCCTTACTGATCACTATCCTTAGTGATTATTCGACATCTGATTGTGTTAAACACCATTCATCCTCCGTGGGACTTAACGACCCAGGAATCCACTATATTCCTCTAATCTTCATTGCATTTGTTTCCAGACTGTTTTAAGTTTGTTACGGTTAGCCATTCACAAATGGCTAGCTTGCGTGATAAAACCTGACCGTTTGGGAGCCAATCAAATTTTGGCGCCGCTGCCGGGGAGGCTGTAAGCGTGTTTTAAGCAGTTTTCAGACCCATACTCGCACATATACCACCGTTTGTAAACATTTTTTTGTAAAGTTATATAAATCAAAAAGTTCATTAACACTTTTCCTAAAGTGTTAACAACACAAAAAAAAAATATAAAACAACAAAACAATCGTAACGTTTTCTAGCTTGTGTTTCTTTTAAGGTGATTCTTAAAGAAATACGATTTGGTTAAACGAGACGATACCAAAAATATTGTCCAAAAGTTTTTAAACCATCAGCACAAATCTATACCTACGTCTTTTCAGTGGTACTTAATATATACAAAAAAATCAACCACCGCAAATCACGGCAGTACACCTACTAACTGGGGGTGTGACCATAATAAGTTCCCGAACAACATATTTAAAACTTGCCTTTGTGTCCTTGTGATTTGGTGTACCTTTTTCAAAGAAGCCATTTCATTTGTGATTATTGGTTAAGTTCACTCGTCGTTTTGCCTCGCATTTGTTTTGAAAACTGATTTTATACTTAGTGCATGCGCACTCGTTCTTCCAGTTCTACAAGTCCACTTTCTGAGCTTGCAAATATTCCTCGTAGACGTAGAGGACGTTCTGCTCCTTCAGCCGTGACTGAGGAACGTCTACCACCACCACCCCCTGCCGTAATGGCAGAAGACAAGCCGATGAATGAGCTTCTCCAAGCACCCATCGAGGGTTACGGAGATGCTATTGTTGTCCCAGCCATTGTGGCTGATACTTTTGAGCTCAAAACTGGGTTGCTTAATCTGGTAACCCAAAGCCAATTCTATGGTTTTGAGCGGGATGATCCTCATGCATACATTCGATGGTTTAACAAGATTGCATCTACCATCAAATACAAGAATGTCCCACATGAAGCAATTAAGCTTCTTCTGTTCCCATTTTCTCTAGAGGGACAAGCCCGGAATTGGCTTGAGAAACAACCCCCTCGTTCCATTGAGACATGGGAAGATCTAGTCACTAAGTTTGTTAAACCCAAAGACCTGTTGGACTCCTACCTGTAACAACCATGGAGGCAATAATCATCCTTCAAGGAACAGGAAACATCGGAGTCCAAGTGAAAGGTGATGGAAGCCCTATCTTCTTCTTCTCCATCATCCTTATCGCCCAGGTAACATACTTTGTGGTGAAGACCAACACTAGCGGAAACGTAGAAGGGAGCCCAATCGCTAGCACAACGAGCCTTCAAAAGGACTCGGGCTCCCAACTAGTAAATTTCTGAAGAACTCTAGTCGCTAGACTGACTGGTTGTTGGACAAGTAAAGTAGAACCCTAAAGTACTTAACGAAGTTATTGAGTAGTCTACTACCATGACCTCGTCCACCTCCCTTTAAAACTCCAGCCTACAAAACTAATACTGGAACAACAACTTTTAAGGGAACTAATCCTAAGTGTAAAGGGACTTTAACTAAGGGAGCTAACTTTAACAACACTAATTCCAAAGGAACTACAACCTTTGGAACTAACCCAGGCCTTATCTTTAATGGAACCAAAACTATTGGAACCGAATAAGATCCAACCAAGACTAAGGCCAATCCTAAGACCAATTTTGGCCCACCACGGACTATTCAAAATCGAGCCATCAAACCAAGTTAAACTCCTGCCATAACTAATGGAGGAACTAAACTTCATGGCCGATATCGTAACCGAAGTTTACCTGATGGTAGCCACCGTCATGTCAACATCATACGTACTCCTGGTGGTGTTCATTGTGTTTGAAGTTGAAAGAAATGAAGTGGTACATTACCACAGACTCACTTTCACTGAAGGAAAACCAATCGTTCTTGGTTTCGGACTTGTTATAGGCACTCAAACAGTTAGAATCGTAGCCACGATCTACATGAGTGCCCTCTACTTCATCTTCCAGGTCGTAATCTGACTCAGACTATACAGAAACACGCCTTTCCCGCCTGGACCCTGAACAAAAGTTACTAAACGTTCCGAAGAAAACACCAGAACGAGTTCTTTAATGGAGGGCGCCTCCGTAAATTTCTCAGAACTAATCAGACCAAGTCTGGTAACATCTTTCATAGGTAAACGTAATTGAGCCATTTTGGTACTACGCCTGTGAATGCCTCGTTAAGAAACATTGCTAGGGTACGGAGGGGCTTACTAAGTAGTTTAGAAACTCTCTTAAAGTAATAGAGTAAGAATTCTGAACATCAAGCCCTACCTCCTATCTTAAGCAATTGTTTGAATCACTGATCTAGAAGGGTACAGAGTTACCTTGCTCCCCCAACAAAGAGTTCGGTTAAGGCCCGAACAGGGAGATCTCTTTTACCCTTGTCTTCTTCGAATTAACGAAGTACACCCTGTAAGAACATAAACTACCATCTACGTTAGAACAATTTGGTAGCTTACATACGTACTCCTAGTAGGGCGAGTTTTGGTATCTTAACCGAAACCCAATGGTCTAATTCGTTGGGTCAAAACTCGAGTTTTCATAGTCGGTGTTACCGACCCTGTTGTTATCGTAGAGGCATTGGGAGCTACCCACGAACCTCTTCGAGTAAGTAGCCGAACAGAAGACGGTAATGCCGTCCCCCACCACCACCATCTGCAAGGAGTCAGTGCCGACTTCCTCGTCTTGCAGGAGATGCAGATGCTCCTTATAAACGTTCGAGTCTTTCACCTGAACATCTTGACCTTCTTGCTCACGCGTACGTGATTCATAT
>BPTQ01000002.1:252899349-252967961 GCA_019973895.1 Chrysanthemum seticuspe | reverse complement strand
TGATCACGCTCCAATTGACATCGAGGGGGACATACTTCTCATTGAGAAATTGCTTAAAGATGATCACTCATCAACCCCTCACACTAGTGATGCAATTCCAGAAGAGATTAATCACCATGAGATTAATCCGGAGGGAGATATTCTTATTCTTGAGAAGTTGTTAAATCAGGACACTTCTCCTCCACTCCCTCCCGTCGAGCTTCATAACAAGGAAGTCAAGTCAGTTGAGAAAACTGAAGAATTTCCTGAAGTCGAACTTAAGGACTTACCGCCTCATCTCGAGTATGCATTTCTTGAGGGTGATGATAAATTACCCGTCATTATTGCTCGAGATTTGAGTAAAGATGAAAAGACTGCTCTCATAAAGGTCTTGAAGTCACACAAGCAAGCAATTGCTTGGAAACTCTCCGACATTAAGGGTATCAACCCTGAATTTTGTACTCACAAAATCTTGATGGAGGATGACTTCAAACCAGCAGTTCAACATCAGAGAAGAGTAAATCCAAAAATCCATGATGTTATCAAACAGGAGGTTATCAAACTTCTTGATGCAGGATTGATTTACCCAATCTCAGATAGTCCTTGGGTTAGCCCAATTCATTGTGTTCCTAAAAAGGGTGGCATAACTGTTGTCACAAATGAAGATAACGAGTTAATTCCAACTCGGCTGGTTACGGGATGGCGTGTGTGTATTGACTATCGTAAGTTGAATGACGCCACCCGTAAAGACCATTTTCCTCTATCCTTCATGGACCAAATGCTTGAGAGATTAGCAGGGAATGAGTAATGTTGTTTCCTTGATGGTTTCTCGGGTTACTTTCAGATCCCCATTGATCCACAGGATCAAGAGAAGACCACATTCACCTGCCCATACGAAACTTTTGCCTACAGACGTATGCCTTTTGGCTTATGTAATGCTCCTGGCACGTTCCAACGATGTATGATGGCAATTTTCCACGACATGATCGGGGAAACAATGCAGGTGTTTATGGATGACTTCTCGGTCATTGGGGACTCGTTTCAAACATGCCTCTCCCATTTAGACAAAATGCTCAAAAGGTGTGAAGACACCAATCTTTGTCTAAACTGGGAGAAGAGCCACTTTATGGTCAAAGAAGGCATAGTCCTTGGCCATAAGATTTCCAAAAACGGGATTGAGGTTGATAGAGCAAAAGTTGATGTTATTGCTAAACTGCCTCATCCTACTACCGTCAAAGGTATTAGGAGTTTTCTAGGTCATGCCGGGTTTTATCGCAGATTCATACAAGATTTTTCTAAAATCGCCCGGCCTATGACCCATCTTCTTGAAAAAGATTCTCCTTTATCTTTTCACCTGAGTGCATCGAAGCTTTTGAAACATTAAAGAAAAAGCTTACTGAAGCACCCATTCTCGTTACTCCCGACTGGGATTTACCTTTTGAGCTCATGTGTGATGCCAGTGATTTCGCTATCGGTGCAGTCTTAGGGCAACGTAGAGCTAAGCATTTTCAGCCTATCCACCACGCAAGTAAGACTATGACTGAAGCTCAAACTCATTACACCACCACAGAAAAAGAGCTATTAGCCGTGGTGTATGCATTTGAGAAGTTTCGACCGTACTTAATCTTGACCAAATGCGTGGTGTATACGGATCACTCGGCTCTCAAATATCTCTTTGCAAAACAAGATGCAAAGCCGAGATTGCTCCGTTGGGTTCTCCTCCTCCAGGAATTTGATATCATTATACGTGATAAAAAAGGAGCAGAGAACCTGGCTGCTGATCATCTATCCCGTCTAGAAAACCCTCACCAAGATGTGTTCGAGAAAAAGGAAATAAATGAAACATTTACTCTCGAGACACTCAATGCGGTTTCTTTTCGTGGAAACTCTTCTACCCCATGGTTTGCTGACTTTGCAAATTACCATGCGGGTAACTTCATAGTGAAAGGGATGTCGACCCAACAGAAGAACAAATTCTTCAAAGATGTTAAACATTACTTCTGGGACGACCCCTAATTATTCAAAATCTGTGCGGATCAAGTCATCCGACGGTGTGTTTATGGACAAGAAGCTCTTGACATTCTCAAAGCTTGTCATGCTGGACCCACTGGGGGCCATCATAGTCCAAACTACACCGCCAAAAAGGTGTTTGATTCCGGGTTTTATTGGCCCACTATCTACAAGGATGCCCACGAATTTGTCAAAACCTGTGACGCTTGTCAACGTCACGGGAATATCTCACAAAGAAATGAAATGCCGCAAAACACCATTCAAGTGTGTGAGATTTTTGACATCTGGGGCATTGACTTTATGGGGCCATTTCCTTCATCTCGCGGTAATAAATACATACTCGTGGCCGTTGACTATTTGTCAAAATGGGATGAAGCGAAAGCTTTGCCTACCAACGATGCCCGAGTTGTTGTGAAATTCTTAAAATCTCTTTTTGCTAGGTTTGGAACTCCACGAGCTATCATCAGTGATCGTGGTACGCATTTTTGCAATGACCAGTTTGATAGAGTCATGCAAAAGTATGGTGTAACTCACCGTCTCTCTACTGCGTACCACCCCCAAACAAGTGGGCAAGTGGAAGTTTCCAACCGGGGGATTAAAAGAATTCTGGAGAGGACGGTTGGCGAAAACCGTGCCTCTTGGTCGGATAAGCTAGATGACGCACTCTGGGCCTTCCGTACAGCTTATAAAACACCCATCGGGTGTACTCCATACAAGCTTGTATACGGGAAGGCATGTCATCTGCCGGTTGAGCTTGAGCACAAGGCATACTGGGCCTTGAAACATGCCAACTTCGATATTCAGACAGCTGATGATCACCGGAAAGTTCAAATGAATGAATTAAATGAACTCCGTGATCAAGCATACGAGAACTCTTTGATCTACAAACAAAAGACAAAGAAGATTCATGACTCCAAAATCAAGAACCGCGTTTTCAACGTTGGTGATCGAGTCCTTCTTTTCAATTCAAGATTGAAGATTTTCTCGGGAAAGCTCAAGACCCGTTGGTCTGGTCCATTTACCATTGCTAAGGTTTATCCTTATGGCACCATTGAGTTATCTCAGCCAGATGGTCCTAATTTTAAAGTGAATGGTCATCGATTGAAGCATTATTTTGGAGAGGACATTCCTCCTGTGATTGTCCCGGATCTACAAACTTTCCCCATGAACCAATGAATGCGGGGATCGAGTCAAGCTAGCGACTCGGGAATCAAAAACAGTAGCATGCTACATGGGTTTTTACCCGTGTGTACCACCCTAGTGTGGGGGAGTTGCCCCCCGCTGTTGTATATAAGAGTTTCAAAAAAAATCTTGCTAAATAATGGTCGTAGTATTTCCCTTTTACGTTCTATGTTTCGGCATAACCGCCGGTACTTTGAATATTGAGGGCAATATTCATTTCTAGTGTGGGGGGAATTCTCACGAATTTTATCATATAATTATACCGCCCAATTCCCCCATTTTTGGCCAAATTTTTTTTTTTTTGGAGTAAGTGTTTTGCACTTACTCAGATTACGGTTATCAGTCCGCCATGTCTAATAAACAAAAGGATTGGCTAATCCAGGAGCAAACGGCTCTTGGTAAAGATATCTCAAATCCGTTGACGGCTTGCAATTTGCCCAAAATTGTATGGTATTCAGCTCACCATATCCTTAAAAGTGAAGAGTTGGCTAGCCCGCAAGTTTATGGCTTGTGGTAAAGGCAGTTGGAAAACCATAATTGGTAATCAGCTCACCAAAGATATTTTATCTAAGAGTTGGCTAGTCCAGAAGCAAACGGCTTCTGGTAAAGACAAATCAAATCCGTTGGAAGCTGGTGATTTGCTCAAAGTCATTTGGTTATCGGTGTACCAAGGTTCTTACTTGAACTGAAATATTTGGCTACTCCAGAAGTAATGGCTTTTGGTAAAGAGATGAAATCCATTAATTTTTCTCAAAACATTGCTAGGGACTAGCAATATCTTAGTGTGGAGGATTGATGAGTGTCTAAATACTCATCATTTTTGTACCAATTAAACTGCAAAAACATCTGAAAACACTCAGAAATGCATCAAAATGATAAAAATATCACAAATAAGTGTTTTATGTGTTTTAAATGCAAAAATATCAAAATCTGGTGAAAAACGTATCAAGTTTGCATACTTGGCAGTTTTAGTCCCCCAAGTTTCAAAAGTTGTCAAAAACAGTCCCTGGTAAATCTAAATAAAGAAAAATATCATTTTAAGTCCTTAGGGATTCATGAGTTGTCAAAATTGGTCATTAAAATCAAAATTTGTAAAATTACAACTTTAGTCCCTCAAGTTTTGAAATTGTTTCAAATGGTCCTTTGAAAATTTGAAAATGTCAAAAATAGTCCTTGCACTATTGAAACTTGTCAAAAGTGACCCTTGTGTGAACTTTGAGAAAATTACAGGTTTGGTCCCTCTAGTTTGGCAGAATTACAAAATGGTCCTTATCATTATTAAAACCAAGCCTTGTCAAAATCCATTATGACCCCTGCCATTACCAATTGAGCCCCCTGTCAAAACCCTTGACCCCTCCATTTTTGGACCCCTGGTCAAATAAAGTCAAACCCCGTCACCTCACCTTTCCTTCCCACCTGTCCACTGTGCTTCTTCCCCACTGGACCAAGCCCTCTCCCATCACCTTATCACCTTATTCCTCCCCCTCATCATCACAACCCACCACAATTAATGCCACCCCCCTACTTACAAATTCAGTAGCCCACAGGTCAAACAGACTTTCCCGCCAAAATGATCCAATGGCCAATATGAGCTCAACTCATCCAATGGCTAAAAATAATGTTGGGATTTGCTCAGAGGACACGTGGAAGTCATTTGGTGTATAAAAGAGAGGAAGAGAAGAAAAGACAGATGCAGTACTTAGTTTTTTTTAATTCATGTATGTCGTTTTTCTTAAACTGTCTTAATTAGTTTACAAATTTGTAACTCTAAGCTCTAATGTACTAAACTTAAGATAATTAATCTTTGTAAGCAAGTTTCAAGTTTAAATTCAAAGTGCTAGTGTGGTTTCAAATTTTACATTCACTGTTTAAAATTTCAGTTTCCTGTGCTAAAAAACCAAGCTTCAATAAGCTTCTTTATCAGTCAAATAAGCTTATTTAAGCTTATTTTAGCTTTTAGTAAGCTTGGCAAACAGTTTCAATCAAGTTTCATGTTTGGTCAAGAAAAGTCAAATGTTGAAGCTGATTTGGATTTGATGAAGATATGGGTTGTTGCAGAGCTTGGAGTGGATTGGTTTGATATAGAATAGTACAATTTGGGTTCTGTTTAAGCTGCACTAACAGGCTGGACACTTGTGAGCTTGTTATCTCATTTTTATTTTTTATGCACTTTTCATATTGTGATCATATTTAAACCTGTGATCATTAAATGGCTTAAACCTGTTTATTTGGTAGTAATTAGGATACTAGAGTTAGTTTAAGTGGTTGAATGAATCAAATCAGTAATTGGCTTAGTTAAATGTTCAAATCAGTTAGTTAAATTGGTGTTTGGATCAGTGGGTTTCATTGAGTTTGAGCCTTGGCTTATACTTGAAATATGCATAGTTAGTCTTAATATAAGTAATTTGACTCACATCTGTCTTAATATTGCACCTTATTGCTCTCAAAGTCAAAATCATACATCAACTGTCTTAATCTCTTAACTGTTGTGATTTTGTGAAACCAAAATCTTGTATTGTGTTTAGATATCAGTAGCATAGCTTGTAATAGTTTCATTTCATCATCAAACATCAACATCAGTCTTCAAATTAGGATCAAAGTTTAATAAAGTCAACTTTTCATAACTGTGTCAAAAGTCAAAATATTGAAAAACCAGTTTTCAACCAACCCAAGATGCTTTTTCATTGATTCATCTCTGGGGCAAATCAAGTCAAACTTTGGGATTAATAACTTCTCCAGGTCTAGTTTCTTATTAGGATTTTTGTAGATTTTTAGAAATTTTTCTAAAGCTTCAAAAGAGCTTATCAAACAGGGCTTATTTGCCCTGTTCACAACTCAGTGAATACTGAGTTTTATCAGTATCCTGCAGAGCTTGTAAAAATCTCATAAGAGCTTATCTTGGTCTAGTTTTTGGTTTACAAGCACATAGCCAGGTCTACTTTAGATTCATACTTTTGGTTTTGAGTTTGGACTTATTTCAGTGCTTATTTTCTAGCTTAAAGTAGACCTCAAAATCTGTTTTGGCATAAGTGCTCAAATAATCAAATCATAAGAAGTTTGCAATTCAGAGGTCAAGGTCAGTTGTAGCTTGTTGATTTTTAGTAGTTATAGCTTATTAGAGCTTCTGTGGTAGTTTGGTGCCCAGTTAGTGCCTTGTGCTTATTTCAAGTGCTTATTACATAAGAACTTGTATTGCAGTTTCATTTTCCTACACATAAGCCACTGTTCTTCTATTTTTCTTAGATTCAGTATATTAAATTAGACTTTTCCTGAATTTTTCATATTTTTCCAGGTCAGTTTGCTATTTTTCTTAATTTAAAACAGTTTTTAGGCCATTTTAAATAGCTTTTAATACAATTAAATCAGAAAAAGTTCAAAAAAATAATTTTTCATTTTTCATAGGTTAAGATAAATATAAAAAGTCAAAAAAAAAATTATTTTTCCAGATTTTTCTTAGTTAAATTTGTAATTTTTAGCAATTTAATTAGTTTTAAATAGTTTTTAATTCATAGAAAATAGAAAAATAATCAGAAAAATACAAAATTAGTTTTGAAAATTCTCTTTTGTTATTTTAGATTTTTCTAAATCATAATTTCATTTTTCTAGCTTTATTTCATATTTTCTTGTATTTTAGGGTATAATTAAATAGTTAAAATTAGTTTTTAATTAATAATAATTAATTTAATAGTTATAAAAATAATTTTCTTTTTCTATAAATTTTCTTTTATCATTAGGTTTGTAAAAATGTCATTTTCATATTTTAAGGATTAATATTGTTCCAGTTTCACATTTTCTTGTGTACGTCACGTAGTTTTTAATTTAAGTTTTATAAAAGAAAAATCAAAAAACATCAGTTTAAAAATAGTGATAGCGTTTATTTAATATAGTTTATCTTTTTAATTTTCTTTAATTTGCATTTAAACCCCTGTAATTTACAAATCTTTTCTTTAGGTATAAAATAACTCAAAATCCTTACTGATCACTATCCTTAGTGATTATTCGACATCTGATTGTGTTAAACACCATTCATCCTCCGTGGGACTTAACGACCCAGGAATCCACTATATTCCTCTGATCTTCATTGCATTTGTTTCCAGACTGTTTTAAGTTTGTTACGGTTAGTCATTCACAAGTGGCTAGCTTGCGTGATAAAACCTGACCGTTTGGGAGCCAATCAACACTCAAAGCTGCTGAAAACATAAGGCGACGGCGTCACTGCTTAACTGCGACGCCGTTGGTGGAATTTGTGACGGCTCAGAAGAGAAAATTGCTAGTTTTGAAGGACGGCGTCGTGCTTTAAAAGAGTAGACCGTCGCAACACAGACGGCCTAGATGCGACCCAGACGACGTCAGAAGCTGAAGAGGACGGCGTCACAGACATAAGGTGACGCCGTCGCAAGGTTAACGTGGCCAAGACGAAACCCTAATGACGGCGACACGACGGCGTCACAAAACATAAGGTGACGCCGTCGCATTTGTAATATTATATATAGAATCCGAATTTTTCAGTTTTAAGAGAGTCTTTTTGGAGTAAAAACCTAAAACCGAACCGAGGGTGTCTTGTACAGTATTTTAGGGTTCCAAACCCTATCTTACATCAATATAAGTATTTACTTCATCAAATCAATTATGTCTTTGATTATTTGTGTGTATACTTGCATGTTCTCCATGTCCAGCTAATTTATTTGTGTGTTTGCTTAGGGAGTATGAAACTTAATTATTGAATATTGATTGGTTGTTTCTTATCTTAGTTGATTAATGATCTAGTAATGCGATAGGTCATTCGTTGTGTACTTAATGCTTGATTTATCTTTGTGAACCTTAGAATATAATTACCTGAGTAGTTGTAAGCTAAACCATCCAAAGAGTGCCTTAGAGTAAGAGTTTATTATCCCTAGTGGGTTTTGTAGATGAGACCATTTGGTAAGTTCAAAGAGTTAAGGAAAAACGCATACCCTACGACTTTAGACACACAACGCAACTAAGAATAAGGACGTGACAATTCAACCATCAATAGGAGATAATTAAGGAGTAGTAAAACCTAAGTAAACACATCTTTAAACTATCATACGAGCACACATTAATTAGACATAGACTACCACCACCTTAGTTTAGATAATTAGATAATAGTAGAGTAATCGGTAGAAATACCAACCCCCCCCCCCAAATCCAATACCCGAGATTCGTACCTTTCAATTTCCTAAAAAACATAAAAAAGATAAAAAATAATCTTCCTCAACCTCAACCTTAGTGTAGTAACTTCTCACTAGCATTCCTATTCCCCTAGAGAATGATATCAATACCCGTGGCTTACCCTAATTACTACACTACAACGATTAGGTTCACTGCCTAGGGTGTTATAAAACTTGCTCGAAGAAAAGGAAGTTTCCTTGACCCCGAAGGACGCGTGTAGCGTTAGCAAGTTTTTGGCACCGTTGCCGGAGAATAGAATAGCTAGTTAGTAGTCCACCTCGTTTAGGTTTCTTTGCTTGATTCCTATCAAGTAATTTTTTCTCATTTTTAGCTCTCTCTTAGACTATCCCCCTTCTTCGTGACCTTTGTTCGTAACACCCATCACTTTTCATCATGGAAGGTGATAACCAACCACCACTCATCAACCCACCACCAAATGACTCGCCAAGAGCCTGTACTCTTGGTGAATACTCAAGACCAAGCCACCTAGGCTATAGGAACACTATTGAGCTTCCCGACCAAGCCCAAACTACGGCCCTGCGATCCGACACCATCCGGTTGGTGCAAAACGGATGTCCATTCCATGGACTTCGTTCCGAAGATCCAAATCAGCATCTGAGGGATTTCCTCAAAATTGTCGATTCCATCGACCTTGATGCTACTACTCGGGAGACCACGCGCCTGCGTCTCTTCCAATTCTCTCTACGGGACCAAGCTAGTAATTGGCTTGAGCGACTTCCCGCCGGCTCCATCTCAAGTTGGGATGATCTTACCTCTCGCTTCCTTGCTCAATATTTCCCACCGGGGAGAACCACTAAGCTTAGGAATGACATCTTGATGTTCCAACAACGTCAAGGTGAATCTCTCTACGAAGCATGGACTCGATTCAAGGACTTACTTCATAAAGTCCCTCATCACGGCATTGATCTTTGGCTCCAAGTCCAAATCTTTTATGATCATGTCAACTTCCCTACTAAGCGATCCATTGACCAAGTGGCCGGTGGAAAACTTAGTGATCTCACCGCGGAAGAATCATGGGGTATAATAGAGGACCTTGCCCTCTACGACAATGAAAGTTGGGATGACCCCCGTGAGATACCTAAAACCGTCAAGGCAATCTCCTTGCCTTCCATCGACTCACAACCTTCCGACCGTAGGATGATCAAACTTGAAGATCAAGTTAAATTCCTCATGAGTTCCTACAAAAATCCTAAGACTTCACACCATGTGAACAAAGTTTCTTCCTCGTGCGAGCCGTTTTGTGATCCTCATAACACGTGCACTAGCATCCGATCCCCCGAACATGCTTCCGTTGACTACGCATCCTTGCGTATTAATGGAGCGGGAGGAAGATTCCCTACAATACCCGGACCTAGGAATTTCAATGAAACCCGTGAGGCATGGAAAAGCAAGCCCGACTTCTACTGGGGAGAAACCAAAGAATTCACCTCTAATGATTTCTCATGGCCCCCACCTAACGGTCCTAACCAACAAAACATCGAAGGGATGTTGCAAAACCTAGTTGCATCCCAAGAAACCCAAATGGCTAAGCTCTCGGACCGCTTTAACCATCAACAAGCCGAGATGGATAGGAAGATAGACAACCTTTTGAAAGCAATAACCAATAGTGATAGGAAGGTTAGTGCTATCTCAACCCCCGAACCTTCAGGTATAGAGATTAAGGATCCAAGCAAGCTAACTAAGCACGTTCAATTCGTCAATGTCATCGCCTTAGTGAAACCTGATAGAACAGATGACGAAGAGGACCATACGCTTGTGGAAATTGAAACACCCGAGGAAGTAGATGAAGTAGACATTGACTATTTCAACAAATTTCCTATGGAAGAAGAACTATCTCGCCACCCTCACTTAGTGCGTGACCTCCGTCACATGTATGTTAGGAAAAGCCCTAGAATCAAGTTTGGGAACCCTTCGAATCTTAACATACCATGTTGCATAGGACACCTTTTTGTGGCAAAGGCCTACATTGATCGCAAATCCCCAATCAACATAATGACTAGCACCTACTATAATTGGATAATGAAGAAGCCTATCCCAATTAGGCAAGACCCCGATAATCCTAGGGATAAGTGCAATTTTCATGGTAGAATTAAGGGATTGACCGTCTATGTAGGTAGTTTCACGTTCCCTACGGACTTCATAATTGTGGATGATATTAGCACGGCCATAGACCCTAGCTTGTCCCACGTTATTCTAGGAAATCCTTTCATAGAAAGCACCGGGATGACCTATGACCCCTCGTTAGGAGTAGTGCGATTCAAGTATGAGACCGACGACATAGCTTACCAAATGCCGTTTAAGATTGAGAAGTTTTCATCACTCTCTAATGATGAAAAGGAACTTAAGCTGTCGGTCTATTACAGGAATGATAAGGATAGGGAAAAGGGAGTAGATTATGTTATGACTAAGATTTTCGGGTTCTATAAGGATTGTTTGAACTTAGGACCGAAATATAGGACCGAGTGGGGAAAGGACGAACTCTTAGAGAGGTGCATCATAGGACACTTCTACAACATGGAATCCCCCGGTAGAGACCGTCAAGAGGGCGGTAATGCAGCAACGTAGGGGCACGACTACGAGTCTAGCTACAAGACTCTTAAATAAAGAAAATCGCTTCATGGGAGGCAACCCATGCTTAATTGTTTGCTTGTTAGTGTCATATATCTTTTATTAATTGTTTATCCTCATGTTTAAATTTGTAAAAATGCTTTATTTTGTTTTTAACCTCGTCTTAATTGCATATAAAGGTATTTTACATAAGGGATAAGTGTAGGGAGGATTACACACGTTTTCAAAAGAAACGTAAACATGATAATAACAATTAACCAAAAGATATATATGTTTGTTTGTTCGAGTCAAATGCTTGTCTCGAGTCATAATGGATGTTTTTGCAGAAATTTTTCCAGATTCTAAAGATGTAAATTTTCCATAATTTTTTCCAGAAAATCGCAGACCAGTTTTTGTCAGGATAACTTGACGGCATCAGGATTGCAACCTGACGGCGTCAGGAAGGAGTAAAAACATCAGATCACTTTTTCTCGTTTTCTGAGCTACTTATAAATTTTTGAAATTTTTCGGGTCTTAATTTTCTTAGAAATTCTGTAAACATCCATTCCACAAGCATTATATCCTAGTTTAAATCGAGTCTTATATATATTATTACCGCCGATTTTACGCGAAGGTTTCGTTTGTTTTCTTCAAGTGTGCAGGTTTAGTTTGTCAAGAAGAAGTTACACAAGATTGGAAGGAGCTTTTCACGCATAAATTCTTCTTGGAAAGGATTTAACCACCACTTTACACGGATCCTACCGAGCTAATCAGGGGAGTATTAGTTTCTTTTGTTTTTGATTACCTTCTTTTATCATAACTTTGATACTTTCGGGGAACATTGGGGACAATGTTCAGTTTAAGTGTAGGGAGGGAAAATAAAACGGGAACTTTGAAACTATGCTTATCCTTGATTATTTGCTTTGTCCAATTGTATTTGTGTAATAAACCATGAGAAAATGTCGGTTAGGGTAATTTTGGCACCAAATTAAAAATTTTTCATGACATATAGGAGTGGGCCATTAGTCTTAACAAAAGCGTCTCACGGATAGGAAGTTGCATGACTAGCACAAAAACCCTTTACAACCTAAATTCCACCCAAAATGTGAGGATCGCCCTTAGATTAGTAGGAATTAAAGCATCCATCTTCAATGCTTAGAGTGTGAACCGGTAGTATATTAGATTCTAGAACTTGTTTTGTGATGCATTCCGAGATCGCTAGTGAGACTACACTTGTGTAGTTAGGAATAACTAAATGATAAGAGGCATTAGGATAACCCTTGTTTGATACCCATAATATAATTACTTCTTCCACATCGGTTGAGTAATTCCCCCACAACCTTTGCGTTGTACTCATCTTTAGTACACGATACCCCTAGTTAACCCCTCAGAGCCTATCCTTTTCGCGGTTCTCGTGATGTTTCGGTTTTTTCCGAAATATCAATGAAGAGCATTGTTTACACCCCACCCCCAAATATACACCCAAATCGCCTTAGCCTACCTTTTATGCACTCACTTTTAGTGCAAATTATTGTTATCACCCTAAACCCTTAGTTCAATTATCTGGTTGCTTGCATGAGTTGCTAAGTCGAGTCATATCCTTTGTATACAGTTTTGGAACGATTGGGATTCATGGGAAAATTAAAGTTTATGAAATGACGGGAAGGGAACGTTAAATTCAAATTCCCTTTGTTTGCATAATGATATACCCCAAGTGTTTTGATCTTTTCAATTCGGGTCAAATTAGTGTTAGAGTAATAAAAACTCAAGTGTAGGGATGTGCCTATAAATCCCTATCATTTTGATGTTACCGTAGAGGATGGTAGAGTAAAAGTGTATGAAAAAAAATAGAAAAAGAAAAAAATAGAGTGTAAAAAAAATAAAAAAAAAATAAAATAAAAAACGGGCTACCATCCTACATCTATCCTTTAAATTTATGTTTGTTTATTTCCGTTACCTAGAGTTTTAGAGTGTCGAGTCTTGGCTTAGCAACGCCATTCTTCGTATGCATTTAACATAGATATTTTTGACTTGCCACCACTAAATAGCCTATCCCACCAAACCCTTGTTTCCCTACCGTAAGCCTAACGTTACAACCCTTTAAAAGTCCTCTTTGATAGTCTTTCCTAGGTGCTTACGCCAAAGCGATGGAGGTTTGATCTATTCTCAAGCCTATGGTAATCTATGTACTAGGACCGGTTAATGAGTGTTTATCTTCCATTTCCTATTTGTTATATTTCATATATACACCTGATAAGGTTTTAAAAGGTACCATTTTGAGGGGTCTTTTTAGTCCTTATTTGATCACTTTTGTATCCGTTATTGCTTAATATCGTTCCTTTTCACTTTTTAGGTCTCTTGAAGGCAAAATGCTGGAATGGCACTTATTTGAACGAAAAGGCGCGAATATATGAAGAAAATGGCCAAAGTCAAAATCGAGACACTCACAGTTGCTGAAATTAGAAGGCGACGGCGTCAGGTGCTAATGGCGACGCCGTCCCAAAATTGTTGTGACGGTCCAGAACCCAAAACTCGTATTTTCAAGCGACGACGTCCAGTTGTAAAAGAGTAGGCCGTCGCTACTCAGACGGCCTAGATGCAATCCAGACGACGTCAGAACCTGAAAAGGACGGCGTCACGGACATAAGGTGACGCCGTCGCAAGGTTAACGTGGCCAAGACGAAACCCTAATGACGGCGACACGACGGCATCACGAAACATAAGGTGACGCCGTCGCATATGTAATCTTATATATAGAATCCGAATTTTTCAGTCTTTTGTGGAGAGTCTTTTGGAGTGAAAACCTAAAACCGAACCTAAGGTGTCTTGTACAGTATTTTAGGGTTTTAAACCCTATCTTACATCAAGATAAGTCTTTACTTCATTAATTCAATTATGTCTTTGATTATTTGTGTGTATGCTTGCATGTTCTCCATGTCCGGCTAATTTATTTGTGTGTTTGCTTAGGAAGTATGAAACTTAACTATTGAATATTGATTGGTTGTTTCTTATCTTAGTTGATTAATGATCTAGTAATGCGATAGGTCATTCGTTGTGTACTTAATGCTTGATTCATCTTTGTGAACCTTAGAATATAATTACCTGAGTAGTTGTAGGCTAAACCATCCAAAGAGCGCCTTAGAGTAGGAGTTTATCATCCCTAGTGGGTTTGTAGACGAGACCCTTTGGTAAGTTCAAAGAGTTAGGGAGAAACGCATACCCTACAACTTTAGACACACAACGCAACTAGGAATAAGGACGTGACAACTCAACCATCAATAGGAGATAATTAAGGAGTAATACAACCTAAGTAAACACATCTTTAAACTATCATACGAGCACACATTAATTAGACATAGACTCCCACAACCTTAGTTTAGATAATTAGATAATAGCAGAGTAATCGGTAGAAATACCAAAACCCCCCAATCCAATACCCGAGATTCGTACCTTTCCATTTTCATAAAACATAAAAAGATAAAAAAATAATCTTCCTCAACCTTAACCTTAGCGTAGTAACTCCTTACTAGCATTCCTATTCCCCTAGAGAACGATTCAACAAGTGGTATCAAAGCAAGGTTGCTCGTGATATCTAAGATCGTACAAGGTTTTATGTGGCGAAAAGATGAAAAAATTCGAAACTGAAATTTTTCGTAAGGCTTCTGCTGGACAGTTTTCAAACGACGATATCTTTGTCGTTAACCGTTGGATCAAGCTAAAATTTTTTCTGGTACATCTCAGTATATCTATCTAACTTTTCACCGAAGGGATCGTCGATCTGAGCTTCCAATAAAAAGTTATTAGATGTTGAAGTCTGCTGCAGAAGGAGTTTCTTTTTAAAAAGTCGAATTTGTAGGGTTTTAAAGGGTTTTAAAGGTATTGCCTTTTCCCAATGGTAACACAATATCAGATCGTTTTCTTCAAATGGAAATCAGCAGTGGAGAAGGTATTGTCAATTTATTTTAGGGTGTTCTAATATTCATTAATAGTTGGAAAAGGCAAAACCCCTAAGTATTCACGTTTTTTTTTTACTTTTGACAATCGACATACAATTATCTTAAGATTACTTTTTGGTCGGTTGTATACATGTGTGAAAGTATTTTCAAGCTTGACAAGATTGACTTTTGTTTTGTGGGTGGAAAAGAGAATGAAACAGCTTCTGAGTTGCTTAGGATAATGGTGATACATCTGGGACTATCAAGGGTATTGGTTTTTGGTTTCTTGTTACTGCTACTGTTTTGAAGTATAATGTTGCTCGACAAAAACCTTAGTGCTGTTATTTGGTCGATTTTGTTTAATTGGTTTTGATTACACGTGATGGTTTATGCTTCTCTTGCTATCGACACTCATTCCTACTGCTCGAGGTGAACAACTGATGCATTACTAGTAATCACGGCTAGTCTTCTCAACCACTGATAGCTTCATCTTGTAACCACTGCTAGTTTTACTTGTAACCACTGATGGGCTTCTCGAAAGGTAACCACTGCTAAGTGATTCGAAACCACTTCTAGCGTTATTCGAACCACTTGTAGCTCAACGATTACCACTGCCTTTGATACGGTTGCCACTGCTGCACTTCTTAGTTACTACTGCTTGCAAATCGGTTTCTCGGATGTCACAAGTACTCGTATTGCAAGTTTGCACTGCTCGTACTTTTGTTATTTCTATTCGTTTACATGTTTCTACTGATTACATGTATCTGCTGCGACCAGTATGTTTGGGTTGTTCATGTACAGTTCCAATGATATGGTCATTATGACCAGTGCGTAAATTATCTCATAACATGGAACGGTTTCTTATCATTAGAGTTGCATGCATTCTCTTTCTGATTGGTGGCAAATTTATATGGGTTGTCATGCTTGGACGGTGGTCATGCATTATGGGTTGTCATGATTGGTGGCAAATTGGCCGGTGGTAAGTTGGATATTTCTTTATTCGTGAATGGTTATTTTTTAAGAATCTTTGATTGGTACATCTTCTAAGTGGGTCGGTGTGAATTTTATAAGTTAAACATTAATTGTCATCTTGTGCATAATTGTCTCAATGATTAGTTCATGTACTATGATACCTCGTACTGCATTTATTGGTCGATCAGTAGGGCACTAATGTTTATATGGGCTTGATTATAAAGTGAGCACTTTGGTGACTTATTGAGGATATTTGCTACTGTTCACGAGCCTCTTATATGAAGTTTTATGTTTGAGGGGAAGTCGATCGTGGTTCATGGAGTTTATTTAATTACGCACACGAGTTGGTTCATGGACACACAATACAAGATTTTTGGTTGTCGGAGGACACACACATAGGTTATTGGTTACACACACAGGAGATGGTTTTGGATTTTATTTGTTCTTAAAAGGATTTAAAAAAGCTCATTTTGGAGATTTATTGAATAGGTGATTACGAAGACGATTGATCATAACCTATTTGATATTGTAGTTGAGTAACACAGATTCGTGCTCTTATCATATCTCAAAGTGGGTGTTACACTTTGGAGATAACTTGTTCGTGCTTAAAGGATGTTGACGAAGACTTGCAAAATCTAGTTTTCATAGGTCAAGGGGTGGATGGATGAATACCTAGTTTACTATCACTTAAAGGAGTTACATTGTAGTGCTCAGTGTCTCATTGAAGATGAGGATTTTGTCAAGAGATTGCGGTCTACTTATATGGTTTTAGTATAAGTTTGGAGTCACGTGGATAAACAAGACATAAGAAACAAATTTGGGTTATTCTACTTCTTTATCAAGTTAGTTATATTTGGTTTTCTTCACAAGTAATCATTACAAGGAGCTTACAGATTTGAAGAATCATTTGATGTTCATGCACCACTCAAGGGGAAGTTTCTATTGCTTATATTCTCTATTTGTTGATAACAAAAAGGGGAAGAGATGTTGGAGTGGCGTAGCATGAATTAAGGGGAAGACAAAGGAAGAAAAGTATGTTTCATTTATGGTGAGATTTAATTATCTCAACTTCTGCTACTTCGTCTAGGGAAGTTCGTACAAGAATCGTATTTGTTTTGTCATCATCAAATAGGGGAAGATTGTTGGGTTTATTGATTCGATGATACAAAACAATAAAGAATGAAACATCAAGGGCTTAAAGTGACAAAGATGAAACCTACAAAAAGATGGAGGGACTTGCTTGCAAAAGAAGATTTATTATTTAGTCCTTCGTAGTATCTTGTAAACCCTAATCCTCTAGTATATAAAGAGGACATGGGATGTAGGTTTTAATAATTATGTCTTCCAATGTAGACGTCTAGTAAAGGTGTGTTTGTAGGCGTGTTTCTATAAACGCCTAGTTTAGAGTTTGGTTAGTTTAGCTTCAAGAATCTCATGATTCCTGTTACAGATTAAGTGTAACCGTATTATTCTGATCAAATAATATTTGAAGCTTGGAGTGTTATTAAAGAAAAACCTTGTTCATGATAACGTTAATTCTTATTGAATATTCCGCTTTCGTTATTATATATCCTAGATCATATGAGGTCTAAACAACCTCGAGCTACAACGATTCAACAAAATTCAATATAAAGAAATATATATACTTGTGTGTAGTCTATAGGCAATCATAGGTAGTGTTCATGAAGGCTTGGTGTAAACTCTTGATGTGATGCACAAATGATAAGCAAATGATTTTCAACCATGGTTTATGTTTGTGAAAATCATTCTAAGAACAAAAGCATATAGGTAATCCTTTCGGTCCTTATCCTAATGATTATCCTTAAGAAAATCCATTTGTTTGTAAAATGTTCTTATTAAACTCATTCCTACGAATCTTTCGACCTTTCGTGATGAAAATGTTTCTAGTCTTGTTTTAATAAGTAAACATGGTGGTTGTCAATCACCATATCCCCATACTAGTTTGTCACTTAACTTTTTGGAATAAAACATAAGAGAAATCCTTTCGGTCCTTTTTCTTAAAACATGTTTTACCGACAAATCAAACAAGACTAGTATTTTTCCAACAAAATCATTTAAACAAGATCATATATACATGCATCACATATGAGAACACTAGTATGATTTCCTACATCCTAACACACAAGTATATTCAAAAACTACTCCATGATAATAATAACAAAACACAAGAAATAACAAAGTAATTCCAATAACTCAAGAGAATAGAAATCCATAACAAAGTTCATAGAATACCTAAACTTTTGCAATTACAAGAACTAGAAATTGTGGCTTATAGCAACCACACGCCTCCAATCACCTAGCTTAACCGTATAACTCCGAATAACCAAAACAATGGATGAGAATTACTCTCTCCAACCTCCTGGACGTTTTACAGTGAATACTAAACATTTGGGATGAATAAAATGGTTGGTAATAGTTTTGGTGTAAACTATTACACTTTGGGTTGTGTCACACCTAGTAAACTAAGTCTAGGTTCAATATATAGCCAAAGAGATTTTACTAACTGGCCAAAAACGTTCCCAACAAGTTAATAACAAGAAATGATCGACCTCCAATGATTATGGGGAGTTAAGGCAACATTAAATGCATTTTTGTGTAACTCCAGTCAATGCAACCGAACCGGTTACGATGCAACTGGATCGGTTGCGTTTTGACCATCGCCCAACCGAATCGGTTGCGGGCTCCAACCGAACAGTTGGGCGCCTCAGCTTTGACTTTTATTGACTTTCTTGATTTGCGCCTCTTTCTTTGTTCTCGCTGATGATTTCCAATGCGAAACTTGATCTTTCCTTGCTGTAGATACTTAGAAATCATTGCCCTTCCTAATATACATACACAATACGCATCTTTTGCACTTTTGCAATAGCTATGAGTAAATATAGCCGATTATCATGCACAAAACCAACAATAATGCTACTAAAAACATGTTCATTTTAGGCGTTATCAAATTCCTCCATACTTAAGTTCTACTCGCCCTCGAGTAAGTCTAACATTTGCAAAAATCGAATTCAATGGTCTTGATACCATGGTTCCGAAAATTTAACAATCATCCCAAAAGAGATATCATTAATTTGCTTTTAATATGTGAAAAACTTTTAAAATTAACCAAACACTTTAGATAACATAACTAGAACACCTCACGAATGATTTTAAGAATTCACTCAACACTCATATATTGGTGGGTATATGTAAATCACTTAATGCCTAGTCATGATCAATGTTTTTTACCATAATCTTGTACAAGTATCAAAACAAAGAAAATAAATTCATCAAAGAGGGCTTTTATTCGGGTTATATCGTTAAGGCTTCGGGTTTATAAAAGGTATGGATAAGGCATGGGATGGTTTATGAAATTGGTGTTAAAAGAAAAATAAAGTCAAGTCTAAACCTCCATGTTGCTAGCCAAACCACAATCCCGAAAATGATTATATCTTCTCCTCTTCACATATCGATCTCCAAACATATGTATAACTCAATTTAGCTCATTGGCTAATCAATATTCTTCATATAGCTCATTGGCTATAACTATTTTTTTTTCAAGTTCCCCCACACTTAGTGTAAGCATACACCACAAAAAATACAAATGAGAAAGACGTCTCCTTCATCAATGTTGGAGAATGGTACACACTATGGACAAAGTGTAGCTTCTTCATAATCATAAAAAACAATCCAACACTCCAAACAACTAGCAACAAACCGATAGACATGACATGGGTTGGCTAAGGTTTAAAGGTGTAAAATATTTTTGTATTTTCTGGATTTAACAAAAAAGAAAAGATTGGCTCGAAGGGTGTAACTAAGGGTATCTAGTGCTAAAGATGAGCACTAACAAATGGGTCCATATAAGGTGGTTAACTAACCAATGCGGTTAGCTAATATATCATTAGATGTAAAATGGAAGGCCATTTGGGTTAAATCCTACGATGCCTCTTATCACTTGAACATATTTTTACCACTCAAGAGTGATTTTAACCGTAATGCATAACTAGTACAAGTTCTAGAATCGACATAATCACTGGCACACTCATAGCAAGTATAAAACAAAAGATGTGTTTTATACAAAATGAAACATCACAATTAAGTGGAAAAAGGCTATAATGCGCGCTAGAAAATGCTATCGAATCCAAAATGAATTACTTCCGTAATTTGGTTCAAATCGAAATTTTTTCAAAAACCTCATTTTACCATTGAAATACCCAAGTTGTTTTTAATATATCCCAAAAATGTGTGAAAACAACTAGACAATCAAGGGCGATATCCTGCTAATTACATGCATCCAAAAGTTTATCTAAAAATAAGACTAAAAGCTAAAAATTTAAAAATGGTATCATTTTTCCTATTTTCTTCCCTCCTCCATACTTAAGTTTTGCATTGTCCTCAATGTAATAAAAATAAACTTCAAAGTAAAGAAAATGGGAGAAAGAAATAGTCAAAAGATACCACGGGATAGAATATGCAATACGCACATTGGGTCATAAGCAAGCATGTGAGTTATCCAACTCCAAATATTTAACCATCAATAAGCTTCCGACAAATCCATCCTGCAAACAAAATGGCAATACACAATACGCAAAACAAAACAAAACAAAACAATCCAAATGCTACTAAAAATATGAAAAATAAACAAAGTATGATAATCATCCTAGAGAAATGGCTAAGAGATAGAGATAATATTGTTTAACACATGATAACCATTGTTTTTGAAACAATAAATCAAGAATGATCCACGATCATTTCGACGATCTTAAAGGCATTACATGAAGTTCCTCTGGTAATCCTTCTAGCTTTCCACTTTCTATATCTCTCAAGTGAGCAAATCCTTCAGCTTCCGTACTCTCGGGCATAACTGGTTCGCTAAACAAAACCATTCCCATTGGGTTGAATAAACCAAGGCTTTTTGAAATTTTAGTAATGAAGTGTCCTCCACAAATGTAATTAACGCTCCCTAAGTGGACCGAATTTTCGAGGATGATTTATGGGTACTCTTCCCTATGTAGTAGAGACTCAACTACTATCCTGTGAAACACTTGCAAAAGTGGCTTTTTAATTGACGAGACTCTACTTTCACCATACGTTAACTTACTTTCCGTGTTTATTTTCCTCCAAAATTTGTTTTCATCAAATCCTTCGTTATTCCTATCACTCAACATAATTATGTATTTGAAATCCCGATTTCTCAAATCTTCATCCGAATATAATCCTAACAATTTGCCAAATTCCCATATCGTGACGACATGTGCTTGACCACCCAACCTGAAAGTAATGCATTTGTCCAAACAAACTCCCACAGCTGTAATATCCGACTTCATTTCAAAGGAACACAGGAATTCTAAACACCATTCTTTGTATATGGGCTCATTAATATTGAGAGCTCTCTTTCTGTTGAAAACTAGCCGACCTTGATAGATCTTGAGCTCGTAGATCGTTAGTATTGCTTATGTAATCACAAAAAAACTAAGAGAAAATCTCTACAACTTGTATTCTTTAGCGGAATATAAACACAAATAACTAAGAACTCTTCGATCCTCTATGGATCGTTATATTAATAACTCGTAAACTTCTAGTACATAATTCATTCTATTGTGTTCCTTTTATAGACAAGGAACCCTAACTTATTCTCTAATAAACGTAAAACTAAATAAGATATACACAATCACTTCCTAATAAAGATCATGCATATCCTAACTAACTATAGAATATGCGGAATACTATCTCCGCAGAAACAAACTAATAACTATATAACTTCAGTAGAATTTTGTCTTCGGCAGAATCCATACACTTTAGTAGAATCCATTCAGCAGTACGTAACTTCAGCATAATTCATACTTCACATAATTCCCAACAATCCTCCCCTAAACTGGAATTTGACTTGGTTAAGTTCCAGTTTCTTGATAGATCTTTAACCATGCAGCACTAGAGGATTGTACTCGAACATCATCAGCAAAGAATCAAAATTAAAACATCTCTTTGATGAATAAACTCTGAAACTCCATATCTTTGCAGCAACAAATGACAACATGTACATCAAAACATATTAGTTTCAAACTATTCTCATCACATCCAGGTGTGTTAACTCCTGTGAGAGGTGAATCATTGAAAATAATGGATTTGATGTCTCTTTACCAATAGCCATCACTACTGGAGTAGCCAAATGTTTCAGTTCAAAAACCATGGTACACTGATAGCCATCTGATTTATTAGCAAATCAGCAACCATGAACTGATTTGAAATGTCTTTACCTGTAGCCGTTTGCTCGGGACTAGTCAATTCTTAGAATTGGTGAATTGATAACCAAATATGGTATTCCAATGCCTTTACCACAAGCCATATACATGTGGGCTAGTCAATTCTTGGATTCCAAAAAGGAATAAACCATGGTGAATTGATGACCATACAACTCTCAGCAATTAAGCATGGGTAGTTGCAAACCCTATGATTTTGAGCAAACCATTACAACTATCAACAGATTTGACATGTCTTTACCAGAGCTGTACCCTTTGGACTAGCCAACTCTTTGATATACACAAGGTACATCTGGTGAGTCAATAACCATCAACATATACAACAAACATGCAAGAAAATTTAGACATACTCAAAAATATACATAGTTTTTTTTTTTTTTTTTTTTTTTTTTTTTTTTTTTTTTTTTTAATAAAGAAACAAAAACAAAACAAATATTACAAAATATACAAATACCATAATCAAGATGAGGCTTGATGTTGCAGAAGTTGAGTCTTAATCACTCCAACACATTGCTCTGCATAAAGCCTATCATTCCCAACTGGATCAGGAGGTATTTCCAACTTCTGTGTAAGCATTCTTTCCATCAGCTTAACAGACAATGGATATATCTTCTCTACACACATACACACAGTAATACCACTCTTTGTCTCCACCACATGCACATTAGGAAGAGGACAAAATCTCCAAGTTGCAACCTTCCACTTATGTGAATGCTTCCAAATAGAATAACCTTGACCATTTGGAGATTGAGAATCAAACAGAACATGAAGATCACCCAATAAAAAGAATCCAGAACCCTGTGGTGTATGAGTATGATAGTACTTAGTGACAATGTCATACAGAGTATGCAAATCCGCTCTATCTACCAAATGCAATATCTCCTTCAAAAAGTTGAACTGCATAGTAGATTGATCCAATCGATAGATGACATTAAGATCCTCAGCTTGCATTGTCCAATTAACCAACACATCAGCTAAAATCTTAAGAGAACCAAATTAATTATCCTCTTGCTCTTCATCAGAAGAAACCACTAACCTTCTTTTGGAATGATGCTCAAGTTGTACTTCCAAACTCTTAACCTTATTCCTCAGCTCTACAATCTCATCACCAAGAGAATATTTAGTCTCTGCAAGTTCCTTTTTGAGCTCAGCCACCTCAGCTGCATACCCGTTCACTAGAGCAAAGATAGATGTAAGTGTAATAGATTCCTCAGCTCTACCAGCTGATTGCTCAGTGGTAATGGGAACTTCATTGGACCTTTCAGGAGAAACATGGTCATGCTCAAAATTAGGAGAACCTTCATTAAATGGTTTCCTGAGTGGACTAGGTGTGGTCAGTCGATTAGGCTCAGTCACAAACTCATCAAGACTAACCTGAGTAGGTGGTGGATTAGGACTAGATCTAGGTGAAGGTATAGGTGGTGTTTGATCAGGAGAAACATTAGATGCTTCAGCAGTATTAGAAGAGCCTTCATCAATGTCAACTGAAGGATTACCATCAGCAGTAACATTGGTAGAAGGTAGATTAACAACATTATCCTCATCAGCAGCCTCATTGCCTTGAGGCAACATAGCTGCTAGCAAAGGATGATGTGTCCCCTTAAATTTAGTTCTCATTGAAGCAAATAGTTTAGCAGATAAAGTTGTTATGGGATAAAAGGCTTGGGTTTGGGTGGTGATGTCTAATATAATTTGCAAAAACCTAGGGTACATTAAGAACTTATGCTTTTTCCTTTGAATATTCTCAACCATGTTATCAAAAATAAACTTGGAAAAATTATAAGTCAACCCTTGAGAAAGACACACAATACCACATCCCAATTGAGTAGAAAACTGATCCCATCCTCCTGATTTATTGCTTATGCACTGAAGCAATGTGTGAACTAGAAACCTCCACATCAGACATAATTGATTCTTGAGCCACATGTCTGTTCGTTCACCTTGATATCCAATAGCTCTCAGTCCCTCAAGTATCATCACTGAATTAGAATTATAAACCCCATTCTCATCATCCAACCGAAGTCGTCTTCGTATCAACTCCTCTGTCACAATGTGCTCTATTCCATCAATCCTAGCCACAATCTCTATTTCACTCCGTTTTGTAGCAGTCGCCCAAAATTGAGTAACCAACAATTCATATATAGCATTAGGAGAACGTGTTAAAGCGTAATGAATCTTGGACCTCTTTAAGAACTCCACCATTGGTTTATACAAATCATCACCCTTAGTTGTTCCCAGAAAAGCAAATTTATTATGATCGTGCTTGAATTTAAGAGCCATGAGAACTTTAGATAATGGGTTATGATTTAATCAACTAAAGGTGTGTTTAAATCGAATAAAGATGGAATCAGTTATTTTTAGACAAAGATATGCGAATAGGGTATAAGTAGAAGTTTCCCAAATTATGGTCAAAGATATTAAGTTGTTGACCAACGCTGACGTGTAATGCAACCTTTTACCAAATTTAAATTCCATCTTTGGCAAAAACAATGGTAATCTGCTGAAGTGATTCAATCAGCAGAAGCAAATCACGTATTCAAGAAGCTTCAGTAAATATCTTTTTACTGTTTCACCCAACTCGCATTAAATCTCATTAAGCCTTGAACCCGTCTATAAAACAAACCCCAATGCATACTTATCTCTCATCAATTACCCCCAATTTCCATCACAAACCCTAATTTCATCATGAAACACAATCAACCATAATTAACCATGAATACTAAACCAGAGGTTGTTAATCCAACCTCTTCTCCATCATCATCATCATCTAGTGATTTCCAGCAGTTCTTCTCATGTCCACATGACCCTCGGCCTTTGAAATCCCCATTTCTCAGTTCTTCAGATGATGATAGTGTAGTGAATCCAAGTGGGTCTTCTGATGACTCTGATGGGTCCACTAAGAAGAAAACATCTTACTCCCAACCTCCAACACCTCAACCTCAACAAAGGCCTTGTGCCTAAAGAGAGGTTATGCTTGCTCTTCCTGCGCCATGGTTTGGTGCATCATCACATATCGTATAAGGGAAGGGCTTAAGAAAGGAGGATGGATTACTTTTTGGTGAAACCAAGTAGATGAAGCACAAAGGACATGTGTATTCATCTTCATCATCATCGTTTTCATCAATCCATCCTTCCCATTTTGATCCTTAGCATCTTCATCGTACCGGTCATGCATATCCAGCCATCGAGATAGAAGGAATGGGTGGTTATGCAAGTCATCACAAATGCATATCCAGCAGCTGGAATGGAAGATATGAGCGATCATGCATATCCAACAGCTATTGGAATAGATGATATGAGCTAGTGTTTAGAATAGGTTTAGTAGTCCTTGTATTTCCATTTGAAGTTGATTGTAATCTCTAAGCTGTAAGCTATAAACTGTTTCTTGAATGAATGAATGAATGAACAATTAACTTTAGTACTTCTTTTGTATGAACAATTTGTCTTCAGTACATTTCTCTTCAGTGGAAACAAATAGCTCAACTTCATTACTTAGATTTTAGAAGAAACAAGCTTCAAATCTTACTTTGACCATTTTCCATTTGACCAATCATGATGAGCTTCAACTTACTTAAGCAATCTGCAAAGCAAACAGACAGAGAAACACACAAACCAAACAAGAACAAACAGACTAAATTTACATTATTTGGTTAGTGTTAGAAAACAAAATCAAGCAAAAGTATACATAAAAACCTTACAAATTTACATAAAAACATGCAAAGTGTACAAAAAACCTCCCCTGAGGCATATGCCTCCCTTGAGGCCTATGCCTCCCCTTAAACTTTGCAGTTAAGGGTTAAGCATACCAATATGGACCACAAGGTGTTGAAACCTTGGTCCATCAAAAGCCTTTGTTAACAAATCTGCCACATTGTCATCAGTGTGAATTTTAACCACTTTTATCAAATGTTTGTCATAAGCATCTCTTATAAAGTGGTGCCTGATTTCAATATGTTTAGTTCGACTGTGAAAAACTGGATTTTTAACAATGCATATGGTTCTTTGATTATCAATAAAAATTGTCGTGTGCATGAAATTATACCCATAATCCAACAATTGATTTTGTATCCAAAAAACCTGTCCATAGCAGTTAGCAGCAGCAACATACTCTGCTTCAGTATATGAGGTAGCCACAATTGTTTGTTTCTTGCATTGCCAAGAAATCAATCTCTTTCCAAGGAATTGGCAACCTCCAGTGGTGGACCTCCTATCCAGATTTGCCCCAGCATAGTCACTATCACTATATGCTTCCAGCTTAAATGGAGACTCTTTTGGGTACCAAAGGCCTAAATGAGGTTGACCTTTGAGGTACTTAAAGATCTTCTTGACAGCATTGAGATGGGAAGTAAGTGGAGTGACTTGATGGCGAGAACATACACTCACAGCAAACGTAATATCAGGCCTTGAAGCTATTAAATACATCAAAGAACCAATCATCGACCTGTATAAATGAACATTCACAGGTGGATCTGCTTCATTGTTGGTCTTTAGTTTTGGAGCTTCATAAGGTGTAGTGGCCGTCCTGACACTCTCAATACCAAATTTCTTCAAGATGTCCCTCACATATTTGTCCTGACTGATAAAGATACCATCAGGGTTTTGCTGAACTTGGAGACCCAAAAAGAAATTCAACTCCCCCATAGCACTCATTTGAAACTCTCCCTTCATAAGCTCCTCAAACTCCCTGCACCAAGCTTCTTTTGTGGATCCAAAAATAATGTCATCCACATACACTTGCACAAGAATGATATCTGTGGAATTCTTCTTAAGGAAAAGTGTCTTATCAATTGCACCTCTTTGATAACCATGCTTCATCAGAAATGATGAAAGCCTAGCATATCAAGCTCTGGGTTCCTGATGTAGTCCATAGAGAGCTTTGACTACCTTGTAAACATGATTAGGATGATCTAGGTCTTCAAATCCTTTAGGTTGAGTAACATAAACCTCCTCTTCTATTTCACCATACAGGAAGGCACCTTTAACATCCATCTGATAGACCATAAAACCCATGTAGGATGCATAAGCCAAGAAAATTCGTATGGCCTCAACTTTAGCCACAGGTGCAAACACTTCATCATAATCAATCCCTTCCTCTTGTCTATACCCCTGAGCAACTAATCTTGCTTTGTTTTTAATGACAACACCCCTTGCATCTCTCTTATTTTTCAGAATCCATTTAGTCCCAATTGCATACTTGCCATCTGGTAGTGGTACCAAGATCCAAACTTGCTGATTTTGAAATTGTTGCATCTCTTCTTGCATTGCCTCAAGCCAACTTGAGTCATCAAGAGCCTGAGTAACACTGGTTGGTTCCACTTGAGAAAGAAAACAAGCAAACAGACAATGTTCATAGTCTGTGTGATTGTCTCTTTGCTGATTTGGGACATACGAGATAAAAGCCACTTGACCATATTTAGAACTTGTCACAGTACCCCTAGTTCTAACAGGTGCATTAGGATCACCAATAATATTAGACTGTGGATAAGCATTGTTGATCCTTTTAGTAGCAGTGGTGTTGACATCAATGGAGGTATCAAGATTAGTGACAGTAGGTTCAAAATCAGTGTCATAGGAAGGTGAGGTGAAGATGCCAGCTTTGGGTTGATGATGACCAAGATCTGAAGGTTTTGGAAAACGTGTATAAGGTTCTCCAAAGTCTGTTGACACTCTAGTAGAAATAGGAGTAGAAACAGCATGTCTTTCAGCAGATTTGGTGATAATAGGAGAAACATGGTTACTTTCAGCAGAATTGTTGTTTCCACTGATTGCTTCACTTGCACTCTCCTCAGCATTCCTCTCAGCATCTAGGTTAGCTGCATACTCTTGTTTCTTAAGCCTAACAAGGTCCTCAGCATAATGTGAATCATCTTCACTCTCATCATCAAAATCTTTAGAAGTGTCACCTGCAAAATTGTTAGGGGAGAACGAAGGCACTACAATGGGTTGTTCATCATCTTCAAACTCACTGTCAAAATCAGCATCCATAGTACCTGCACTGTTAGTTGGAGACTCTTGAGTACCTGCATGTTGGTTAGCCATATGTCTAGAATAACCCAAATAATCAGTTAAGTAACCAAGGTCAAAAGACCAAACATGACCCTGTCCTTGAACATTAGGCTTGTCTTCTAGAAATCTCAGGTTCAAAGTCTCCTCAATCTTCTTAGTAGATAAATTGTAAACCCTGTATGCCTTACTATGAGCTGAATATCCCACAATGTAACCATCATCAGCTTTCTCATCAACTTTGCCCAATGGATCACTTGTATTCAGAATGGTCACTTGACAACCAAAAGGTTTGAGGTAATGAATAGCAGGAACTTTCCCATAGAGAAGTTCATATGTTGTTTTGAAGTGTGGTCTAGTAATGGATACCTTATTCAGTACATAACAAGCTGTGCCAACAGATTCAGTCCAAAACATGGTGGGTAACTTAGAGTCTGCCAGCATTGATCTTGCAACCTCTATTAAGGTCCTATTTTTCCTTTCTGCCACCCCATTTTGTTGTGGGGTTCTTGGAGTGCTATAGTCCCTTTTTATCACTTTAGACCTACAAAGTTCTATAAGTATAGCATTCTTGAACTCTATCCCATTATCACACCTAATTCCTTTAACCTTTTTGTTCAACTGATTTTCAATAAGGGTAATGAAGTCTTTCAGCACTGGAGATGTTTCATCTTTGGTCCGTAGAAAGAATACCCAACAAAATCTGCTATAGCCATCAGTGATAACCAGACAAAAATACTTGTGATAAATGCTTCTAACTTGAGTTGGACCAAAAAGATCCATATGAAGCAGCTGAAGAGGTTCAGAAATAATTCTCACAGCAGTAACAGCTTTGTATGAGGCTCTGTGTTGCTTTCCTTTGTTGCAGGCAACACAATTATGATCATTGGTGAAAACTTTGGAAGGAAGACCTTCAACAAGACCCAGTTTAGAGAGCTTGTTTATGGTCTTGAAATTCACATGAGCCATCCTCCTATGCCATTTGGTAGACTCATCCAGGGATGCTTTAGCCACCAAACAAGTTAAGTCACCTTCTGGTTTAACATAAGTTAGGTTGAATGTATAGAGATTGTGATTTCGAGGAACTCTCAGCAGAATTGATGTTTCTTCTGGGAGTTTGAAGTCTTTCGATAGCACAAGACATTCATCCTCTTAGAAGAGTACTTTGTTCTTGGTGTTACAGATTTGTGAGACTGAGAACAAATGGAAGTGTTAGAGTTCCTTGACATAGTATACATTCTCAAAGTCCAGCTGAGGTGTTTTGATGGTCCCTTTCCCAGTAATTCATCCATCACTTCCTCCAAAGGTCACATTGCCTCCTCTTTCAATGGGTACAAAGTTGTGCATCATATCTCTGTTTCCTGACATACTTTTTGAACAACCACTATCAACAATGCCAACATCTTTATGCTTAAGAGGATGATTCTACAACAACAACAACAATTTACAAAATGTTAGTACACTATACAGGCTCAAGTCATTACTGACTTGAACCTGCCTTGTGGATCATATGAGGTATGCCATGCAGATGTATAAGATCCACTATTGTTCTTGGGTTTCCATTGAAATTTGGGTCCCTTTTTATTCCAAGAACAACCTGCTGAGGACTTGACATCAGTATCCCAATATCCTTTCCCAGCATTCATTGAGTCAACATATCCAGGCCAATAACCATTATTAAAATATGAACTTGTTGGTTGAACATATGGTCTAGCAACTGAACTTCTCCAAGAATAAGGAGAATTGGTATAAGTTGCTTGTGGAACATAAGGTGGTATATTATTAACATTAGTCCACATTGGTCTAGATTTCCTAGAATCACCACACCTACCCATTCTTTGCTCATGATAATCACAATCCTTAATTAAATGAAATTTACTTCCACACATAAAACATGTCTTCTGTTTAGAAGATTTATTCAAATCAAAAGATGTTCTATTACAAGCAGAAGTATTCAAACCAAAACCATGAACAGAATTGTTTTTAACAGTATTATAATGCAAAGAATTAAAAAGCAAGTCTTCAGAGGAAACTGTCTTGGAATTTGGTTCCATGGCAGCAACTCTGACATGCTTATTGGTAGTCTTGGGTGCAGGCAGGGGTGAAGACTTGGGAAGGTCAGACTTGTCATTTGAATCACACTCTGTAGACCCTTGCTCAGAGGACTTGTCACTGTTAACACAAGAGACAAAGTCATTAGATGAAGTATCAGGGTCTGGCAAAGTCTTTTGACTTTTTTCCATATAGATGGTGTGATCCATCGAAGTCAACAGTAATGGAAAGGTCAACGGGCATGTGCTCACCTCTAATAGGTCCACGTACAGCATGTAGGTCACCTTCTTTCACAAAATTAGCTAGGCCTGCTGGTGTAGATTTGCGTGTGTCATCCCTAGGTTCTAACCCTACATACTTTTGGAACCCTAAACCTATTGTAGAGGTCACAGATTGACTACCATAGATGTGACTAGCTACTTTGTCCCTATTCATTAACCATTCCTTATGCCTAGCTACCTCCTCATCTAATTTCTGTTTTAACTCTAGATTTTCTGATACAACATCTGCTCTTAACTTCTCAGATCTTTTTAACTCATTTTTAGTACATTCTAGATCACTCTCCAACACCCTTAATTTTTCATCATAAGCTATTTGATTCTTCTGAAACCAAACCTTTTGTCTTTCTAGTGTTTTTAAAGCCTGTTTATAAGCTTCAACTTCCACATAGCATTCATTATATTTAGGTTTCAAAATATCATAAGCTTCTTTGAGTTCATTATAATGCTCACTACAACCAAACAAACAGTTTTGTACCTGAAAGATGCCCATCAAGGCAATCTGATCATGCCTATCTTCTGAAGTACAACTTGCAATCAACATTATCTGGCTTTGCCTTCAGCTGATTCAACTGACTTAAGATCTTGTGAAACCTGTCATAGCCCTTGTGAATTCCTTCCTCTTCAGAGATTTGAAAATCTTCAAACTGTTGTCTCAGCATCGACTTTCTCATTCTCCTAGACTCCTCATTCCCTCCGAACTTCGCCTTGATTGCTGACCATATGTCCTTAGCATCATTCATGAAGTGAAAATCACCCAAGTGATCCTCAGGAATAGCTTGAAGAAGAATCGTCTTAACTTTGGTTTCTCTCTGAACCGCCAGTATCTCTTCAGCAGATTTGGGAGGAACAAAAGTAAGATTGCCATCACCATCTGTGGTAGTTCTCTTCAAACTGTTTCCCTTCCTTACGATCTCCCATAGATTCCAATCAATGTTGGAGATCCAGTTTTGCATCTTCATCGCCCAAAGATCATATTCCTCCCTTTTAAGGTAAGGAAACTTAGCATTACTGTTCGAGAAACTTAGTTGTTGCAGTTGGGTGGAGTTTTGGTTGGTGGTGATTTCGACATCAACGTCTGATCCAGGCATTGTGAATTTTGTTTTGGTTGTAAGGGTGTTTAGAAAAACCTGTTCTTAGTATCGTAGAGACTCTCACGAGGCTCTGATACCACTTGTTGAAAACTAGCAGACCTTGATAGATCTTGAGCTCGTAGATCGTTAGTATTTCTTATTGTCACACCCTCGCCAGAGGCGGAAACGCGAGGTGTAACGGAAGGGAACATAAGCACAAGATAATAGAACGTACCAACATTAATATTTAAAAGAAAGAGAACACCATTACAATACCAGTTTAGCCGTCATCGGCAAATATATTACAAAGTTTAGTTCCCAAAATATTGCGTTCTATTACATAATGATTTGTAGTGACAAGTGAAAACTTCATTATGCAAGACCTGGTAGAAAAAGCTTACTAACGATCACCTGAAATGCATGAGAGAAAAACGGGTCAACTATGAAAATAGTTAGTGAGTAAACACGCTTAAAAAAAAAAAAAAAAAAAAAAAAAAAAACTCGTAAGAAATATCCAAAGCTTTCGGTCAACGAAAATAGTCCACAAAGCAAAGGCATTGTAAATCCACTCAGTTCCAAGTTCCGCCCATACAAAACTTGCAACCTGTGTGTTCACAACCCACTGCCAGAAGTAGTATATCTAATAGTCAAGTATAAGCGGTCATAATAGTTCATAATATAGTACCACGTATATAATAATGTAGGGATGCTCCGAACGTAGGAGACTTTGCACTGCTCCAACAAGGGAGACTCCTTTGTCACTCGACCACCTAGGCGAGAATTATTGAGAACGCTCCACCAATAAGGCGAGACTTTGCACACTCCACCGATAAGGCGAGATTTATTGAGAACGCTCCACCAATAAGGCGAGACTTTATAGTGTTGCTCCGATCATGGGAGACTTTATAGTGATGCTCCGAACATGGGAGACTTTATAGTGATGCTCCGAACATAGGAGACTTTAGGTCAAGGTCATAACATGTACGGTTCAATAAATTCCAACAAGTCATAAATTCGTAATTAAGTTCAAGGATTTGATTAGAGTTCACAAAAGTAAAATTCAATTTAATTCAAATATGATTCATGCATTCAGCCCCAAATTATAGTAAAACGGTAAAAAGGGGATGTGATTACTCACTCGGTAAACTGGAATGATGACAAGAGTGAGTACACCGAGGTATAATGTGATGTGCTAACCGGGACCTATTACGAATGATATGATATGCAATGAGTTGCAATGTAATGTTATGCATGCATTTCGTATGTTATTTATACCATTAGCGAGTTTTGAAAATATTACTAATCGTCGAAAAATACTCTTTTGACGTCTAAACCCTTCAAAAATGACTTTACAAGTATTTACGTCAAAATGTCATCCTACAATGGTTTTATAATGATTTAAAGTGAAATTTTCACTTTTCGTCGCAAAACAATGTCGTTGGAATTTTCATGAAAGTGATAAAAATGGCTTTGGAAAACTAGTCGTAAAATGGTGTACGTCGAACGTTAGAGAACGAACTCGACGGTTTTGGAAAGTTTGTATCGAAATCTAGAAGTTTCAGTTCAGGAGTTTTCGTCCAAAAGGTCTCGAACATAAAGATAATAAGGGTTAAAGATAGTGATTTTGGCTAATTGTTATGTAAAAAATGAGTTTCGGCCAAGTTTAAACATCCGTAATTAATTTATTACAACTCCGCTATACAAACGGCTTGTCGTTTTTTTAAAAAAAAATGCTCGGTGATCTTAATTTTATCAAAAGACAATTCGTTCCAAAAAGTTCCATATCATGGTTAAAAACAGCCTCAAACATGGTCGTTACAGCTACCGTAACACTTGTATCATAGAAATAATATAGTTTTTCAGAAAATAATAGTTACGGCAAGTTTATGAAAACGTGCATATCTTTGTCGTTTCAAATCCGTTTTCTACGTATAATACGTCCTTAGCCTCGTATCAAAGTATACTAATATATTTTTGACAAGTCGAAATAATTTGTGAAGCTTAAGGCTCGTTTTTGACTCGTACAAAAGAAAAATAGCAAGCTGAAATTTCTGAAAAGTATATTTTTCGTCGTCAAACTTGTAAAATCCATAACTTCTTCGTTATAACTCCGTTTTAATCCGTTCAAGCGGCCACGGATTCGTTTTAAAGTATATTTTCTAAATATCAAGGCCAAAAAGTCGTGCCTACTGTCGGTTTTTCCAGAAAATTAAAACAAGGACAGAACCTATTTTATAGTTATCGAAAATAGTTTTTCTCGGACAAAACCTATTCTAATCCCTTCAAATCAACTCCAAAACTAATCTAATCCTACCATACACCTTCTTAGGGTGTCATGGGTTCCTAATCACCATCAAGACCAATGAATACCAAGGGGATAATTATAGGATGACCATAATATATATATAACTCTAAAATCAAGTAAAAATGGTATAAATCACATATGTCTTGCATGTTGCTCCAAAAATGAAAAGATACATATGAAATGAAGAGGAAACATGAAAAATGATAGAAACATGCTTACAAGTGAATATGATGAGGTGCAAGTAACAAGGTTAAACCTAAACACTCTTGGTTTTTATTTCAAAACCTTATAAAGAGTATTAACTAGATTGTATAAACACTTGGACTTGAAAAAATTTTGATCCCTTTGAAACTCTCTTGATTGCCGGTTTGGATGAAGAAGAGAAGCAAGGAGAGAACTTTTCTAACTTGGTGAATTATTTGAGTGAAGAAGTGAATGAATGAGATTGAAATATTTGGAGTATATATCTAACTTTCAAAGAAAAATGAGACCAAACCATAAATGCTAACCATTCCCCCCCCCCCATGGCCGGTTATGGGGGGGATGCATCTCCAAAAATATCTTTTTTTTTTTATACATAATGAATATACTTGTGTAATATTTGATAAAAATATATAAGTAAGTGTGTAGAAAAATGTATAAGTGAAGGTAAATGGTAACTTTTAGGTAAAAGAGATTTTTAATAGATCAAGGTAGAATGTAATGAGATCATAAAATTTGTAAAAATACATTCCTTGTAAAATTTGAGTGATAAAATAATTATAGTGTAGTTTTTAAGAAAAGCGTCGTAATAATATAAATTTAACGAATTATATACAAAATAAATTTAAAACACTAGGTAAACTCAAAATATAGTTTTTATAAACTAAATGTAAGTTTAAAAATACATCGGGATCATTTTTGAAAGTAACGGATTAAATATTCAAAATAATAACTCACGCGATAACGTTTATTAAATATAAAAATTACGCGTTAAATGTGAAATGAAATGCCATGAATGAATTAATATGATGCATATTTAATTTAAGAAATGACCGGAATTTGAGAATTGTGACACTTATGTAATCACAAACAAACTAAAAGAAAATCTCTACAACTTGTATTCTTTAGCGGAATATAAACACAAGTATAAACACAAATAACTAAGAACTCTTCGATCCTCTATGGATCGTTATATTAATAACTCGTAAACTTCTAGTACATAATTCATTCTATTGTGTTCCTTTTATAGACAAGGAACCCTAACTTATTCTCTAAGAAACGTAAAACTAAATAAGATGTACACAATCACTTCCTAATAAAGCTCATGCATATCCTAACTAACTATAGAATATGCGGAATACTATCTCCGCAGAAACAAATTAATAACTATATAACTTCAGCAGAATTATGTCTTCGGCAGAATCCATACACTTCAGTAGAATCCATTCAGCAGTAACTTCAGCATAATTCATACTTCACATAATTCCCAACACTTTCACATTTCTGTAGTTAGAATCTGTTTATTCCATAACATTCTTACCAACAATTTCTCCTCTAAAAACTCATGGCAACCCAACCCTTGCAACACTTCCCAATTAATAATCCTAGGTTGGTGTACCTTGTTTCCCCCAATAGATAACAAAGCATCATTAAAATACTTTCAACGATCATCACTCTCTCCTTTCCAAAGAAGATTCGGGTGGCACTCTGGGATTGGCATTTCTGCTTCCTTCTTTCTTGCTCCTCGAGTCCTTGATGCGATCCCTTTTCCTAAAACATTCTTCACAACATAATTAAGGGATTAGTTGTTAGAAACATTCAATATTGCCGTGAGAATCACAAATATAAGTCAATATAAGAGTGTTAGAACAAACGGGAAGGTCTATGGAAGCCTCTAAGGTCCACTTCAAAAAATTCGAAAAGTCCCACAACAGAACGTGGAACCGGATTCGGTTGCAGAGCAACCGGATCGGTTCCTCTTTTGACCTTCTCCAACCGTTCAGTTGCGCTTCGCATAACATCTCCAATGGTTTCTACATCCTCAAATTACTCTAAATTCACTTTCTAAAGCTCTAATCATCACATATTCATTTGCTTAGAACTCAACAAATTAGGACCTCAATTCTTTCAATTACTAGTTCTAATCAACAATGTGGCATCTATTATTCATTAATAAAGCATCATCTACCAACTAGGAATCACGAATTGCAACTTAATTTGATTCAATGGTATAACCTAATTAAATCCGAAAATTCAATCATCTAATACTCATTCCATGTTGAATCAATCACTACAATTCTTTTGGCAATGCATTCCTATATCAATTACCCACTTAATCCTAAAAGATTACAACTTAATTCGAATTCTATCAAAAACCCCCAAATTAGTGACCTAATTTGCATTTCGAATCAAATGCTCTAATTAAACCTTAATTGAGTTAATTGAATGCATATGCTTACTTGATTGGGTGCCATGATGATCTTCTACAACTTATACAACCTTTAAATAGCTTCTATTGGTCGAATTTTGCGAAACCCAGCTGGAGGATTAGTGTGTGTGTGTGTGTGTTTTTCTGGAAAAAGTGAATTTTTGGTATATATACTTGTATGCAACCTGTTCAGTCATGGACACAACCGTTTCGGTTTGCATTTTTGCCAAATTTTGCATTTTTCTCGTTACTTAAGCATTTTACCTTCCAAGAAACAATCGTTTACTCAAAAATCCTATTAAAGATGCACACAACATTCATCCACCATTTGGAAATTTCAACAATCATCTATTCTCAAAACTCAAATCATCATACTCAAAAACTAAAACTAGAACTAAAACTCATAATGCATTAATCAAATAACCTCAACATAATGATAAAACTGAAATGAATAACAAGAAATCCTAAATGCATAAAGTTAAAAATAAGTTCATGAAATTCAAGCAAACAATTGCTTGTTTATTATGGTGCCTTGTTTCTCCTTAGAATTCCTCTAAATACTCATGCCTTAAGATGTCCTCACTTAGAAATTTCCCGGTCAATTCACGGTGCGTTTCATAAGTTTTGAACTTCCTTATAAATCTTCTCCCATCCGGACATAATATATCAAATTTGACGTGCCATTCTCCATCCCCATTTTGTCTCTTGTAAATACCCGACCCCTCGGGTCTCCATTCCAAATTCTTGAGTTGAACCGGTAAAGAACCTAAAAAATCGGTTAGCTTCTTGTAAACAAGGATGTTTTTGAATGGATTGTAAAATGCTTCCACCGCTAGTGCGCGTTCCATCTCATCCTCAATATCAAAGTATGGTAGAGCTAGTGGTCCATACATCGGGTTTCCTTGGACATCACGTCCTACTTCAAAACAAGTCAAGTCCTCGTCCGCTTCCATCAATTCTAAATCTTCCATGAATTCCACAACTGGTCCCCTCGCTTTGGGATAATAGGTTTGTTTCGAGATTCCATCATCGATATTCATCGTACCTCGACCCATGTCTATGATTGCACCACATGTGCATAGGAATGGTCTTCCTAGTAGAAGTGGTAAACTCTTATCCACCGGAATGTCTAGGACTAGAAAATCAGCCAAATAGGGTTGATAACCAATTTGAACTCTTATGTTTTTCACCTCCCCGATCGATTTTGCTTGGGAATTATCCGCCATGGTATGTTTTGAATGATTTGGTTGTGGCTTACTAAGACCCAATGTCTTAAACAATGGATAGGGCATAACATTAACACTTGAACCCGTATCGGCTAATGCATACACTGGTGTGGTCCCGTTCACTTTAATTGGCAAAACAAAATTCCCCGGATCTTTCTCCTTACGTGGCATACCTCTAAACAAAATCCTATCTCTATCCTCCTCCGATAGATCTTTATCCTCCAATCTTGCTCTTGCTAGCATCACCGCATCTAGTTTCTTGTGGTAGAGAACGTAATCTTGTAGTACCTCAATCACCGGATTTTTCTCATTTAGCTCAAGAAACTTTTGTTCAAGGTTTTCCAAAATAGCTTCTTTTTGTTCTTGGGTTAAAGGTTCGAAAGTGTTTGGTGTAGTAGGTGGTGAAGGTGTGTAGTCATTTGTTTTATTGGTGGATGTAGTAGGAGTTAATTTGTTGGATGAGGTTTTCTTCTTATTTGCCTTCCCCGTCTTTACGACTTCCACATCTTCCTTTTCCATATTAGCACATAACTCCACAAGCATCTCATTCACCCCCTTTTCTTCTTCCAAATCGGTGATATTGATCCTCATTTCCCCCAAGGCAAAATTAATTGGCATTTGGTTGTTACAAGAAAATCCCGCCCAAAACATACATTGGGCTCATCGGCGTTCCCTTCTTCCAAGACAACAAAATCCGTTTCAAAAATGTGACCATGAATGTTAACCTTAAAATTCTTAACCATTCTTCTTCCGTATGATTCGTAATCCAAACGCACATGACCAATTTGATCAAGTACTTTTTCCACAATGAAATTTTCACCATAAGTCATGTTTAGTTGCGCGTCCCAAGCACTCACCCCTTCTACACTACAAGGTGTACCGAACCTCATAAGTGGCGAATCATACTCCGTTAAAGGTGCTTGTGTGAATACCACAACTCTTCACTTCTTAGGAAGTTGAACTTTGTTTTCACCCGTTTCTTCCATACTAACCGTTTCAATCCCCAAATCCTTCTTACTCCCTTCTAAGATATTTCCAATCTTCTCCAGTGAACTCCCGGTGTCTTTGAACATCTCATCTAAGTTACGAAGGTACTCAGAAATTCCTCTTAAACTATCCATAATAACTATCTAACAAGACAAAACAAAACCAAATACAAAAATCCAAATCATTAGCGTTATAGATAGTAAAAACAAAAGCAAACTATAGAAACATATACTAAGCAAGTAAAGACACTTAACAATACTGAAAACACAAGCTAAAACTCAAAATTAAAAAGTAGAAAAATTTTACCGAGAGGTCCAACCGGATCGGTTGGCTCACTAATCGATTCGGTTGGTGGTAAACTTCTTAACCAAAACGTCCAACCGATCCGGTTGCGGGTTGCAACCGAACGGTTGGATTGATTTCCTAAAATATATATATATTTTTAAATATATATTAAACTTGTAAATTAATTAAAATTAAAAACTATTAAGTGTACCTAAACTCTAAATTAATTGAGACTACTTATTATCCTTATTAATTATATAATTAATTAAGTTATTAAATGAAAACTATATTAACTAATCTATTAAACTACTCATTAAGACTACTAAAACCATAAAAACTAAAAATTAACTATTTCTAATTACTGAAATTAAGCAGTTAACTAAAAATTAAATAAAACTAAAATTAACTAAAATAAGATAAAAACTAAAACTCTAAGAAAAGCATAAACAACCCAAGATATAATCTATAAAAATCAGAAATGACAAGAATTAATCTATAAACTATAACACAAATCAATGAATAAACTAAAACTATAAAAATCAAAAGACAAAATTTTTCTGAGAGCACTAACCGGATCGGTTGCAGGCGCAACCGGATCGGTTAGCCTCTAAACCAAAATATATATATTTTTTACTCTTTACGAAATTCAATTTTAAAACTACCAATTTTACAGAATCTTAACAAAATCAAATTACATAGAAATCCAAAATCCCCGGCAGCGGCGCCAAAAACTTGATGTGCTTACCGTGTGCAAGTTTTAATTTATTAACACGATTTATCCGTCTAATACTATAAACACATACGAGCAAGTATACTCGTTCGCGATAGCAAATGTGGGTATGTCAAGATCGTCCCAAGAGATTTTGTGTTTGAAATTGTTTTAAAAGATTAGTAACAAGAAAGCTTTGTCAAGGCTCCCTCCAAAAGTGATGTTATAGTGAAATTCAATATAAAGAAATATATATACTTGTGTGTAGTCTATAGGCAATCATAGGTAGTATTCATGAAGGATTGGTGTAAACTCTTGATGTGATGCACAAATCATAAGCAAATGATTTCCAACCATGGTTTGTGTTTGTAAAAATCATTCTAAGAACAAAATCATATAGGTAATCCTTTCGTTCCTTATCCTAATGATTATCCTTAAGAAAATCCATTTGTTTGCAAAATGTTCTTATTAAACTCGTTCTTACGAATCTTTCGACCTTTCGTGATGAAAATGTTTCTAGTCTTGTTTTAATAAGTAAACATGGTGGTTGTCAATCACCATATCCACATACTAGTTTGTCACTTAACTTTTTGGAATAAAACATAAGAGAAATCCTTTCGGTCCTTTTTCTTAAAACATGTTTTACCGACAAATCAAACAAGACTAGTATTTTTCGAACAAACTCATTTAAACAAGATCATATATACATGCATCACATATGAGAACACTAGTATGATTTCCTACATCCTAACACACAAGTATATTCAAAAACTACTCCATGATAATAATAACAAAACACAAAAAATAACAAAGTAATTCCAAGAACTCAAGAGAATAGAAATCCATAACAAAGTTCATAGAATACCTAAACTTTTGCAATTACAAGAACTAGAAATCGTGGCTTATAGCAACCACACGCCTCCAATCACCTAGCTTAACCGTATAACTCCGAATAACCAAAACAATGGATGAGAATTACTCTCTCCAACCTCCTGGACGTTTTACAGTGAATACTAAACTTTTGGGATGAATAAAATGGTTGGTAATAGTTTTGGTGTAAACTATTACACTTTGGGTTGTGTCACACCTAGTAAACTAAGTCTTGGTTCAATATATAGCCAAAGAGACTTTAATAACAGGCCAAAAACGTTCCCAACAAGTTAATAACAAGAAATGATCGGCCTCCAATGATTATGGGGAGTTAAGGCAACATTAAATGCGTTTTTGTGTAACTCCAGTCCATGCAACCGAACCGGTTACGATGCAATCGGATCGGTTGCGTTTTGACCATCGCCCAACCGAATCGGTTGCGGGCTCCAACCGAACGGTTGGGCACCTCAGCTTTGACTTTTATTAACTTTCTTGATTTGCGCCTCTTTCTTTCTTCTCGCTGATGATTTCCAATGCAAAACTTGATCTTTCCTTGTTGTAGATACTTAGAAATCATTGCGCTTCCTAATCATTGAGTCAAAAAGCTTCCTTGCTCGACTTCCTTCCTTGGGAATTCTCCAAACGTGCATAAAAACTTCATTTCTTCATCATTTGTGATACCTGGCTGCATATACATACACAATACGCATCTTTTGCACTTTTGCGACAGTTATGAGTAAATATAGCCGATTATCATGCACAAAACCAACAATAACGCTATGAAAAACATGTTCATTTTAGGCGTTATCAAATACTTCTTATTATTATTTATCATTATTATTTTTATTAAATTGATCGTTATATTAAAAACTTCCTAAAGAAAAATAATTTACAAATAGCAAATATACGTTAAACTTATACATAACAATATTTATTATTATTATTTAACATTATTATTTTTATTAAATAGATCGTTAAATTAAAAACTGCCTAAAGAAAAAATAATTTACAAATAGCAAATGTACGTTAAACTTATACATAACAATATTTATTATTATTATTTTATCATTGTTATTTTTACTAAATTGATCGTTATATTAAAAACTTCCTAAACATACGTGTTATATTTATTTAGCTTAAGTATGTGTTATTGAGTGTATACACGTGATTATAACATATATAGACAATTATATTTATTAAATTAAGAATAAAATACACCGTTCGTCCCTAAACTTGTTGGAAAACATCATCTAGGGTCGTATCTTGTTAGTGTAATCATAGTGGGTCCCTTTTTTCAAGTTTTGACATCAAATGAGTCTCTTGACCCGTTTTTCGTCGGTCAACACCGTTTCTTTGTGTTTGCTTTTGTTTTTAGTTGGAGGGCATTATCGTCATTTCGTATTTTTGATAATTAATAAAAAAAAGTACAACGCAGCATCTGACATTGCTACAATATATCGGCTATTAGTAGGTAACAAGTTTTCACCATTCATCCCTAAACTCCCCACTCTCTTATAAAATCTTATCTTTTTTATTAATCTTTCCATCAAATAAGAGTAATGGTTCATTGTGGTTGCGATAGGCGAGCTGTGGTGAGGAAATGTGGGAACAACATGAACCCCGGAAGGCGATTCTATGCCTGCTGATTGGCTCCCAGACGGTCAAGTTTTATCACACAAGCCAGCCACTTGTGAATGGCCAACCGTAACAAACTTAAAACAGTCTGGAAACAAATGCAATGAAGATCAGGGGAGTACAGTGTTTCCCCGGGTCGTTATGTCCCAGCGAGCTATGCGATGAATCACCAAACGAATAGTGATCGAGAGATTTGAACGGAAAAGAGTTGATTGAATGATTATAACTACAGAAAAAGTCTATAAATTACAAAGGCTTAAATGCAAATTAAAGAAAATTAAAAAGATAAAATATATTAAGTAAACGCTATCACTATTAGCAAAATGATGTTTTTGATTTTTCTGTTTTTAAAACTTAAATTAAAACTACGTAACGTGCAAAGGAAAAATGTGAAACTGAAGCAGTATTAATCCTAAAAATATGAAAATGACATTTTTACAATCCTAATGATAAAAGAAAATTTTTAGAAAAAGAAAATTATTTTTATAACTATTTATTTAATTATTATTAATTAAAAACTATTTTTAACTACTTAATAATAGCCTAAAATGCAAGAAAATATAAAATAAAGCTAGAAAAATGAAATTTTGACTTGGAAAAATCTAAAATAACAAAAGAAAATTTTCAAAACTATTTTTGTATTTTTATGATTATTTTTGTATTTTCTATGAATTAAGAACTATTTAAAACTACTTAAATTGCTTAAAAATACAAATTTAACTAAGAAAAATCTGGAAAAATATTTTTTTGACTTTTTATATTTATCTAAACCTAAGAAAAATGAAAAATTATTTTTTTGAAACTTTTCTTAATTAATTGTATTAAATACTAATTAAAAATGCTTAAAAACTAATTTAAATCAAGAAAAATAGCAAACTGACTTACAAAAATCTGAAAAATTCAAGATAAGTCTGAAATAATATGAGTAATCTAGGAAAAATATAAAAACAGGGAGTTATGTGTAAGAAAATGAGGCTGCAGTTGTAAGTGCTTATAAATAAGCACTTTGAATAAGCAAATGAACACAAATAGGTACCAAACTGAAACAGAAGCTACAAAATGCTAAAACTACCCAATTGCAACTTATCACAACTGTCCTAAACTACTATTGAGCTGATTTGAACAGATTTGATGAATTGAGTATAGGGCTAAAACAGGTTCCACCCACCAATTTGCAGCCTAAGAATAAGCCACCTAATAAGCTAGAAAATGAAAAACAGAAGTGGGAGCCTAAACTAGACCTGGGTGGCTACTTATAAACCAAAGACTAGACCTAGATAAGCTCTTATGAGCTTTTCCCAAACCCTGCAAGACCCTGTGCAGACTCAGTGTTAACTGAGTCAGTGCACAGGGCAACCAAGCCCATTTTGATAAGCCTTTTTGAAGCTTAGAGAAAATTCACAAAAATGTACAAAAATCATATTCAGAAATTAGACCAACTGAAATTATAAGACCCAAAGTTTCACTTGAATAGACCCAGAAATGAGTCCATGAAAAATCACCCTAGTTGGGTTAAAACTGAGATTTTGCAAATTTGACATTTTGACAAAAATGAAAGGTTTGACTTTAATGAGTTTTGATTCAATTTATTTAGCTGAAATTGATGTTTTATGTTATATTAAGACTATTGCAAGCTATGATAATGATATCTAAACATAAATCAAGACTTTGCTTTTTCTAAATCACAACAGTTGGCACTTAAGACAGATTTAAGATGAAATTTTGACTTTTGTTAATGCAGGCACAAGTTTATGACTGGAATGGTTCTCAAATGACTAAAGAGATGTAAACCAACTGATCTTAACTACTGCTTAGCCCTCTAACACAATTTTGCTACAAAATCCAAACACACCTTTATATCACTGAATTGCAAATTAAAAAAGCTAACTACTGAACTATCATATATCATTGATCAAACTGAGTTTGAATGACCTAAATACAACTAGATAAACAAGTTTGAACAGTTTATGACTTCAATTACAAATACAAACACAATATGCAAAACTGACTGAAAATGGAAAGTGAAACAGCTACTCACAGGTGTCCAGCTTGTATGCAGCTTAAACCAGAACCCACACTATGCTAAACTAGTCTATTCCAACCCAAAATAAGCTCTGCAATAACCATCATCCATTTCCAAGACCAACTGCACCCAGTTTGACTTTCTTTGACCAGAATTCAAAATTGCTTGGAATTGATTGACAAGCTTACTAAAAGCTATGGAGAGCTTAAATAAACTTGTTTAAGCTTAAAATAAGCCACTAACAACTTGGACAATAGAATTTGAAACTGAAAATTGCAACAGTGAACAATAAACTTGAAACTTATATAAAAACTTGGATTGATACTCAAAAGCTCATTACAATGATGTTTTAACTTAAATGTGATACATAGAAACTGAAATTACAACATTTTGAATTAAACTAAAACATTTATTTTAAAAAACGACATAAAGGAAAATTATTAAACTAACTACTACTCTTATCTCTCTATCTCCTCCTCCTTTTATATGCCAAACCTCTTTCCTTTTGACTTCTCAGCATATCCCACCAATAATGTGGACCTTTGAATGGCAAGAGATGATCTTGGCCATTGGATCAAAATTTGGCGGGAAAAGGTTTATTTGCCAGTGGGTGTTGAGTGTTAGGGGAAGGGGTGCATTAAATGTCTTTTGGAGTTTTAGGAGAGGTGGGGGGAACAAGGAGATGTAAAGGTGAGCTGGAATGATGGGTGAAAGAGTGTTGCAGGCTAGTTGGAGTGTGAGGAAGGAGAAGAGAATTTGGCGGGTTTTGGGTTTTTTGACTGGTGAGAGTTGACTGGGGGTAATATTAAAAGGGGGGGTCAAAAACAAAGGGTCCAAATGGCTATGGCAGGGGCCAAGGGTTATGACAAGGTCAAAAGGGTATAAAGGGTTTAGTATTCAAGGACCTTTTGCAATTTCTGAAAATCAAGGGACCAGGGCTGCCATATTTGCAAAGTTGCTCCAAGGGACTAAAAGTGACAAGCTCCAATAGTACAAGGACCAAACTTGACATTTTCAAATTTCCAAGGACCATTTTTGCCAATTTTTAAACTTGAAGGACCAATTTTGAAATTTCTCAAAACTTTTGATATTTTTCACCAAAGGACTAATTTTGACAAGTTATGATTTTAAAAGGACCTTTGGTGAATTTTCTTTTGAAATAAGCTCAGGGACTATTTTTGACAAGTTTTGAAAGTTGAGGGACTGAAACTGCCAATTATGCAAACTTTGCTCGTTTTTCATCTGATTTTAAACATTTTGCATCTGAAACAGATATTTTCAGTATTTTGATGCATTTCTGAGCATTTTTAAGTGTTTTGCAGTTCAGATTTAACAAAAAATGATGAGTATTTACACACTCATCACCTGCCCAAGACGGGTTTCGACACTTTATTTTTTTTCATTATAAAGTTTAATAGTGGTGTTTATTAGTTAAATGATTAGTTTATTAGTTTAGTGGTGGTTTAAGTGTAACAGTGGTTTTAGTCTAAAGTTTAATTTTCAAGTTATGAGTTTAAGCTTCAAAGAGATGCTAACTTTTGATTTTCGCTTTGAGGGATCTACATGTCCATTCATTGGGTGGTACGATCCACCCATGTCAAGGAGAGCAAAGGACGTGATTAGCTACTTGCAGAGAAACATCCACCAGCATGAGGCGGTATTACAATAATGCCAAGCCGACCTCGTTGCTCAAACAAAGTTAGCTGTCAACCTGGCCAACTGGGATAACGAGCAAGAGGCTGCTCACCAAGCATTCCTAGTTGATCTCTTTCTTGAGAATAATAAAGTTTGTCGTTTGAGGAACTTTTGTGTTTACTCTTGGATAGTGATCATCTTTATTTTTCTATGGTTTATGTAGTGGGTTTAGAAACTCATAGTTTTTTGTGTTTTGGACTGGTTCTAGATTGTATGTAATTGGTAAGGCTTCTGTAGGAACATAAACTTGCTCTAGTGTTGTTCATCCATTTTTGATTCTTCATTGCTCTTTTTTGAGAAAGAGTTTTGATCTTCAGTAAGTATATTCAACATCTGGAGTTATTATAAATGTTTATTATACATGATTATTATATGCTTGTTATACATGGTTATTATACATGCTTAATATGTATCCAAGTGCTTTTGAAGGGTCTGCTAATGCTTTTGAGGGGTTTGCAAGTGTTGTTAGGGGTGTTAGAGGTCTTGCAAGTGTTCTTAGGGGGCCTGCACATGTTTTTAGGGGTGCTAGGGGTTCAGATATTATAGGTTTAGTTTATCCACAACAAAGAATGGCAAAACAGTTGGTGGTGTTAATTTTGCAACATCTAGTGCATTAGGTTTAGTATAAAGCAGAATTGTAACAAGTTTAGAAGCAAGTAGAAATGTACAACAAAAGTTTAGAAGAGGATATACTAATTGGTTTGGTAATGAAAGTCAAGGAATGTCATATCAACTCAAGATGGCATTTGACTATTCAATAGTCACTTTTCATGTGTAATGATATTAATTGACTTTGTAAAAGTCAACAATTATTATGACTATGAATTTGCAATACTCTATAGAAACGGGTAAAGTGGAAAATGGATACATTTAAAACTCATTATCCCATAGACTAACATGAGATTATTTCATAGATAATGAAATTGGATATATTTCCAAATGCATAAAAAAAAATTAGTCTACAAAGTACATAAACAAACATTGTTTAAATAGAGCAAATATTGTCTAAGAATTACATATTAGATGAAAAGCATTGTCTTTGAAATACTTAACACATATGCTTTTGTGGTGAGGCCATTTTTGCTACTATAATCTTCTTCCTAGACCACAATGGTTTTGAAGTCACACTAGAAGCATCATCACCTTGACTTTCAAATTGAGACTGGACCATATTTGCTTGAACATGACTTTCAGACTGACCACCAGTTTCTTGCACATAACTTTGAGATTGAGCATCAGTTTGACATTGAGCTTGTTCATTTGCGCCAAACTTGTTACCTTTAACCTTTGTCTTCTTCTTTGGTGGAACATTTGGCTAGGAACATGAACCATTTTTTTAAGACTGATGGGTACTGCCTTGATTTCCTATTACACCTCCTTGCCCAAGACATGTTTTCTTGTTGTGTCCAGCATTACCACAAATACCACAAACTACACTCTTACTAATATGTGACAACTTACTATCTTTATCATTATCATCATTTTTAGTAGTTGCCTTAGCTCTTTTCTTCCTTGGCCTAACCTTTGGTTTATGATGTTTAGGAGGAAGAATGCTTGTGAGCACATTTGAATTTTCCCAATGTTGATAACCATTTATGGTTTGGATGCTGTAATTGTAAGCTTCCTGCAAATTCTTAAGCAAGTAACATAGATGAACCCATGATCTATTCTTGCATTCTATTGAATGCCATATACCAATAGAAGCAACAGCATGTTTGCATGGCATACCTATAATCTCCCATCTTCTACAAGTACAAACCCTAGTTTCAACATTCACAACACACTTATCTCTCCATCCACACTTACCTGATACTTATCTCCTTCAAGGTGTAACACACTTTACTTATAAGCCTTTTTTTATTCAAGTCTAACATGTGTGTGTGTACCTTTCACAAAATTGACTATTCTTTGCATACAATATTCTCTAATGTATTCTAAAACAGTAATGATGGGTTGGTGTCTATCTCACACTAGTTTCCCATTAAACACTTCACACATGTTATTAAGTAACACATCAGAATGAACTCTCCTTTTACAAGTATAAAAGATGTTTAGTAATACTAACAACAATGTTGAAACACAAAACATGTACAGTTAGACAGAGATTTAGTACCTAAAAAATGTGACATTGACCAATAGGTTGGTGGTATCTTACTTAACCAAGCATGGTCAGGTTCGCTAAAACTCTTGAATGCAAGCATGGTTGCCTCAAATTGTTTGACGGTTGTTTGATGGTGACTTTTGGAGGAAATAAGCTAAAGATTCAAGCAGAGAACACTAATCTTCAAGTAGATCACAAGAAACTAGCAAGATCAAGATCAAATGATGTATTTAGGGTGTGTTAGGTTCGTTGCTATAGAGAGAAAAAAGAGAGTTTACTAGAAATGTTTAAGTGATTAGGATAGAATGAAGTAATATCTAGATATTTCTTACTAATAACTTAGCTAGTTTATCTAACAAAGGGACTTGTGTGACGTTTGCATGTTAGCCGTGGCATAGGTGACAATGTGGTGTCAAATTTGTAGAAATCTCGTGTTTATTTATTAGTTTAGTGATTAGAGGGTATAATTTGATCTCGGTAATTACAAACGTAAAGCTTTTAAGACGCGAAACTTAAAACCGGGTAACAATAAAATTCAATGCTTATAAAAATGTTAGAACTTATCAACATACCCTATCTTAGTATTTAATATGACATATAAGTCTATTGGAGCATTTAAACATCGTTAAAACTTAAAGACGTAGATTATAAACACGTAAAACGTAAAAGATACAAAGTTTACGTAGAAATGATAAAATAGCAATAGTACATATGAAATATGTATAAAAGGAAAATAAAATGTATATAATAATAATAATAATAATAATAATAATAATAATAATAATAATAATAATAATAATAATAATAATAATAATAATAATAATAATAATAATAATAATAATAATAATAATAATAATAATAATAATAATAATAATAATAATAATAATAATAATAATAATAATAATAATAATAATAATAATAATAATAATAATAATAATAATAATAATAGTGAGGCTGCACGGCGTAAACGTGTCAAGTATGAGGTTAAATGCGCAGATATCGGATACGGGTTCCTCCCCTTTTCCTTTTCTTCTTTTGGAGAACTTGAGAAAGAGGCTGTAACCTTACTAAAGCGTATTCGACATTTCTCCTTGACTCAAGACATTGGGGCTCGTGCTGCGGGTCACATTTTTAATCGTATTAGTTTTGCTATTGCTAGAGGAGTGGGGGCCCAGTTGGTTTCTCGGCTTCCCACTAATTTTTTGTAAATCCTTTTGAGTTTTTAATAAAGTGATGATGATAATAATAATAATAATAATAATAATAATAATAATAATAATAATAATAATAATAATAATAATAATAATAATAATAATAATAATAATAATAATAATAATAATAATAATAATAATAATAATAATAATAATAATAATAATAATAATAATAATAATAATAATAATAATAATAATAATAATAATAATAATAATAATAATAATAACCCTGTCGAGGTCGATGGCCCCTCTTTTTATGATGCTTTACGTACTTTTAATGTGAATATGGATATTGACTTTTTGAGTAACCCTGTCGAGGTCGCTGCCCCAAACCTATGAAGAAGTTGGCAGATATATATTTCGATCGGGTTACCCAAAGTGTTGAATCTACTTTCCATCTATCTCCTCGATAGATGGCGTTATGGAGCTCACTAAAGGAGGATCATACTTCAAATTGGCTTAGGGTGGCTCTGATATCTGGACTGGGACAAACGATGAATGCCAGGACTTATCGTTGTGTGTTATGTTATCGGTTGGGTATTCCTCTTTTCACTGTTCAGGTACCGTGTTCAGCATGTTCTAGGGTTTTTACTGGAGATATTTATGGGGACCATGCTGTTTCGTGTGCGGGTATTGTTGGCATTAAACATCGGCATAACATTGTGCGTGATGTTCTTGTTGATATATGTTCTCGGTTCGGAATTTCAGCTCGTAAGGAGGTGGATATTGGGCTTTGTGGAGATAGAGACAGATCCTTACGACCGGCTGATATATTACTTTATTCTTGGGATGGTGGACGTGATGTATGTGTTGGTCTTACGGGATCGTCGCCCTTGACGCAATCTGGGATGATTGTTTTTATGCCAGGGCGTGCGGTTATTGATGCCGCACAACGTAAACGCGCCAAGTACGATGCTAAATGTGTGGAAACTGGATATGGGAACCTCCCCTTCTCATTCTCTTCGTTTGGAGAACTTGAGAAGGATGCAGTAACCCTACTAAAGCGTATTCGACGATTTTCTATGACTCAAGACATTGGGGCACGTGCTGCAGTTCATATTTTCAATAGGATTGGTTTTGCTATAGCTAGAGGTGTGGGGGCCCAGTTGGTTTCTCGGCTCCCCCACTAATTTCTTGTAAATCCTATGAGTTTTTAATAAAAATAAATAAATAAATAAATAATAATAATAATAATAATAATAATAATAATAATAATAATAATAATAATAATAATAATAATAATAATAATAATAATAATAATAATAATAATAATAATAATAATAATAATAATAATTAAAAGTATGTAATTAAATTATGACTTAAAAAGTACGGGTGACTACATAAAAGCTTCTTAAACATGCAAGTTATTAATATTAAGTTGAGCATGTGTAATTAAGTGCATACACGTGATTATAATATATACAGATAATTATATTTGTTAAATTAAGTTCGTATAAAACCGTCACTTTTTTTAATAAACCATTGAAATTTAAGATTTATTTTGAACTTTTTAGTTGCAATCCAAAATTTTAAATGATATAAAATATATATAAACTAACAACTTTTTTAATAAAAACTATTATAATAATGTAAAACCTTACATAATACTTTGACGTTTTTCAACCAAAGACTTTCAAAAAGATTTTGAGTTTCTCTAACATTCAAACAAAATACTTTTCACTTAACTAGCCATTTGGATATTTATCATTTAAGATAACCAACTTACGTTTGTGAACCTATAAGAGTTGAATCTAGACAAATAATTTTCATTTTTTTTTAATGATTTAAGATCATTTGAGGACAAAAGATTATTTACATACTAAAGGATCAATCTCCATAATCCATTTTTATATGATCTAATGGATGAGATTAATTCCAACAATTAAAAAAACTCACTTTTATCATCTTTTTTCAAATATTAATAACTTTCAAACCGTTAATCGTTAAGCAGAAAAAAAATATCATTGCGACGAGCATTTAATTATCTTACTATAGATAGGCATTTTGATATACTATCGACAAAAAAAATCGTACTTTTCACAATTTTTTTTTTTTTTAAGTTTTTTCGTTTTTTTACGTTACTGAAATTTGCATTAAAAAATCATATATTATTAAACACTAATTTGAGTATCACATGTGATATTAGTGTTATATCAAATATGATATTAGTGTTATATCATATATGATATATAATATCACATGTGATATTAGTGTAATATCACATGTTATATTAGTGTAATCTCACATATGATATACATATGATATCACATATCATATATGATTTAACACTATCACATGTGATATTCAAATTAGTGTTTAATCATATATGATTTTTTTCATGCAAATTTCAAGTAACGTAAAAAATAAAAATAAAAAACGTGAAAAAATGATTTTTTTTTCTTTTTTCGAAAGTATATCAAAGTGCCCGTCTATAGAAAGATAATTAAATGCTCTTCGCGACGGTGTAAATATTTTCACTTAACGATTAACGGTTTAAGAGATATTTAAATTATAAAAAATATGTGAAATAATAAAATACTTTTAATCTCAGCCATTGATTTCTTTTTAGATGGATGGTGGAGATGAGTCCCTTTTATGTAAGAAAAGTTTGGTAGGTAAAATAACTCTCCTCTTTTTTTTATTGTGCAAAAATTTCAATTTCAAATTGTCATTAAAAAAAAATACCGTTATCTCTTTGGCAATTTTTCAAGTTAATTTGATTAGGATTTTAATATTACACTTAGAAATTATTGATACTTCACAAACAAATATTTGCAACTGGACAGGGTTTACTAGTTTATTAATGTTGTGGGTCTTAGCGTTAATGTTCCTTCTATGTTTTATATGTAGACATCTTAGACTAACCAAGCCATAAACGTACGTATATCTTTAACTCTAAGGCCTGCTATTTACAAGTTTTTTGATCTAGTAAGAATAAACAAGAATCTATTGAAGGGTTTCAATCAAGTTAAGGTTAGTAGGTCACCATTGCTCTCTCCTACAACTTACTTGAATTGGTCAAAAACCTTTATTACACTTATAGACTCAAACACCATTCATTCTTGTTTCGGCTGCAACTTAAGCTCACAACCACTTGATTGATAGGTTATATAACGCAAGGTGGACTTAGATCTACACTTCAAATTCAAATTCAAGTTCAAGCTCATACACATAAAATTAAATTGAGCTCAAAACCTTTTAAATGCTATGCTTCCATTTTATGAAAGGGTAATTACTTGAGATAAGTTCCTGTAAATAAATTGATAATATCTATCATTGTCAATGCTGTGAAGAAACTTGGATGATGGAAGAAACCTCTACGAAAAGCTGGTTGGGATATATTAATTGTTTATCAATCTCAATGCACTAATTCAGTGAAGAAAAGTCTAAGAAAGATTGATTGGGATGTAACTCTTTGTGAGTTTGTGGACCAACAATTTTAAGTATACTAGGGGTTAAGAAGACTTCAATTGGAAAGTAAACTCATCTTGGTCTACAAGTCATTTATCAATCTCAATGCACTAATGCAGTGAAGAAAAGTCTAAGAAAGATTGATTGGGATGTAACTCTTTGTGAGTTTGTGGACCAACAATTTGAAGTATACTGGGGGTTAAGAAGACTTCAATTGGAAAGTAAACTCATCTTGGTCTACAAGTCATTTATCAATCTCAATGCACTAATGCAGTGAAGAAAAGTCTAAGAAAGATTGATTGGGATGTAACTCTTTGTGAGTTTGTGGACCAACAATTTGAAGTATACTAGGGGTTAAGAAGACTTCAAATTGGAAAGTAAACTCATCTTGGGATGTAACTGAGTCTGTTTGTGAGTTGTGGACCAACAACTTTGAAGTATACATAAGAAGACTTCAAAGTAAACTCAATGCAGTAAAGAAACTTAAATGATGGAAGGAATATCTAAGAAAGGTTGTGGAATATAACTGCCTATGACCAACTTTTTTGAAGTATAGGAGGGTTTAAGAAGACTTCAAAGTAAACTCATACGTTCATCTGGTGGTCCTTTTAATGTTTTGGGCATGTATACACAATTATGCAAATGTCATGTTGTTGGTTTTATGGACAATAAATTAATAGACGTGTGTTAGGATCGAACTTGAGACCACGGGATTGCACACTTTACGTATGAGAATTAAAGTTAATAATTAAATGTAATAGTTATATTTATTTATTAATTAAACGAAATAACTATAACGGACGTTAAGTAATTAGTTGTAATGGACTAACGGTCGTTAAATATATTTGGGAAGGACTAAAGATGAAATTAGAGATCGAGAAGGTTCTAGAATCCCTTGTGGGTTTCCTAAACCGATCGTCCATATGGTTTCCATAAACCAATCCATAGCCAACTTGTTCACCAAGTTTGCTTGGGTATATAAACAAGGCTAGGGGTTTTATTTTTCCATCTCTTGTGCTCATAAGCTAAACCCTAAATTGTTTGTGTGTGTTTTTCTTTGTTCTAAAACCGGTCGACACCCTTAACAAGGGATCGATCCACACTTTTCCACAAACCAAGTTATTTGTTTGATAAAAAACTAGCATTACTTTAATTCGGTTTAGTACGTGTGTACAAGAACATAGTAATAACATACTTTTGTTATTATCTTGGATTGAATTACAAAACGGTAAGGGGTAATTCATATTATCCTAATTAAATCAAATTAGGGTTCATCCGTTGCTAGTTTGTGGATTTGATTCTTGTTCGGCTAGAATCAAGAAAAGGTACGGATATTCTTTTATGTTAATTAATTATTCGTTAATACATCTTATATGCTTCCGCTTGAATACTTTGATGTTTTCTAGTTATTTATTTGAATGTCATGTTATTTAATTCCAACAGTGGCATCACGAGTCATTGGTTTTTAATGAGTAATTAATTACATAAACGCGTAATAAAACATATAATTGTATGATGTTTGATATGTTTATTCTAGGGTTTATGTTTATTTTTGTTTGGTCGATTTTTTATGAATTGGGGCGTACCCCTATTTTCTTATGTCGACACATACATATTTTGTTTAGGGTTTTGAAACTTGTTTGCTAACCTTATAAAAACCTAGAATTAATATATATATTAGTTACGTGATTAATTCATGAATAATTTGTTATGTGTCATGGAATTTTATATGCGATCTTGTGGCAATTTGTATAATTTGTTATGATGTATCCATGATTATACATGCATGTTAGTCATGGATAAGTTGCTTTGATATTGTTTAATTGTTATGACATATTTATTTATGATAAATCTTGAATTGGGGAAGACTCCAATATATACATTAATGAATCAATTACGTGCAATTTGGTATATTTTAATTAAGGGTTTACGCAATCGATTCGTCGATGTATGTGGCTCACTTTCTATTGTTGGAGTGAAAACCCTAAATTAATATATACATTAATCGAACCTAGATATTGATTATTAATAGGGTTTTATCGAATAAGTTGCATGTGGCTACTTGTTTACACGTATAAATTGTTTATTATGTGCGCATTGTTTTTTAGTAGTTTATTTTTTTATTTATTACTTGTTTGTTTATCATGTTAGACAGTTTTAAGCAAAGGGTAATTTTGAATAGAAAAATAATACGGACTAAACAATGGTGAAATTTGATTTGTTTTGGAAGAGTTAAGTTTTCAATAGTTTAATTGATTGGTGATTTGGTACAAATGGTCTGAACGGCTCACCCACTAGAATGAACTATAAAGGGGTTAATTAAGAAGTGCGCATAGTCACACTGAAAGGATGTCTAAGGTTATGCTTTTGCGCTTACCTGGTCCTCTGCCCTCTGTAAGTTCGAATGGAGCTACTTAGTAAGCCATAAAATGTACAAACTCATCTTAAGGGCGAATTAGTTTTAATTCCATGCGCCACTTCGGTGGTAATTACCCGAAACACTAAGTATTTACACTTATGCAAAAGTACGGTATAATGGATGATAATTAACACTAAATTCCTTGATTGGTGAACCCAATACCTCAATCAAAACTTTGATAATTTGATCTTTATGAATTGGGAATAAAAAGTTTTTTTTATTAAATTTATGCTACAAGATGAATGCATGACATCTTTGTACATATTTGATTTGACCACATAAAATCAAAACTAGTACCCTTTTAAATTAAGTTATATGCCATCTAATTAAAAAGAACACTTGAAGTTGCAATTTACATCATGACAGTACTTGGCTAGATTGTGATGGAGAGGTAAATCTCTATGTAAAGTCAGACCTTACATGGACATATTTGCAGTTCTTTAAGTTAGACACTTAAGTTGAGTAGGAAGTGAGACCTAGACTCAAGGCATAAGATGGGATGAAACATGATTATATTTGCAATAGCGTTGGAAAATATAAATCCCATAATGATCTAGGAGTTGGAAATTGTTTGCCAATTAATGTTCGACAGATTACCTTATTATATATTTTCGTTACTAGCAGATCAACTGATGTAATGGAACTATGATAATTTGGATCCTAGTTTTCGAGAAAATTCTATGGTTATATGAATATTACCTTGGGTATTTTATTTTTTTGAAAAGTTTAATTATCGAAAATACTAAAATTGAATTTTGCTAATTCTTTAAATGTATTAATGCAACATTAAATCGTAAGTGAAGGTTATTCCTGTATTGGTAAATTGATCTACACCTGTAAGGGTTTTTGGTAGTGTCAACTTTGCTAAAAGAATGAACCTAGTCCTCTTTTCATAAGAAAGAGTGAGATCCAATCTATTCCTTTTCATGAATGAAGAAAGGTATGATAGGATAATTAGAATTGTCTAAATTCTAAATTCATAACTCGTAAGCATTTTTAATAGTTAAGAAAATTTCATATTTTCTGAGTTATTAAATTAGAAGCTAGACTAATTTACTGCAAAATTGGTAAAAGACAAACTAGCATATTTTATGTAGTTGTTGTGTTTTGACCATTTAAAGGTACTACTTACAATCGTTGGAATAGTAGAACTATTGAAAAAAAATTGCATGCCCAATTTTTCAAGTTAATAGCATTGATGGATAAATTAATCATCTACATAGTAGAATACACTCTTTAAGTACATAAGTAATTGTTATGTATGGACTTTCTCAAAAGGTTTAAGGAAGTAAATAGAACACTATTTTCTTTCACTGGTTAATGCAACACTTACAATGTTGTCAAATCCAGTGGAAGTATTTTGTTCTTATTACTGAATAAGGAATTAATGTAAGATCTCTAATTCAGTGGGAGTTACAAGCTTTGTCATCTTAGTAGTAACTCAGATTATCTCTAGAATGTCTTAAGATAATTATTTTCCACTTATAGACACTTATGTTTTAAAGGATAGTCATGTACGTTTCCTTATTAGTGGTTCTATATCTACTAGTTATGCTAATATCAATGACACAATCATATTAGTCGCATAAACAAACATATGTCGTGTTGTTTATCTGCTACATGATGTTGTTCCATGCACAAGTGGGAGAAATCTATATTGTGTGCAAGGTACAACATATAGGTATATGATTTAATGAATTCTCTTGACTGCAAGGTAAGAGACTAACATTCTAATATAACTTGTACATATCTAATTCAAGAAACACTTGGTGTTGCAATTTACGTCATGTGAGAACTTGGCGAGATTGAAACAACAAAGTAAATCTCTATGTGAAGTCAGACCTTACATGGACATATTTGCAGTTTCTAAATTAGACAAGTATTTAGAACATGTGTCAAAATGATATACTCGTAAAAGACTACTTCAAATTAAATATTTATGTATTATTAGAATGACATAAATAAATGAAGTAATCTAATACTAATTTAATTTGTTTATTTATGTATTTTTTAATGACATAAATGAAAAATAATGTAGTCCTACATTATTGTGAAGTAAATAAATTAACTTGAAATTACTATTGAAACCAAAAGTTGTGTTCATAATTACTTTAGTTAAACATGTTTATGATTCATTGTAAAGACATAAACATAAAGTCTTTTAGGACTTAAAATAAAGTAAGACGTTAACTTGTTATGTTTTTTAATTAAGACATATACAAGAAGTCATTGAGTTGATCAATAACGTATAATGGGATTATAACAGTTTATGTTCCTTGATGAGACATGGATATGAAGTAACTTGGTTAAAGTGTACTTGTGTTATAATGCATGCAATTGGCTTGAAAAGTCTATTATACCATTAAGTTGACTTATTTGGTAAATAGGTAAGCCAAAAGGAATATGTTTATCTTATATATTGTTAGATTGTCTTACAATATTAATTCTACTGAATACCACAAGTTGATGGTATTTTCAGTTAGAAGAATCAAACTTTATTTGATTTGTTTGATTCAAGATAATCATAACTTCTTTCTTAAAAAGTAACAATGTTAGAAATTGAGTATGGATTGAATATATTCAATATGACTCCAACCTAGAAGATTGATAAAACACCATTTCATTATGGAATGTGATGAATCACATTAAGTTTTAAAATTGAAGATTCTGAATTTGTTAAACTACTTATGAATAGGTTATTAACAAACTTAAGTCAAGAATTATCAATGTGTATTTGTAATGTCCCAAAAAGAGAACAATGTAGTTTTGCTCTAATTGCTAAGTATATATAGATAGTCTGTATATTACAAAAGGCAAGTGGGAGTTTTTTTATCTTGAAAGATAAAATTACAAGATACATAATCTTCTAAAACACACTAGTAAATATCATGATGAGGTTAGACATGTAAATGATAGACCTCATGATGATGGAATTTTCGTTCATAGATCTGCAAGGATATCTCAGATATTTGACTTATATGCTGAGAAATATGAGTTACAGGATTATAGTAAACCTGATAATCATTATTCAAAGAGATGAAAAACCCTAGTGGTTTGAATTTATATGTAGAAATCATATGGACAGTATTGTACACATATTTAATGCATGTTTTATGACAAGATTATTAATCATACTTAAGCAATTAATTATGATTGAATATTCTTTTCTAGACACATTAAATATATATAAAGATGATAATTGTCATACTTGTTTTCATTAATATGAAACATGACAATGGAATATCAAAACTATTTCTTGGGAAATTACTTGAGCGAGGACGGTAAGTAATTGAAAGTTTTTTTGAATTCATATAATCTTTGGAAGTGTACGAAGTGCAATAATTCATGAATGAATAAATGCATGCATCTATGAAATTATTCTTATGTTTAATTATTAAATCATAGTTTTGGTTTATAATTGAAATAAGATAAATTTTAAGTATTCCTAAAAGCTAGTGGGAGTATTATGTTAAGGTTTTAAATCTTATATGTTGTATAACATATAGGAAGTAACATTCCTTGTAAGCTAAATGTTAAGTCTTAGATTGGAATGAAACTTCACTTGTAAGATTTAAGAATTAAAACATATAACCTTGGAATATATGTTTATTGTTAATAAACATGTGCAGTAAAAATAAATGATTCTAATAAAACATGATATATCATTAGGGAAATGGATAAATATCTTTTGACAAGATAGAACGTGAATGAAGTCTAAGTTTGACTTGTAGATTCATCGTGTACATCATGTAGTGTATTCAAATTGTTGTATCATTCTTGAATGATAAGAAGTGATTTGACAACATTGATATCTAATTAAAAGTTACTAGATAACTTGTGTAATGAATATTCTAAAAGAATTACATCCTCAGCCTGGAATTGCTCCTAGATTCTATGGATGAACAATATGTCAAATGTTGTGCAAATTGTCATCAGCTTTAAACTTGAAAGTTAGGAAAGCATCAAACATTACACAACAAGATATTAAAGTTTACGGAGTTTTAATAAACACATTGTTGTTTGTATACAATGATGCTGGTTTAATTGAGATGACACTCAATACTAGTCATGGTAGGATTTCATCCTTGTTAATGGCCATGAGAACTAGTTGTGCTACTAAAAGCACAGTTGCATTATACATTAAAAGAATAAGAATACTTTAAACTTTAAAATGTTTGAAAGTTTAAATTGTCATAAATTGGTGATAGAGGATGTCACACACTTTATGAATTATTATGTGGATTGGTGAATGCACACATACAAGGACTTCAGTAATTGAATTCTTGAAACAAGTATTCTCAAAATTACGATAGATCAAGTTGGTTGATTTATGCCTTGTCAGCAAGTATGATTGTCATTACTTGAGGCATAATTCATCAACTGGAATTTTCATGCATTGATCTATTTAGTATTTGGATAAGTGATGTTAAACAATTGTTATAATATAAATAAAATACTTGGTATGTTTGATTTTATAATATATTGTATCCTATATTTGCATGTTTAATCCGTGAATAAATTTATTTATTCTAAATCGTCCGTTGTCAATTAATGATATGGGAGTATCATTAAACTAAGACAAATCTGAGAGATATGGTAGAATATACTTGAAAGTATATTGATGAGAATGCATACCAATTTCAGATGATATTCAATGAATTGAATATAGGACTTATCCCAACTACATAATTTACTTTATGGATATTGTTGTTAAGTAAATTATGAATAGTTATCCTCAGACTTGAGATACCAGATAAGTGTCATGAATGTAGTGCACTTCTGTGGAACAACTTAACGCTATACGTAACTGGTAGTCATAAGGGTTGTTTCCTGAAGTGTTACAAAGTTTGTGGGTTATTCTTGTAGTCAAGATAGAATTTGTTCCTTCAGATTTATTTGGAGTTTAATACTGCTGGGCCCCTCGTAGGGTTGACAAGATGTTTGCGTGGCCACGCCCAAAGTTCTCCCCTGAATATGTTCAGAAGATTTGGTAATCTTGTTCAATCACTAATAACGAGAAACATAATGGTTGAATAAAGAATGACTTAATTCCATATCTTTATTTAACATGGTATTAGAAACAAAAGGATAATAATAATGAGAAATCATTAAAAGGTTTTCCAGGAGCCTTACTCGAGTTGTACTAGAGGCATCGAAGTGTTGCTAGACGCTAACCGATGTGATCACTCTATTAAGATATGTCCAAGTGGGAGTTGTTGGTTTTATGGACAATAAATTAATAGACGTGTGTTAGGATCGAACTCGAGACCACGGGATTGCACACTTTACGTATGAGAATTAAAGTTAATAATTAAATGTAATAGTTATATTTATTTATTAATTAAACGAAATAACTATAACGGACGTTAAGTAATTAGTTGTAATGGACTAACGGTCGTTAAATATATTTGGGAAGGACTAAAGATGAAATTAGAGATCGAGAAGGTTCTAGAATCCCTTGTGGGTTTCCTAAACCGATCGTCCATATGGTTTCCATAAACCAATCCATAGCCAACTTGTTCACCAAGTTTGCTTGGGTATATAAACAAGGCTAGGGGTTTTATTTTTCCATCTCTTGTGCTCATAAGCTAAACCTTAAATTGTTTGTGTGTGTTTTTCTTTGTTCTAAAACCGGTCGACACCCTTAACAAGGGATCGATCCACACTTTTCCACAAACCAAGTTATTTGTTTGATAAAAACTAGCATTACTTTAATTCGGTTTAGTACGTGTGTACAAAAACATATTAATAACATACTTTTGTTATTATCTTGGATTGAATTACAAAACGGTAAGGGGTAATTCATATTATCCTAATTAAATCAAATTAGGGTTCATCCGTTACTAGTTTGTGGATTTGATTCTTGTTCGGCTAGAATCAAGAAAAGGTACGGATATTCTTTTATGTTAATTAATTATTCGTTAATACATCTTATATGCTTCCGCTTGAATACTTTGATGTTTTGTAGTTATTTATTTGAATGTCATGTTATTTAATTCCAACACATGTAACATAAACTATTGTTCAGAAATATGAATTGCTTCATAAATAAAACTCACAATTATCTGTCACAATTTCAAAACTATAACCAAAACATCTCATCTTCTGAGGATACGAGGCACAAAAATACACTAATAGAATTGTCAAGTACTTTGTATAGACCATGATCCAGCAGTACCAGTTGTGGTTTTCTTCTTCCTGTAAACCATCAATAAAGAAAACAGTGATCACTAGCAGCATTTAGTCCAGCAAGCATGTGGTGTTTTAGAATCAAATGCCAAAGGGTCAATAACATATAGAAATTTGTTCAAAAACAATAACAATCAAATGCCAGCAAGCTTCTAAATTTCGTAATTTGGGGGTTTATTTGCTGATTACAGTAGATATTAGTAGTAACCGAAGGAAATTACGTCGAAAGTAGCAAATCCGGACTTTATTTATTGAATTAGACTTATTTCGTGTACGTATTATTGTATACAGTTAATGGTAATTAAGTGATTATATATATGTGTGTAAAAGTTGAATTTAAGCTAAGCTTGATAAGGTTCGTGCGTAGCCTCACGAGTCAAGTATTTTAGAGCTCGAACTAGACAAACTCTACATCTTGGTGTTAGTGGGGGTCCACAGAGTTGGTGGTTACCATTGTAGACGGAAGCATTGAAGAGTTGGAGTTGAGGACCAGATGGTATTCTTCCTGAGAATTTATTGTTACAGAGGTCAAGATAACTTAAGAAGATTAACTCAGACAAACTCGAGGGAATATTCCCAGAAAACTCATAAGTCAAGAGCTTGAAGTGATTTCAACCGACCCATTTCTTCTGGAACTTCCCCGTGAAGTTTATTTAACGAAAAAATCAAAGTGACCAACTCAAGAAGACTAGTGAGATCTCATACGGAAGTTTTCCAGATAACTTATAGCCTGAAAGATCAATGCTATTCAGCAGCTTCCAAATTTGTGTAATGCTCCCTTCCATGCAACCAACGCATAGTCCATGAAAAGAGCATTTTCATCATGATTGCATATAATATATTCAGAACATTGAAAATTGGGAAGTGGAAATTTATAAACTTTACTTCGGTTTGGCCTAAAGAGATCTGCAACGTAAGAGGAATAAGAATGAGTAATCCTATTATCTTGAAACCTTCTGTTAGCCATAGCTGTGAAGTTGCCAAAGCACCCAGGAATGTCTCCTGAGATTTCATTCATAGACAGATCAAGGAATTGAAGATTATAGAGCCAACATACTTATGTATGGGTCGCTTTGGTTTACGCTTTACCAAAACGTTGCCTGTTGCCCAACCCGCCATTTTTCCACCCCTACTTCGACTATTAACATCTAATAAGGCTTACGACGGGTCAGATTCTTGAAGATGGTATCAGTAAGTCTTGACGCTTGATGTGTCTATTACAGATATTAGTAAGTCTAAATCAAGTCACTGATTTCAGAAACTAATGTATGTTTAAGTATAATTATTATTTTGCTGCTCTATTAAAAAGCTCAAATGACAATTATCTATAGAGCCATAACACTTGGGTATTAAGATACAGATGCTCAATTTTCATAACCAAGAGAACAAAACTAGAGCATTTGAAAATGAGACGATAACAGCTAAACGGCTAAATCCCATAGAAACTTCCCACCTAACCTTGTACATAATACCCAAAAATAGAACTGTGGCCCTTTTTACAGGACACAAGGAGCCGTTTGTATGGTAAATTTTCATGTGGATGATTATTAAAATTTGAAGGGCATAGAGAGAGACCAATAGGGAGTCAAAATACGAGATACACCAAAAACATTGAAAACGGGATGATGGTCAACACTCAACAGCAGGGGCACTGGCATTGCCTTGTGTGGCCTTGTTGAGGAGATGATATGCCATTTTTTTGTGTAATTTGTTCCTTTGTTTGGTTCCGTTAATAAATTTAGTCTTTCTAAAAAATAATTAAAAACTATTTTAAGTGACCTTTTGCATCCAAGGTGACGTTAACAAATGTAGTAACTTTTATTTGAGAAAAAAGAAATTCTCTATAATGACTTTACCAAAAAAAAAGGTAGATAAAAAAAAACATGTTGAAAAATAATCATAGATAAAAAAAACATGTGACACAACTTTGTAAAAGTAAAGAAAAAGAAAAAAAAAAAAAAAAAAAAATGCAATGAATTTGGAATGGTGGTAGACGTTTACATTGCCAGAAAATTGTCAAAAATGGGCTGGAGATTCGCAATTGTTTGGTTCATTAGGATTCAGGACTCTACATCACTTATCAACAGGTTATGTGATGCATGGATTGGCACTCACCGTTTGTTCGCTTCTATTGCCAGATTTCAGAGGAAAACCAATGATTTGAACATCACAAAATCGTATAACGCTTCACAGAATACAACCCATATCGGTAAATAGTATCCACCGGAAAACAAGGTACCGTTTGCATCTTTGTTTAAGAAAAATGCTCATGTGCACCAACCTGATCCAATGCCAGAAGTCTCCTTAGACAATAATGATATGATTCCCATTACTGACGCGGGAACAATTGTTCTGGGAAAAGTTTTTTTCGTGAAAACTGTGAAGATATATTAGAAATAGAATAACATCATAAAAGATTACAAGACATTCTAGCTTTAGAACGCATGAACATGCTCATGGACCCAACCACAGACAAACCAACATACAAACCGAAACATGCTATCTAAATCTCATACAGAATACTTCAAGTTTCACAAACATCAATTACAAAAGCACCTATAACTCCCTTTCCTTCATGACTATATCCCATTCCCTTTCAATCTTCCTTACCTGAACTAAATTCTTCACCATTAGACTTAGCAACTTAACTTTACATGTTCTATAATATTCCCAATTAGCACTTCAGCAGTCCTGTTTTCATTAACCTCCCAATTAGCACTTCAGCAGTCCTGTTTTCATTAACCATTAACCTCCTATTTCTTTCCTGCCAAACAAAATACACTCTAACAGCCAACACTATTCTTCTCAAAACACTTCTAATGGCATTATTATTGTTTGACTGAACTACAGCATTCACAATCCCAGACCAATTGTTAGGAAGAGACTCAGCATGAATCTTATTCTTCAGAGCACTCCAAACCTTCTTAGGAAACTCACATTGGAAGAACAGGTGGGAGTGTGAATCAGGGCACATTTTACAAAAAGAGCATTTGAGATCCCCATTATTATTCAACTTAAGCATCCTGTCCTAGGTCATAAAGCCTTTCTTGAACAGCAAGCCATATGACGAAAGAATGAGCAGGGTTACATTGGCTAAACCATACCACTTTATTTCAATTAACCAAAGGACCAGGAGCAGCATTAGTATCCTTCCAAACTTGTTGAATAGAGAATCCCTTACAAGTCCCTTGTAAATCCCTCCAAACGACTTTGTCACTTACATCATTTCTCAGGTTAGATTCTTGAATACTCTATAGAGCGGGAAACTTGGCATACCATTCTTGGGGCCATTGCCATTGCCCATCTTTCACTAAATCAGCCACATTGATATTATAGATAGTCTAGCATTGTAGATAGTTCTTTTATTGATCATAGTACACAGGGGACCACACTCATTCCACTTATCATACCAGGCACACATTCTTGTCATTACCAATTTGGTGCACAATGAACTGCCTATATTTTGTTCTCAAATTAAGCAGAACTTTTCACATCCAACTGTCATTGGCTTCACCTTCAATATCCCAGAAGCTCCTTCCTTTTAACTGGACCAAATTGATCCATTGAACCCACAAGGATTCTTTCCTAGAAGCAATCTTCCATATCTGTTTGCCAGCAGTATTTCATTCCACTCATCCAATTTTTTAAGCCCCCAAACCACCCTGGCACTTAGGAGTGCTATTAAAATGTGAAGCATTTCTCAAAATAAACTTGATTGAAAATATTGTTCTGGGAAAAGTTAGGGATCTAAACTTGATTGAAAATATTTATTCAGTGACAAAATGTGAAGCATTTCTCAAAATAAACTTGATGAAAATGTATTTAACATTTTGGCTATACAAGTTATTATTTATTCGACATCATCAAACAATTAAATAGAAAAACTCGTATCTAACAATACAAATTTTTCTGGTAACTGCTTAAAAAGATACAGTTTTGTTTCATTAACAACACGCATACGATTGATAACTACTCGTTATCATATTAAAAGTTATAATCATCATAACTCACAAAAATTGATGATGCATTGATATATATATTTATTTTATACATTGATAACAAACCACATTTCTTAAACGATAAGAGTAACAAGAAATATGAAAACCAATATCAATACAAAATATGATCTTACAATACGCTTGTTTTTTTTCTGCAACAACATATTTTCGGATAATCACAATTTCCTTCAATGTGATTCAAAAAGTTGCAAGTTGTTAAACACTTTTCATTGTTACAATCTTCATTCTCAAATTCGAAGCACAATACATTTGGACTAATTTGAGAATCCAACCTTAATGTAGTCACTTTGCCTGACGCGAACTCACTGGGCTGAGGACTCAAACCGAGTGTACATACTTGGCTTGACGTGGCTAGAACCCCTATGAACCAAATGGTGAACGCATTGCCTCAACCCATTTCTACACTCTTTTGTTTCTCCTGATTTGTATGCCTATTAGGGCTGAGCATCGGGCCGGATCCCGACCCGACCCGTCCCGTCCTGAATAATACCGATCCCGATTAACAGCTAGAACCTAAACCGAATACCGACCCGAAAGTAGTCGGTCGGAATCGGTTTGTCGGTTCCGGTCACCTTCGCTTGCCTTTTCTCGGTTTTTTGCCAGTCCCAACCCGTCCCGTCCCGACCCGAGTCCTGAGAACATAGAAAACTAGAATCGACCCGAGTAGCAGTCGGTCGGAATCGGTTTCCGCGGTCGGAATCGGTTTCCGGCGGTCGGAATCGGGTGTCGGTAATCGGTCGGGAATGCTCACCCCTAGTGCCTATATATGTGTGTGCATGAGCGTGTTTATTTCAGTGTTCTAAAAGGCGCGCCAAGGTGCGAGGCGTAGCCTCGACGCCAAGAGATGGACCAAGACGCGAGGTTATTTCCTTCTTGGGCCTCGTAATTTCAAAACTTAATTCCTACTTGGGCCTCGTATTTTGGCCTGGCTATTTAGGATTTGGGCTTTAGTATTTGAAATTGCTTTTAAAAAATGATATAAAATTATAAATACATAAATCTGCAAATATTTTTTTGCCGCCTTATGCACGCCTTAAGAAACACAAAGGCCTCGCAAAAGCTCGTAAGGCTTGAGGCGTGGCTATGCCGCCATGCCACGCCTTACGCCTTTTAGAACATTGGTTTATTAAAATTTAGTATGTGCAAGTTTATTAAATGTAAGAAACTCTGTACACACAATGACACAATATTGACATATTCCGCATATTTTATTGATGTAATCTGCATATTCTATTGATATAGTTTGATACATTATTTGTGTATTGTTCTGTTTATCCATGCACATTAGGCTATACGCAGTGGAAACCGATCGGTTGAGCAAGGTTATGTTCGGTTGTGACCAATGTGGAGGTGGGGTGAGGGTCGGTCGAGGAACAATGGCAAAGCAACTACGTTGCCCAAGCAACCAGGTTGCCCAAGCAACCGAATATGAAACACAGAAATGTACAAAATATGTTAACGTTTGTCTTTTTTTTTTTTTTTTTTTTTTTTTTTTTTTTTTTTTTTTTTTTTTTTAACTTTACCACTTTTACAACATTATAAATACCAACCTCAAACACATTTTTAAATACACAATTTCAAACACAATTCGACATAAAAATTCACATTCTCTTTACGCAGCATCATTATGGCTTGTCGTCTCCCTCATTCTGTTACTGATATGCGAACGTACGTTCAAAATCAATGTGAGAACGATGATGAGGCTAGAAAAGACGCTATTATACACGTCATCCAATTCTTTGAGGACAAAAGGAATGAGAAGCTGCAGATGAGAGACAGCTACAAGACTTGCAACGACATCAGCAATGAACGAAAAGGTGTTATCGAGAAATTCCTTCAGGAGGAAGCCCGCAGAGATGACGAACTTATTGACAAGTTGTGGAAGTGTGTTCAACGGATAACGAACAACATCAACACCAAAGTCAATTGGAGCTATCGGGTGAACAAAGATGATGATCCAGGAGTCTCCGGTGAGGGATCTCCGGTAGACGAGGAAGCTTTGTCTCGCCTCGAGGATTATATACCCTCCGCGTTTGATCCTGTGGACGACTTTTCAGATTAGGATTTAAGATTTAGGATTTATGTATTATGTATTATGTATTTCGTATCGTTTAATTTTTAATATATTGTAATGTTTTTATTTATTTTTAATGAATTTTAATTTTGTTTTTAAAAATATTTGAATTAAAAAAAAAATAAAAAAAAAAATCTCAGGTCACCACTGTGGCAACTAGGTCGTCGTCAGGTCGTCGGAGAGAGAAAGCTGATGTGGCTGCGACGAACTAGGTCGCCATTGTGCATAGCCTTATACTATATACTAAAAGGAATTGCGGTGGGTGAACCAAAAAAGTGATTTACGTTGTTAATCTCTTTTACTATTGGTTGGCTGAGTGTCATTAATGACAATTAGTCCAGATGGCAAGACATGAATGGTCAGCTGAGTGATTGCTACAAAAGCGCATGAACAGTACGCGCATGAACGGTGCATGCTTATTTGCTTTGGTTTGCTATATATATATATGGTTTGTGAAGTCTGCTGCACAACAAACTAGAAAATTCTACACATTCTTCTTCTCTTCTCCAACATATCAATTCCTACTTGCTCTTTTACATACCACAACAACCTGCAAAAAAACCAAAACAGGTAAGGAATGTTTTGTTTTTTCCATATTAACAAAATCCATGGATATTCAGTATATTAACATATGCTGACACATTTACTTGATGTTACTTTGGAAAATAAAATTTATTTTCTGTCGCGATTGAACCGAGACCAAAGATACGACCACTCAAACTTAAATAGATTTCTGAACAACACAAACTTAATACTCAAAATATAATTTCCAAGAAAGCTGGGAAACAAGCAGGAACCAAACATCCCTTAATGAATTGACTCGCGAGTCAAATAAACTAAACAAATTGCTAACCAGCAAGTCAATCACAAGAATAAGCCAACTAGCTTTATTAACACAACTCAACAAGCTTAATAACACGGAGAAACCAAGGAGTCACGGTTCTCAAAAGGCACAAACCATACGAGCTGGACAATATTATAAGCAAATCTCATTACAAAACGGGATTCAAACTGAGTGAATAGCAAATCCAAATCTAACCCGTGACCCTCACTGGTCACAACTCGAAAATCCCGGTCGGGTTTAACACGACCCTAATCTAAACAGCACCACAAACACCATTAAAAGATTTTTCCACACGAAACCTTTTAAAACGTTTTAAAATCTGATTTATAACAAAAGGTGCAGCTACACGAGATTTTTACCAGAAACATGTAATGAAAATCGTTTCATCTCTATTTGTATCCACGAAAACATAACACCAAGGTTTCACAATCGGTTTTTAAACAAAATGATAGTAACAGTGAGTTTGGTTCTCGACATACCACTAACCAGAAAGGACAGAGATATGACAAAATGAGGAGACGGACCTATGACCACAACACGGATCAAAACGAATCCTAACATGCCTTCGCATAATCCAAGTCGAAACACGGACAACTTTGTCTTCAGATGGCGACTGTGATGGTGGCTCATGATGACAGCAGAGGATGGCAGCCATGGTGGTGACCGGTGGAGTAGATGATGGTGACTGATA